>OX940977.1:10270011-10395021 GCA_954871275.1 Leptopterna dolabrata | reverse complement strand
GGGAGAGAGAACGTAAACGCAAGTGTTACGTTGGAGACGTAAGTTTTAGCGTTTTCAAGACTCGCGTTGTCCAACACCACGTAACTATTGGAAAGATGCGTGTCACGCATCTCAAAGCTACGTTCTACGTAACTCGTAAGTAAACTTCTTCGCGGATAACCAAATTCGATCTCCATGGCTACGCTATCGCGTCACCCCGAATTTTGTAGAAAGACGGGAGGAGCCGGCCTCGGGAAGGTTTTCCGCCGTTTGCCTTCTCTTTATTTTGCGTTTTCTTTAGGTATATTTGGAAGCCTGAACTTCATGTGGTTCGAGTACTTATTCATCTTGACCATTGCCATCCGAAAGCCATGAGCACGGTAAGAGAGTGCCTTATAATTCGCATTTATTGTGGGTATATAAAATATACAAATAACCCAAGGTTTCACCGTGTCGTGCGTGTGGTTGTACAGTAAAAGGGCACGATTGCTCTTCTATAAATTGTTCATAACTCATAGAAAACCATCAAATGGAATAATTACTATTACTGAATAATTATGTTACGAGCTAGTATGAGAATAAAGAGGTTAACTTGACAGACAAATTACATATCATTGACAAGTTATTACTTTAACGTCACTTCAACATATGTCCGGAGTTACGTGAACACGTAGCTTTCTCATGGAACTTACGTTGAATAGTTAGCATCCGAGTTTGTCACCCTAGAACAGAGTTACGTTTTACAGTTGCGTTTTTCAGAAAATGGTTGCGACAACTCTCTATTATGTTGAAGTGACGTTAAAGTAATAACTTGTCAATGATATGTAATTTGTCTGTCAAGTTAACCTCTTTATTCTCATAATTGCTCGTAACATAATTATTCAGTACCTAATAGTAATTATTCCATTTGATGGTTTTCTATGAGTTATGAACAATTTATAGAAGAGCAATCGTGTCCTTTCACTGTACAACCACACGCACGGCACGGTGAGACCTTGGGTCCTTTGTACATTTTATGTACCCACAATAAATGCGAATTATAAGGCACTCTCTTACCGTGCTCATGGCTTTCGGATGGCAATTCTCAAATGAATAAGTACTCGAACCACATGAAGTTCAGGCTTCCAAATATACCTAAAGAAAACGCAAAATAAAGGAAGGCAAACGGCGGAAAACCTTCCCGAGGCCGGTTCCTCCGTCTTTCTACAAAATTCGGAGTGACGCGATAGCATAGCCATGGAGATCGAATTTGGTTATCCGTGAAGAAGTTTACTTGCGAGTTATGTAGAACGTAGCTTTGAGATGCGTGACACGCATCTTTCCAATAGTTACGTGGTGTTGGACAACGCAAGTCTTGAAAACGCTAAAACTTACGTCTCCAACGTAACACTTGCGTTTACGTTCTCTCTCCCGATCGTCAATTTTTGGTTGCGACAACTCTCTAGTTTCTGGATCAGTATTCAAAATCCATAAGTACCTGAAGAAATAGTCACGCACTCACTTGCACGGATTTTAATGAAATGCAGCAAGGAATGCAGGTTTACCGCATGAAAAATCCGAATGTATAGGAATAAATTCAGTACTTATAGGACTCAACAAGTTAGCGTATCCGTAGCATCAGTGTACAAAACTCATTACGTCTTAGTCTGAAGAAAAGTTGGGATGATATTTCAGATGGCACCTTTTGTTTGTTTGAAGGGAACAAAAACTCGAATGAAAGAAGAAAAGCCTTGAAAGAAAAATAGACCATCCACCTCTTTGGGAATTCAAATCAAAAGCGAGAGGGTTGGCGGTTTCCTTGAGTGAATATCGAAAGGCATTGCTCCACTTATTGAAGCAAATTGTCAGGTTAAGGGTGCAGAGGGGCGGGGAGGGGACCGAAGAAAAAGAGAGCGAGCTATGTAAATAGAAGCCGAAGGGGCAATGATATATTGACTCAATGCGAAGACGGTAGGGGAACGAGCGCTGACTCCTGACACAGGCGATTTACCAAGGAGCTCGGGAGAGGAGCTAAACAAACGCTATTCCTTCCACAGGCTTAACTCGTTTCAATTTAGAACTTCCCCTTCGTCCTCCACCGTCACAATTTCTCGGCTCGCCAGGCGTCTCGCTGGTAATGCGGTGCGAAAGGAAAGAGAGCTAGTTTTCCGTCTTCGGAAGGAAAGTGGTTTTTCAACTTCTCCCCGAGTCACGTTTGGTTCGGTTTTCGAAAGTTTGATGTTCCAAAAGACCCACCAATGTGTCCGCTTACCGCGGTTCAAACCCCAAATCCGTCAATGTACTAGTTCTCAATAGTCAAAACGAGTTCTGTCAAAGTCATAGCGATGATACCTTCTGGTTTTGTCTGAGGAAAACAATATTATTCCACTGACAGCTAAAGAACTGCAGGTTCTCAAATGAAGATTGAGACAAGTAGCTTTTATGAACAGGGTTCAACGGCTTTCTTCGTTGGGTCTTTAGTTAACTAAGAAAACCAAAACAATAACGAGTCGGTTATAAATGCAAGGAAGGTAGCGCTCATGAAAACGAGTTTTCTTTAGGTATCTGGGATACATTTTATTCTACTCAAAAAAAAAGGAAACACGCTGCAAAATAGTACACAACGGTTTATTAATTTCCTGTCTAGATAACACTTCATTGAATTCCTGTTACCGTGACCTGAATTAGCAAGGTCCTGTTTTACAACTAACCACACAACCACCCACACACAGGCATGACAAAAGCGACTAGAGTCGAAGTATCTTTCGGCAAATAATACATTCAAATGAATATTCATTATTTGTCGGCCCCGATTTCCTGTAGGAGTTTTGAAATTCGAAGTAGAACCTGCGACATATTCCCGAATTTTCACCTGTGTGGATGGTCTTGTTCCTATTCAAAAAATACCTACCAACAAAATCCGAAAAAGAGAAACCATCTTTCATCCAATGAAATAATATCACGGAACAACACACTCGATTTCATAAAGCCATGCGTAACTGAACGGTTTTATGCAAAAACCAGGTAGGCGACAGTTTTCTGAGTTTTTGGTATGGTAGGACTCAGATCGGCAAGATCTATCGATGTGGGGTAGTTTTATAGTTAATATCTTAATACGTCGTATAATTAAAACCTATTGACCTAACATTGACCTAATCGTGCATTCTTCATTTCCACAAAGTATGTAACTGCCAGTCAGAAATAACGTGACACTGAAATTTTGAAAATTTGATGGTTTATGTTTCAAGGTACGTAGAATCCGAAAATCGAATGAAAAAAAATTCTGTCCTTCTGCCGTACGTCGCACTTTTCTTAGTTCCCATGAACCAAAATTAATGAAATTTGGTTTGTATGTCCGGTTTGGGGTCTAGTTGGTCCTCGAAGCTCGGCGTTACTGTCAGTCATATCTAACGGGTGAAAAATAGGCGCCCTATTCCCTGGATTTTCTTATTTTCTTCGTCCTTTGGCACCAAGAACTGGCCGTTGATATCCAACGAGCCGTCGATCGATGTAAGTTCCAGTGTGTTCCAGTCGTATGGTCAGAACATTCTTCACCACATACATGTCGGTTCGAACATTGGTCAGCTGGGACTTCCATTCACAAAACGGAATATAATTATTATTATAATACATTTTGTACCTATTTTGAATCATTTTGCCGAAGTAGGTATTTAAGTAGCTGCATTTAAATATTTTGACGGAGCTCCTTTTTATTAGGTCTTTTATTCCAACATTTAACCACTGAAAACGCAGAAAGGGCACATCTATTGTTTTAAATTGGGTATATTTGTCATTTACTTGACTGTAGTGATACCTCAATTTATATTTATATTTGGTTTAGAATAAACCCTTTGACTAAAATGTTACAATTAAGGAAAACGAATTGAAAGAAAACAAGTAACTAGATAACTGAAGTTATATTGGTAAAAAACAAGAAAAGAAGAGAAAAACAAAAGAAGTCATTCCTGACAAAATTGTATAGAAATTAATAGGAGCTCCTTTCCTAGGTGGTAAAATAACTAATAAAAATAAAATAAAAGATTTACTTATGTTATTAATATGTACACTTATTGTTGGTGAAGCTGACAGATGAATATAAGTCTTTTGAGTTGAGAGGATGTGGAGATGATGGACTCTTGAGAATGATGAAAGAATAAAAAAATTTTTGAGTTGACCAGGATTTGAACCTGTGCTCAACTAACAAGTCAATACTGACAGTTTGATACACTAACCACTACACCATGGGTAGTAGATGGCTGGCAGGCAATTATGAGGGCTCTCCAGCAGAACAATATTTTAGGTTGTCCAAAATAAGTCAAATTTTGGAACACAAACTGGAAAGGACTTACAGTTTGGGGTGGTACTGATTCAGGAAATGTTCTGTCCTGCTGAATGTCCACTGTCCCACTTCGATATAGATGAGAGGGCAGATGCCAAGTGGAGAAGTCTGTTCTTCCAAGGTGAGGTAAGGTGGAGAATTTTGATAAAATTACTCTGCACACTGGATTTGGAATGTTCTGGTGGCACTGGTATGGTAGTATACCAACTCTCAATTACTTTGGAACGGGGAACACAGTGACTACAGCTCAGGTAGACTGGCAGATTGTTACTGGCTCTGGGGAACAAGGCTCTTGCTGCAGGATGCTTTATCAAGTGCAGTTTGTACCACGAGACACAACACAAAACCACACTTCACTTGTCTGTCAGATAAATAGGTAAAAATAGATTCTTATCTCTGTGGCTTGCACTCACAGTAGCTATAGAACTCAATCATTGAGAAAATAAATGGGGAACTTCCTAATGGGCATAATTAGTAGGTATGTGGGTACCACCTATTTGTTGAAGAATTGTAGTGTATTTGGCTATGTGCCAATGTGGAAGTATACCAGTACCTAGGTACTGGTGGTATAAATTGGTACTTGCAGCAACATAGTGCCCCCTAAAATTTGGGAACAAATTTTCAATGATCGAAGGCAGGACTTTTTAGAGGCCAAAGGGGGATGATTTTATGGACCGGGCGAACACATGAGGAGTCAGCAGTACGAAGGGTAACGACTCTCACTATTCCGTCCTTGGAAGGATGTAGTTGCGTGACCCGAGCCATCGGCCATGACATCATGGGAGTGGAGTCCAACTTGATGATAACGAGGTCGCCTGTGGCTAGAGGAGCTGATTGCTTTACCCATTTCTTTCGCTGCTGCAGAGAGCAGAGGTACTCTTGGTGCCATCTCTTCCAAAAGTGCTGCTGCATCTTCTGGACGAGTTGCCACCTTGATAGTCGGTTGTCTGGATGTTCAAGGTGGTCATATGCTGGAACAGCCAGGAGATTGTCACCGACGAGAAAATGAGCTGGAGAGAGATATGAGAGATCATCAGGAGTTGAAGATAAGGGGCATAAAGGCCTAGAATTTAATATTGCCTCTATCTTTGTGAAAAGGGTGTAGAGCTCTTCAAAGGAAAGTGGTGTTGCACCCATCACTTTGGTAAGGAGGGCTTTAACACTTTTCACTCCTGCCTCCCACAAACCACCAAAATGTGGAGCATGGGGAGGATTGAACAGCCATTCAATATTGAGATTCGTCATCTTATCCATCAGTTTGTGCTGGGTTCCTGAATCGTTTAACCAAATGCCGAGATCCCTTAATGAATTAGCAGCTCCCTTAAAGTTTGTGCCGCAATCTGAAAAAACTTTGGCTGGAAGACCCCTGCGGGAAACAAACCTGTCAAAAGCAGCCATGAATCCCTCAGTGGTGAGACTACTGACGCATTCCAAGTGTAGAGCCTTTGTGGAAAAACACACAAACAGGCACAGGTAAGCCTTGGCTACTGCAGCCTTACGTCGAAGGGACTCCCGTATTAAAATAGGGCCTGCATAATCAATACCCACATGGATGAATGCTCTACCAGACTTGAATCTGCTCTCGGGAAGATCTGCCATGAAAGGATTATCAGGAACTGCATTACAGCGGTAGCATTTCATGCACATAAAGGTGCGCTTCTTCACCAGGTTCCTTAATGAAGGAATCCAGAAATACATTTGCACCAGTGCTTGTAGAAGTCCTGGTCCTGGATGGAGATGAATTCTATGGAAATGGTCAACAATTAGACAGGCTAAATGGGACTCATGAGGTATTAATACTGGGTGCTTGTGGGATTCTGGTAAGTTAGACAGCTTCAATCTTCCACCAACTCTGAGGACGCTATGCTTGTCAAAGAAGGGACTGAGGTTGTTGAATCGCTGATTAATGAGTTTAGGAGCAGATGAGATATCATTATTGAAGAAATAAGTCCTTTGTACTAGTTTAAACAAAGTAATGGACGAATGTCTCATTTCACGAACAGTTAAAGGTCCTTTGCGATGAGTCCTGTGATTTCGAGAGCTATTGAAGAATTTCACTAGCCAGGCATCAATAAATCGGTGCAGATATGCTGTCACTCGTACAAGTTTTTGATAGGAGGAGATGTTCTTCATCCAACTGGCAAAATCAGCATCCAGCTTAACGACCATACTCACAGCTACTGAAGGTTTGAGTTCAGGTAAGTCTGGATGTTGAATTGAAGAGATGCCAGTGACTGGCCAAGTATCAACGGGTTCTGTAAGCCACTTTGGGCCATGCCACCATAAGGGGTGGGCAATTATTTCAGATGAACGAAGTCCACAAGATCCACAATCACTTGGGTTGTCTAGGGAACTAACATGACCCCAACAATTTAAAGAAGTGAAGTTGTTAACTTCTGTTACTCGATTTGCGACAAAAACTTTCAACTTGTGGGTTGGAGTTTTAATCCAAGACAAGGCAATGGTCGAGTCTGTAAAAAATAACGGAGATTGAACTTTGCCAGGAAGACGGGCTAAGAAATCATCCAGTGCTTGGAAAGTTTTGGCAAGAAGTAGGGCAGAACACAACTCCAATCGAGGAACTGATACTGTACTGACTGGAGCGACTTTAGTTTTCGAAGTGATGAGATGGACTGCACAGCTAATTCCTGGGTCGATTACTCGAAGATAGACAACACAGCACATTCCCTTTGTGGAAGCATCACAGAAACCTACTAACTGGTATTCAGATCGCTTAAGGGCTAAAGCAAATCTGGGAATTTTAATTTGGGAAAGAGTGGGCAGGTCAATGAAAATGTCATGCCAGGTATCTTTAAGCTGTGCTGGCAGTTCTTCATCCCAAGAAAGTTCCTGCTTCCAGAGTTCCTGGATCAAGCTTTTGGCCTTAAGGATCACAGGAGATAGGAAACCCAGAGGATCGAAGATTCTTGCAATGGTTGATAAAATGCCTCTTTTGGTGTACACAATTTCTGGAAGCTGGAGCTTGTAAGTGAAGCTGTCCAGCTTGGGATCCCATTGGAGACCTAAAATTTTTATAGCAGGATCTTCACTTGATTCCAGTGATACCGGTTCCATGTTAGTGTCTGATACAGCATTGAGGACTTCTGGAGCGTTACTGGCCCATTTGCTAAGGGCAAAACCTCCCTTGGACAACAGCTGGATGACTTGAGCCTGAAGATCCAAAGCGGCAGAAACTGACGATGCCCCTGTGACCAAGTCATCCACGTACATATCCCTGGCAAGTACCTCAGCTGCAAGTGGAAAATTAGATCCTTCATCTTTGATTAACTGCTGTATTACACGAAGGGCAAGGAAGGGAGCAGGCTTCGTACCGTAGGTGACAGTATTAAGCTCAAACTTGGACAAAGCATGAGAGGGATGGAATCGCCAGAAAATGTGATGGTAGCCTCTATCTTGTGGGTCAACTAATATCTGCCGGTACATTTTAACGACATCTGCTACCACAATGACGGGATGTGTGCGAAAATTATGGAGAATTATGCGCAGGTCTGATTGTAATTTTGGCCCAGACATCAGATGATCGTTCAAAGAGCCATTTGGCGTAGGAGCGGACGCATCAAAGACAACTCGTAGTTTAACCACAGAGCGGTCTTCTTTTGTTACAGAGTGGTGGGGTATTACATAATGTGACAAGTTGTTTGTAGAGGTCATGTGCTCCAATTCTAAGTATTCCTGCATAAAATTATTGTAGTGCTCCCTTTGTGTTGAGTTTTTAATCAACTTGGCTTCAAGATTAGTAAATCTTTTCAGCGCTAACGTAACAGAGTGTGGCAAACTAGGCATTTTGTCCTTGAAAGGCAACCTAACAACATATCGGCCGCATGGCAGTCGAGAGTGAGTGGATTGGAAATGTTCTTCACATGCTATGTCTTCAGGATCGTGTGAACGGGTAGTTGAGGGTTCCTCCAATTCCCAAAATTTATGTAATTCTGATCGCAGATCAGGTTCAGATTCTCTTGCAAAGAATGACTTGAGTGGAGCATCAGCACTGTTACCAAGAAGTCGACCCATGACTATTTCTCCAAACACTGAAGAAAATAAAGATGGAAGATGATCACTGATCCTAAAGACTCCACCAGTCATGACTTCAGGGAACAAATCGCATCCCAACAGAAAATCAATTGGAGCCGGTTTCCAGAAAGTGGGATCAGCTAAGTGATATGATGTATAATGATGCCGCATGGTAGAGGGTACCTCTGAAGATGGCAAATAAGACGTGATTTTGTTTATAACCACAGCCTGGGTTGTCAAAAGAGGAGAATCAGTTGTGAGGGGCCTGATGGTGCAACCAACAATCCCTTTTGCACCCTCAAAAGCTGTTTCACCAATCCCAGATATTTGTCTAGGAATGCGCTGAATTGCAAGCCCAAGCTTTTGAGCACATCGATGAGTTATGAAAGAGCTCTGGCTTCCACTGTCCAGAACCATTCGTATTTTGTGAAATTTCCCATTAACATCTCTCATTACAGCAAGAGCAGTTCCAAGTATCACAAGATCGTCAGAAGAGGTGGTACTGGACAATGCAGAGGTAGATGTGCTGGTACTAGGTTGAACAGGGGGAAAATTAGCTTTATTTGATGATGAGGGAGTTCCAGCAGAAGGATTGTGAAACGAAGAACTACCTCCACTGAGGTGTAGAAGAGAATTATGTCGGTATTTGCAAAATTTGCAGTGCCACTTGGATGAGCATGAATCAGTGGAGTGAGAAGAGAGTAAACAATTTCTACAGCCCTGCCATGAATTCAACCATTGATGCCTTTGTTGTATGGGTGCATTAGCGAATTTGACGCAGTCAGGAAGTTCATGCCTGCTACCACAGACAACACAAGGACCTTTGGATGATTGTTGGGAAGCATTCCCTTGAGCCTGTGAGGTTTTCAATTTGGGTTTAGCAGTATCATTTGAAAGAAGAGAAGTCTTAGGCCGAGAAGAAGAGGACGAACCAGACTTGTCCTTTGTATTGGAATGAAGAGGCTTAGTCGCAGAAGGTAAGCTGAACCCTTCAGTTAACTGCATGGCGATGTAGCGGTTGCGAACAAAATTTGATAAAGTTTCAACACTGGGGAAATCAGTACCTCGATGGGCTATCTCAAATTCTCTTCTGGTATCTGGATCCAAACGTTTGACTGCTAAGTGGAACAGGATATAGTCAGCTTCATTTGGAATACGTAACAGCTTGAAAGATGAGATTGCATCAGTAATGGTGGTTGAAAAGGACTTGAGACCATCAACCGATGGTTTGCCTTGCAAAGGACTGAACTCAATTAACTGGTTCAGATAGGCAGACGCCAGCATTCGCTTATCATCATAAGCATCATTTAGTGCCTTCCACGCTAAGGAATAATTCTGGGCAGTTAAGTGAAAAGGCTTGATAACTGAAGCAGCAGTTCCACTAACAAAAGAAATCAAATAATGAAATTTCTGAATGTCAGAAAGTGTGTTGTCAGTATGCACAATAGACTGATACGTGTCTCTGAACTTTGGCCAAGACAAAATCTCACCATCAAATCGCTGAATATTGATTTTTGGCAAGTTGTTAGAAGATTTGAATTCACCTGTAGTCAAATTCATTGCTGGAGGTATATTAACAGAAGTTCTAGATGTCTTCCCTTCATTAGCCTGAATAGTTTCATAAATAGAGCAAGATTCATAATAATACCGCTTCAAAGTGCTCCTAGAATTGTCATGCTCAGCAGTAGGGAATTCAGCAGATCTATTAGCTTCAGCATATAGAGTCATCAACTCCTCGTACGTGGACTCAAATTTTTCCAAAGTCCTGTCAAGGATCCTAAACATTCCTTTGAATGTACAGACCTGGTCAGGTTCAGTCAAAGCCTTCCTTCCCACAACCAAGACCTCTTTGATATCTTTACCCAAGTTACCCCATCTAACTTTCAAAGTATTAGACTTAACAGCAAAGGGGGTTGTAGACGAAGGATTAACTCCTTGTTGGTCTTGACCTGCTACATCATCAAGTGCCATAGTGAAAGGGCAAGAATGAAAATGTTATAGCAGACGTACTGAATAAATTATGTGCAAGCCACAGTTATAAAGCTAAATATAATCAAGATAGCATACCAGACAATCAAAATACAGGTACTAAAGCAGAAAAACTGTAAAAAAACTAATATATACAAGGGAAGAATACAATGTTCAATAATATGACGAAAAACCATATACCTATGTCAATAATATGTAAAATAAGTACCAAAATCCAAAACTGAGAAAAATAGAACTTTCAGAATTTTCATGAAAATCTTTGAATTTTATGAAATTTAAATTTTAAATAAAATCTTTGCTCGAAGGACCATGTTTTAAATTGGGTATATTTGTCATTTACTTGACTGTAGTGATACCTCAATTTATATTTATATTTGGTTTAGAATAAACCCTTTGACTAAAATGTTACAATTAAGGAAAACGAATTGAAAGAAAACAAGTAACTAGATAACTGAAGTTATATTGGTAAAAAACAAGAAAAGAAGAGAAAAACAAAAGAAGTCATTCCTGACAAAATTGTATAGAAATTAATAGGAGCTCCTTTCCTAGGTGGTAAAATAACTAATAAAAATAAAATAAAAGATTTACTTATGTTATTAATATGTACACTTATTGTTGGTGAAGCTGACAGATGAATATAAGTCTTTTGAGTTGAGAGGATGTGGAGATGATGGACTCTTGAGAATGATGAAAGAATAAAAAAATTTTTGAGTTGACCAGGATTTGAACCTGTGCTCAACTAACAAGTCAATACTGACAGTTTGATACACTAACCACTACACCATGGGTCAAGAATCAAGAATCAAGAATCAAGAATCAAGAATCAAGAAAATTTTATTGGCATGACTCATTTTACATATTTACATGTGAATAATAAGATTTTAGTTTTTACAATACCTGCCTATCGGCCTTAAAAGTTTAATAGAATAATGAGTAGTATGATAATGACATGAATTAGGATAACTTAGAATATGCTTAAAGAGAAAGTTGATTTATAAAAACTCTTTGACAGGAGGAGTATGTATGTACAATTTAAGTTATAATAATTATATACATATTTACAACTATTTACAGTGATTATAGGTGTTTACAATATTTACATTTCTAATAAGTATTTACAATATTTACAGTTTTAATGGGTGAGTGAGCTTAGACCCGTCTTGCATTTGATCCCCAATGGGGTTTGCGGAGTGTGGTGATGTGTCGGAGGAGGGTGTTGGGGTGTGTTCGAAGTTTGTCGGTGAATTTATTTCTCATTTTGGTTATGAATGTGTCAAGAGTATCAATGTTAAATTTTTTGTGTAATGAGTTAATGTTGCAGCGACGGGATGTGTGTGTGGCGAGGCGTATGCATTTGTTCTGTGTGACTTGTAGTTTGTGTAGCAGTGTAGGTGATGCTGAGTGCCAGATTGGGGATGCGTAGGTGATGGATGAGCGGATTAGGGCTTTATACATGAGGAGTTTGATATCATTGGAGAGGGAGTTGGATTTGAAGAGGTGGAAGTAACGCCCGAGTTTCCTTCTGGCCGTGGAATTTGCCTGTTTTATGTGCTCATGCCACGTCAGTCTTTTGTCGAGGTGGAGGCCGAGGTATTTGACGGAATTAGAAAGGGGGATAGGATTAGATCGGATTGTTATGTGGGAAGGGAGGTTACGTTTATGGGTAAATATGATGCCCTCTGTCTTGGCTGCGTTCACTTTTATTTTCCACTGTTCCAGTCGGGAAATAATGAGGTGGGCGGCGTTTCGGAGGCGGTTACAGGCTTTCATCGGGGATGGAGATGTGGAATATAGGGCTAGGTCGTCAGCAAAGCCTGCTATTTCCACATTTTTGGGGATGTCATGGAATACATGGGAGATGTATATGTTGAATAGGAGAGGGGATAGGACGGAGCCTTGGGGAACGCCGGCAGGAATAGTGATGGGGGCGGAAGAGGAATTGTTAATTTTGACGAGGATTTTCCTATTGGTGAGGTAGGAAAGGATGAGTTTGCAGAAACCTGAAGGGATATTTAGGTCAATTAATTTGGATATAAGGCCCTCGATCCAGACAGAGTCGAAGGCCTTTTCGCTGTCCAGGAGGAGGAGAGCGGTTGAGTTCTTACCCTCGAGGTTTCGAGTAATACCGTCAACTACTCTAGCGAGTTGGTGGACGGTAGCGTGGTGGCTTTTAAAACCCATTTGGGTATCGGGAACTATATTCAACCGCTCCACCTCAGCCTGGAGGCGCCTGATAATTACTTTTTCGAAAATTTTGGATAGGGCGGGGAGGAGGCTGATGGGGCGGTAGCTGGCAGGATCTGAGGGTTTTTTGTTGGGTTTTAGGATGGGGATGACGGAGGCGAGTTTCCAAGGAGATGGGAAGTAATCGAGTCGGAGGCATGCATTAAGGATGTTGGCGATGAGGACTATAGCTTTTTGGGGGAGGTTTTTAATAGCTATGTTTTGGATTTTATCGTGGCCGGGTGCTTTATTGTTTTTTAATTTGGAGATAAGTCTTTTTATTTCGCGGGGGGTTGTATGTTTGATGTGATGGGTGGAAGGGGTTTTGGAGAATCGTTTAATTTTGGAGTTAATTTGTACTGTGAAGCTCGGGTTTCCTCTATTGGCCGCAAGATTATGGATGGATTGAAAATGATTTGAGAGGGCCGTTGCTTTCTCCTGATCGCTGAAGGCGGTGGAATGCGGGGATATAAGCGGGGGGATAGTAAATTGGGAGTTGCTGTTGAAGTGTTTAGTTAATTTCCATAATGACCTGTCTTTGGGGTTAATTTTTGCCAGTTTATTTTCCCAAGATTGTTGGGTCCATAAATCGATTTGGAACTGAATTTCTTTATGCATTTGATTGAATTGACGTTTTAGATGGGGGAGACGGGTGTTCTGCCAATATTTCCGGGTTCTGTTTTTTGATTTAATAAGGTTTGCAATGTGATTGGGGAGGGGTTCTATTTTGGGCTGGATACTATATTTGGGGACTGTTGAATCTAAGGCTGTTTGAATGAATTTCGTTAATTGTTCAATGCTGTTATCAATTAGGGTAGGGGAGGGTAATGAGGGGTTGGCGGAGGTGATGGATTCGTCTATGAAAGTCCGATACAATTTCCAGTCCGCTTTGACGTAATTGTATCGGGTCGGACGGGGGGTAGGGAGGTATAGTGAGGAAATTTGGAAGAAGACGGGTAGGTGGTCGCTATGCCCATCGGTTAGGGTGTGTATGTCATGGATGAGGGATGGGTGGCGGGTGAGGAGGAAGTCGATGGTACTTGGAGTTCGGTCGTCTTGGACAGGAAAAAAGGTAGGATTACTGGGAGCAGCGAAGGATATACCATCACTCATTATGAGATCGTAAATTGTTTCGCCGTTTTTGTTCTTCTTGGAACAGTTCCATAACTGATGACGGGCATTCCAGTCAGCAGCCAAGACGGAGGGGGCATCGGGTGGTAGTAATGACTTAAGAGTGTGTGGATCTAGGGTGGGTTGATGTGATGGTGGGTTGTATATGCCTATAATGTTGATGTGTCTGTTCCTGTATGGTAGTCGGATTCCTACCATTTCCATGTTGGTGTTGTGTGGTACTGTGATTTGGGTGTGTGGTATTTGTTCTTTGATTGCTATTAGGACCCCTCCTCCTTTGGTTTGCCTATCAGTTCTGTATATTGTGTAACCTGGAATGCGGATTTTTGTTTTAGTGTTTAGTTGTGTTTCTGTCAGTATTGCAATGTCTGAGTCTGAGTTTGAGATAGTGTTAATTGTTTCAGTGAGGTTCTTCTTTATACCACGGACGTTCCATAGTAGTGTGTTATAGTGAGTATGTGGCATGTTATGGGTTGTCATTCAGTAAGTGGGCGTAATTGGACATAATTGTTAATTTTTCTAAACTATTAGTGGCGGATCTGAGCTCACTCACCATTTGTTTGAATTCGTTCAGCATTTGCGGGATCCCCATGTCTTGAAGGTTTTGGAGGATCTCTCTGGCTTCGCCGATAAAAGAGAGGGTCTTTTGGAGGTCGGCGTTTTCCGGACGGCGGGATTGTTGGAAGGTGACAGGTAACTGTCGGTTTGGATAAGCGTTACCGACAACGGGAGTTAAGGTTGGGTTACCAGCTGGGCCTTTCCGTCCAGTAAGTACGTCTGCAAACGAAGGGCCATTGACAGGGTTCCTTAGCGGGTAACTCTTAATTTGATTTACGACTTTGTTTGTAAACGGAAGGTCATTGTGTCTGGTTTGGCGGCGGGCAGTTTGAATTTGACGTTCCTCACATCCTCGGTAACTAGCGACATGTGATTTTCCGCAGTTGGCACATTTAATGGGGTTTGTGCCCCTGTCGCATTCTTTGGCGTCGTGTTCACCTCCGCAGCGGACGCATCTTGGTTTGAGGTTGCAGTTTCTGCTTGAGTGATTGAAACGCTGGCATCGGAAACACATTGTGATTTGGTCGTTGGTACGGTATCTTTCGAAGGTTACTTTATGGTAGAGTATCGAGGAGATCGATCGAAGAGATTTTAACGTGATACTGGGGGCCGTAATGACTGCAAACACAGGGAGGCGGGTTTTCGTACCATTTTCATCGGAGCGGGAAAATTGTTGCACATGCAGGATCCCGTTCAGGTTTCTCAGTAGGTCGAGTTTTATCTCTTCTTCTGTAAAGGTTGCGGGGAGTCCATGTATAACATATTTATGGTGACGGTCCTCTTTGAAACCATACGTGTGAAATGGAATGGACTTCTGCCGGAGGTTTTCGCATATGGTTTTATGGTCGTCTTTCGTCTTTGGGAGGATTTGGGTAGATGTCAGCCGATATTTGAGAAGGAAATTGGACTTTACGAGCAGTTTCAGCTCGTTTATGAAATCAATGGTGTTGATAGGGACACCGTCCAGGATAATTGGGGGCGGTTTTGATTGAGAATCTTTCTTAGGTTGATCGGGGATTCTATCAGGGGCATTGGTTAATAATGCAAATGAATTGGAAGTTGGAATTGTAGGTTGGGGGTCCATGACTGTGTCCAATGAGGTGGAAGTTGATGGGTGGCTTACATTGCTCAGTTTGGATTCTCCCAAAGTCTGTCTTAGCTTCTTTTGGGGATGGATGAATTCCTCCTGAAGTTCAGCCGCGTGGCTCTTCTTACCAGGAACGGTGTCGGAGGCTCTCTTGGCTCGGGAATTATGCGTTTTCCCGGCCTGGGCGGAACGCTTCGGTAGGGGTGCCAGCTAAGCGGCTGTTCTAACGAACAATTGAAAAAGGGGGGCACTAATGGAAACTCGAAAGTATGGAACACTTGAGGAGGTTAGAGAGCGCAGGTAGCAGGGGCGAGAGCAGTTGAAAACCGTACGGAGGTTGGTGAGAGACTGTCACCATGGGTAGTAGATGGCTGGCAGGCAATTATGAGGGCTCTCCAGCAGAACAATATTTTAGGTTGTCCAAAATAAGTCAAATTTTGGAACACAAACTGGAAAGGACTTACAGTTTGGGGTGGTACTGATTCAGGAAATGTTCTGTCCTGCTGAATGTCCACTGTCCCACTTCGATATAGATGAGAGGGCAGATGCCAAGTGGAGAAGTCTGTTCTTCCAAGGTGAGGTAAGGTGGAGAATTTTGATAAAATTACTCTGCACACTGGATTTGGAATGTTCTGGTGGCACTGGTATGGTAGTATACCAACTCTCAATTACTTTGGAACGGGGAACACAGTGACTACAGCTCAGGTAGACTGGCAGATTGTTACTGGCTCTGGGGAACAAGGCTCTTGCTGCAGGATGCTTTATCAAGTGCAGTTTGTACCACGAGACACAACACAAAACCACACTTCACTTGTCTGTCAGATAAATAGGTAAAAATAGATTCTTATCTCTGTGGCTTGCACTCACAGTAGCTATAGAACTCAATCATTGAGAAAATAAATGGGGAACTTCCTAATGGGCATAATTAGTAGGTATGTGGGTACCACCTATTTGTTGAAGAATTGTAGTGTATTTGGCTATGTGCCAATGTGGAAGTATACCAGTACCTAGGTACTGGTGGTATAAATTGGTACTTGCAGCAACATCTATACAGGTAAATAATAAACCGTTGTGTAAAGATTTGCAGTGTTTCAATGAAAATTTATAGATGTTGGGTTAATTGGTTGTTCAGCACTATTATTTTAGGAACGTCCCAACCCAGTCTGAACAGTACCTATGTTCACAACATGCGATTTCCTCAGAGGTAACCATTTGATGAGAAGGGTTCCATTCGAAAGGTTATCTGTAGAAGCACCAATGGGATGTTTATAAACACGGTTCCAGCAGTATGTATGGTAGCTTAGCCTTTTGAGGACGAAAGCGTCGTACCGATGCTAACCTCCCAACTCCTCCTGGGACGATCATCTGTTTCCTCATTTTCATGTTGTGGACGAAAGCATCAGTCTGATGCTGAATTCTAAAGTCTCCACTGGACGAGTAATAGTTTGGCGCCAACCTTCTCTGAGACGAGGGAAAAATGGTGTTCCCAACTGATTCTGATTCACCAGTACAAATAATCATTTTTTATAGAAAAAAATTGAAACAGTTATTACTCTTTCTTCCTAGCGTTCACTGATGAGCATAGTTAATTCTATTTCGACGTCTAAAATATTGATGTTGACTTTGAAATATTACTATTCTTTGTATAAAAGTGACGTTGTTCAGAAGCAACATTTTCACTATCCTCTTTTCTGCTAATAACAATGATAAACTACGAATGATTTGATGATTGAACTATTTAAAATGATTTAATGAAAGTTTAGGAACATGGCAAAACGTTTTTGACTTTATTAATTTCGCAAATCTTCTGGAGTAGGTAATGAAACCTCTCAAAACAAGTCCTGGGTACGAACTAATTCACTCGCGACGAAATCGTGGAAACACATTTCAAAGAAAAACGGAAGAAAAACGGGTTTCTACTAATACACGAAAAACACTGTTATATCGGTTTCGGTGATCAAACCATCGTCAGTCAAACAATAACAGTTATTGTTTGTTACTGAATGGTTTGATCACCGAAACCTGTATAACAGTGTTTTTTGCGTTTTTTCGTGCAGAAAATAGACAATTTTTTCAATAACTCCGTTTTCCTTTGAAGTCCTGGGTGCAGAGCAGGGTTCCCTGGGCAAGTCTTGCAATAAAATCGTGTTGTTTTCGCTGATTCGGCAAACTGCAGATCCTGCACGAAGAGTTGTGGTCCCGAATGTGTACTGCGTGGAACAACATAATTATTGACGAATTTCATTTGACAAAGGCTCGTTCATTGTAGGGATGTGTCGGTCAGGAGTGACCGTATCAAAAAGACCTTGTCTCTAAAATGAACTTGTCCCAACTGAACGTATGGAAAATTGAACCAGTTCCTTCACACGTTCAATTCGTTCGTCCGTAAGCCTAGCATGGAAGTTCACTCACTCAGTTTGTCACTTCTCCTTCTTCCAAGAATGACTTGGTCGTCATCGGTCATAGAACTTGAATGTTGGCAGGGTTGTTTGTTGCTCAGTCATGGAAGAAGAAGACATTTCTGAGGATGATGTCGGACAGAGTTACCTACCTCAATGACTTTTTTTATGAGTACATTTTTCCTTTATGAGTACAATTTTTGTATGAGTACTTTTTTTTTATGAGTACAATAATCTCTTATTTCTATTCCTCTCTTCTCTATTTCTTTCCTAATGAAAAAAAGTGTCAAAAAAGTAAGTAATATTTGGCTGCATTACAGAGTGTGAACGTGTATTGCACCACAACACAGCTCAAGTGCTCATAGAATGAACGTGACTGACTTGGAAGAGCGAGTCATCGAACGAGCGAGTCTCTGAACGAGGGAGTCATCAAATGAGTGAACGAGTGCAAAATACCTGTCTTTGAATGGACAATGGAGTAGGAGTGACCGCATGGAAAATTCTTCTTCCATGGAGTGACCGTTTGGTACTCGAGACCGACAAGTGAACGTGTCGGGAAAAGGAGTCAATGAACGTAATAAAGGAGTGAGTGAGTGAACCAGTTCAAAAGACCTTGTCATTCAACTGAGTGACCGTTTGGGACTCGAGTCCGACAAGTGACCTGGTCTTACACATCTCTAGTTCATTGGTCGCTGTTTGATTCTTCAAATAAACACAGTAATAGGTAACTTTGGACACCTGAAGCGGGAGTTATTGGCTCTATTGGAGTAGGTACGAAAATTGTTCGACCGGATTTATCATTATATGAAGGAAATTCAGGGGTATTCAAGGAGTCGAAAATAAATTAGAGTAAAATAAAAATGATAAAAAATGAATCAGCATCACTTCGATGCTTTCGTCCATTCGGGGTTTCCAAGTTCCTGAGGGTTTTCCAAAACTCGACAGGTTCGTCCTGTAGGTTGTTTCACTTGAAGCACCGTACCGATGCTCTCGTCCTCCAACTGTTTTTCAGGCCCAGATCTTTCATCCTCAAAAGGTTAGGCAAAGACGGGAAATTAATAACGACAATGATGGCTTGGCCTAAGGAAGACTTGTGGGGAGGGGTCGAAATTGTAATTGCATGCCAACGATCAGTCTTTCTCAGAGGCGTTAATAAATTAAAACGCCGTTCAGGTGTGATACTAAGAACTCAAACATAAATCGGAACGACGGGACAGTCAGAAGGTGAAGGTGGTTGGTGGGAAGGGAGAGGGCACTATTAATAATGACGCTCCCGCCAGTTAGTATATTAATCGTCGGGTGGAGATGAAATTGAGTGGGATGGGCGAGGGAAGGCAGAGTAGTGACGGCGGTGGATAGGGAACGGGATGGGTTTTGGAGGCAATAAGGGACGGAAGGCTAATTAATTAGAGAGGATTATAGGGCAGCACCGTCAACTCCCAGAAGCGCGCCGTGGTTCCCCAGGCCTCTCTTCATGCCGGAAACCGGGCTCCGATGTCACATCTGGGTGGCGCTTCTCGGAGCGTCAGACTCGAATAACAATGAATTAACTTGTACCAACAATGAATGGCAAGTATCGGCTGGATCAATTATTCAGCGGAATGGAACGCTCAACGACTGAGGTTCAGGGCTGGTTCGCGGCTGATTCATGTAGCGATTGGATCGGATGATGGAGATTTGCAATTTCGGATTATTATTTTCAATAATGGACCATCGGAAATGAGAAAATTGATGGTTTCCTTTGCAAGGTACGTACGAAAAAGAATCACAACATATCGAAGAAAAACAAAATACACAGAATACCTACAGAAATACAGAATCCGAAAAAGGAATAAAACCATTTCAGTACGTCCGCCGCCGTACCACGCACTTTTCTTAGTTACCATGAACCAAAATTGATTAAATTTGGTTTGTATGTTCCATTTGGGGTCTAGTAGGCCTGTCAAGCTCGGCGTTGCTATCATTCTTCATTAAAGTGTGAAAAACCCGGGCTGAAATTATGAGAACGCCGGAGCACGAAAACTTTCAATAGAAGGGCATGGGTTTTATGACGTTCTTAGCCGTTCGTACAAAGTAAGGCCCTGAAGTTTGAACCGAAAAGCTCCGTCAACGTGAATGCGAATCACACGGTAAATATCTAGCCCAGATATCATTGCTAGGGAACAATGATTGTAATGTTATATAGGATTATTATAATGATTTTCGGTGAAAATTAACGGCTGGTTGTACACATCCTCTAGTATCCAACGTGGTGATAAACCTTTCTGGCCTGGCCAATGTGGTGATAAACCTTTCTGGATACTGGCCCCATCATACCCGACATCTCCTTCTCAACCTCACCTGCCAAAACCTTCCTCAATCCCGCCATCACCTCAATAATAATAAACCAAAAAGGAAGGGATTAGACAACACATTCGATATAATGAAAGAATGGTATAATGCATCACCATCACGATTACTCTTATATATTATAGACTGATTAACGGTTATTATATTGAGATAACGCGATGTCGAGGAAACTGCGCACTGAAAAGTGATTTTGCCTTCTTTCTGTAGGTATACTGGCATTTCACGCATACTATTCATCACAGGAACAAGAGAAGATTTGCTGCCAAATTTGACCAAAGATAAAAGGCCTCAGTGTAATATTATCATTCACTTTATAATATTGTTTCAGGAGCCTGATGTGAATAATTCTCCACTTGTCCATTTCGTGTCAAATATGCGCATACTGGGGTATCTAATGTACTATGATGTCCCTTTTGACTTCACCTCAGGAACCTTCATCCTTAAATGATAAAAAGCACTCAGCCTATGAGGAATCGAAATAAAGGAGAGCAGAAGTAAAAAAACGTTTCGGAATTGAGAAAAACCAATGACGGTTGGGTTAAAAGATAATGGAAAGTTGTTTCAGCATAAAAAAATAAGGCACGCTAAAATAATACGTGGGAAAAAAGTCCGTGTTTTCCCAGTAAATATGGGGGAAATGTGTTTTCATAGCAAGTTTGTTTCGTTGCGATGGAGAAAGTGGGATGAGTGGTGAGCAGTTGGGAGAGTCTCCGAGCATGGGGAACACTTTTTCTTGGGAAGGTTGGTTATTTTTAAAAGAGTTGAAGGCTCTTTCTCTTGGGTTTTCTTTGACGGTGTTTTCCGTGGAAAAGGGAATAAAGGAAGGAGAAGAAAAAAACCAGGAAGGTGGAGATGGAGGAGGATGCATGTGGAGGAGATCGAATTACGTGCCTATAACCGACCACGTTTCGCCTAATAAATATTTTCTTGAGCTTTTCCCAAAAGCAGACAACCGTTTTTCCCAAACCAAGCCGCGTAGATACGTTTGCTTTACTCCAGTACGTGACCAAAGCGTGCTTGATGTATTTTAGGGGAGGAGAGACAATATTTGCAATGCTTATATTAATGGGGGTGTCGTAGAGCTTGGTTTTCCTGAGCTTCAGAGAATGTATTGTTATGGTTCCGGATGAGGCCCTTATCCTCGAGGAGCGATACTGGGTGGTTTCATTTAGGCTGATTAAAATACTTTATTTTATCCAAGGAAATACTGAGTTTCTCTGAGGTGGTAGATGAATACATCCACAAATCCTTCGACGGTGTTTATTCCACGTACCTAATTCACCAAAGAGGTAAGATTTAAGATTTTGACATTTTCATGTCTTTGCCCTGGCACATAGCACAAAAAACTGTCACGAAATTGCGTAACGAAATTGTGTTACAGTGCCTTTAGGCTTTTGTTAGGTTTGTTCATTTTCTACACTTTTTAACCCACAAAAATCGTTCACCACTCGTTGGAAAGCTCTCGATTTAACGAACATTTTCATGTTCTCCATAACATATTGACTATACGAATAGCGGAGCTATGGGCATAACTGTTCTCATATTTTGTTTACAAACTAATGATCGTGAGTGTAGAAGATAATTAATCCGGAATCGTCTATTTTATTGAAATTAGGTACCTACCTCTTAATATTAATAATGTCAAAAGCAATAGGTAAAGACATGAAAATGTCCCAATGCGTTGCAGACTCGTATGCAAGCGTTTTTGCTGTTTCTGTGATTCTGGATTTTCAAAATAATATGGCTGTAGTTGCTGTGTACCGAATGACTCAAATGTCTCAGTTATTTTCAATAATGTTTATCACAAATTTCGAGAGGATTTCCACCCTTACCTAATTAATCTCGCAAGAAACTACGAAATTTGGAAATGCAAATTATGCAAGATACACAGAGTGTAATCAGAAACGATATTATGCACCGGTCGTTAGCAAACTAAGTAGAAACTCCCACTGAACTTTCTGTCATGAAATTCGCATTCGCCATTCGACCAGTACTCGCCAACATCAATCTGTGCAATCTCTAGGACAGCCTAAGTAACAGCACCAGGGTTAATACTTTCATCGCGCTATCGTCTGGTCGCACTAAATAGGCGATCGACGGGCAAATGAATTAGGACAGGCATTTAGATCGCGCGATCAACGCGTGATCGTGCGATCTTCGTTGATCGCCCGATCGCGCGATGCCTTCCCAATTAGGACATAGCCGAAGAATATTAGAGAGTTTTTGCAACACACTCACGACGAAACGAACGAAACGAAAGCAGTGCTGCGCATGCGCACTTAAGACACCGAAAAGTTTGACGAACCGTGACGACGAAAAATACCGGGATCTCACGGTGTCAGCTTTCGTCGTGTTGAGATGACGAAACGTAATTTAACCTTACATCTGTATAACGCTACCTACCTTCTTCTGTTTTCCTTGGAAAATAAAAACGCTGCAAATCCCTGCACAACGGTTTATTATTTTGTATAGAATACCCTTCTGTTACAGATCACAGCTCTATGTATAGATAACCCGTCTATATAATATGATATGTACTATTCTATTATATGCATATTATGTAGATCGCAGACACTCCGTAGGTTAGTACCTAACCCCGTACTCGTTACTAGGTACCTACCTAAATCACGAGTTAAATGTTGCTAAAATAATTCTGCCGATGACAAACAGTACCTAACAAAAAGAAACACACATAATGAAGTTCTGAAAAGAAATTGTTGATGAGGAGTGAAAAAAGTTGCAAAAGTACCTACCAAAAAACTCCAGCCCCTTCTACGTAGATGGTATAATTTACCGTTGTGTAATAATTTACCGTTGAGTAATGATTTACCGTAGTAATAATTTACCCATCAATAATACTTCAACGTTTGTTCAAGTTTCACTACCTACCAACAAACTCCAATAGAGCCATCATTTTTCAAATTAAATAATATCACAGAACAACCAACTCGACTTCATACTCCGCCAATATAATCAGGTGATCCCTACCAATGATTGGCCGTATTCACAAATTCCTATTGTGGGCGCGTCTCTGGTTACGAGATTTGGTTTGAATTGTATACAATTTCATTCACACTGGAGTCGAAAATGCCTGTCGGTGCAAACTTCGGGGCCTTACTGTGAACGAACGGCTGGACGTACGATGCTCCGGATGGTCTTAAAAAACTCGCAAGTTCAAGAACTATTTAAAACCGTAAAAATATTTACGTAAAAAAATGGTATAGGCGTTTTGAAAATTTCAACCCCTATTTTGAACCCCTTAGAGATGACTCACAGTAACGTCGAGCTTCGAGGACCAACTAGACGCCGAACGGAACCTATAACCCGAATTTCATCAATTTTTTTTCATGGTAACTAAGAAAAGTGGCGGACAGACAGAAATATTTTTATTGCAGTTTTGGATTCTACATATCTTGAAACGTAAACCATCAAATTTTGAGGGGGGGTAAGAATTTTTTTTTTCATGCTCGATTCCAATGGTTCATTATTGAAAATAATAAACCAAAATGTGGAGCGTCGTTTATAAGATCTTGGATCTATAGTAACTATAACAACATATTTTGTTTACATGATAATAATAATTGACGTTATTTTACAGGCATCAGTGGTGCCACAATCGACTCGAAGTTATGTGTGCTTTTATGCTTAAATGAACAATTCAGAATGTTCGGCCACCTAAAAAAGTCTATAATAACCAATCCTTTTCTCTCTCGCCCCAGTGGTGGCACCATAATTGATTTCATGAAGTTATGAAGTTCAAGATACATACACATATCCAGAAATAACGACAGGTACTAACTCGCAGTTGTTGACTGGCGCAATTAGGTATACTTGCACGTATGATAGAGCTCCCAAAAACTGTCATCTATTATAATTAGGTATCCGGTATTATATAGGTAATCTCCTATAGCTGTTCTTAGTTCACCGTCTCGTATTGCCATTCTGTCGATATACAAGAACCAACAGCATAAGTATATTTCGAAGATTTCGTTGTTTTACTTCGATACTTTAGTTATGCACCTATAATACAGTCAAGAAAAATACTGAGTTGAAAATCGATGTCTGAGTATGCAAGTTTTCCCAGTCCATTAACACAAATTTCATATTACATATAAGATTTGTTGGGATTAAATAATTTTCATTTGCATGGATCGAGGCAGTGTCGCACCCGACTCTACTAAGCGGGGCCAAGTCTCGTGTGCGAGTGAGTTGTTTAGGGTTTTCTTTAAAAAGAGTTGTTACAAGGGTGTTCTCCTGTCGAGAAGAAGATAGCATTCAGATTATTGGCAGTTGTCACGCACGGACCCTATTGATTCTGGACGAAATTGCTCCAAGGGCGAAATGACAAGGTAAATCCCGCCCATCTTATTCCGTCTCCGATTTTCCCTCAATCTCCATTTGCAATTTACTCCCAGTAGGTATTTTTACAGTGATCAATAGCAGAATGACACGCTCTCTGAGAACATGTAATCCGCTTAGCGTGTGTTCCTCCTCCTGAATCCATCTGTAAATTACTACCCAAACCTCGCACCACACCCTCACCGGTCGTTCAACCGTAATACACACGCTCCTATTTCAATACCTTACCTACGGTCCCTCAACTCGGATGGAGCTGATAATTAAACTCCTTTCCATTCGAACTCAATTATTCACCTACGGGATTTACTCTAGCGAGAAAACAACTTCCGACAAGAGGGTGCGAGAGGTTCGTTAGAAAACTTTGATTGATACAGTCCGATGATACCTATATTATAACGATGATATCAATGTACCTTACTCACGTAAAAAGCCGGCACGCCAACTATTCATCAAACTCAGGCGAAATCGGATGAGGTCCAACAAACAGTGACATGTATAAGACATCAATTTTGCGTTTCGCGCAAGCGCAGAGCTACTGTGTCTCAAACCGCAATAACTGGCTGTGTCAAAACAGGTGATTAAATGGTTTTTGAAATTTTCATCAAAGTCAGTTAAAAATAAGTTAGGATGCAGGAGGGGTAAAAAGGATATACTTATTAATCGGTTTTTTTAAAAAGGGGTTATGTAACAATTTCCAAATTTTCGGGGAAACGCAAAAAACTTCCCCAGTTCCTCAAAACTTGTAAATTATTCCATTTTTGGCTATAGTCCTTTACAAATCGTTTATTCTCACATTTCCACGAATTTTCTGATTTTTCAAAAATGTTCAAGTGTACCAAATTGCAGTGTAAAATTTGGATACATAGCCCCTTTAAAAAAAATTGCTATTTCGGGACAAAATAGTTTGTTGGAACTTGGAAGAGGGTTTCGAATTATCTGAAAGACTTTTAGTCTACGAAAACGTTTTATTGCATATTATGAAAGAAAACCAAAGCAAAAAATCACGAAAAGTAAAGAAAATACGCAATACATTAACACAGGAACTCGGTAAGAAGTACATAGTAGGTAGGTAATGTCAGGAAAGTACCTAGCTAATACATTATACATTTTCTTCTCCCTCCTCTGAAGTCGGCCATTCGTTCACCAGTTCTTCAAAAAATGGGCGATGGTTTTCGGGAATGTAGTTCATCAGTTTCTTCAGGTCAGTTACCTTATTCCTGTTAATGGGTACACGCCATGTTTGGATACTTCTTGTCAACAGGAAGAGCTGGCACGTCGGACTTAGGCTTTTTCAACGAGAACGGATGACGATTGGTGTCATTTATTGATGGCAAAGCCACCACCCATCCACATCGAGACGAATCGAATTCAAATTGTGAGAAAGTGGAGATGTTCATCATTATACGATCGTTCCTTGGTTTTCCAACCGTTTCTGACGACACAGAGGTTTTCCTGTAAAATTGCCCCCACCGCGATTGACCACAGTTGAAAATCAAATGTGAGGAGTCATGAATCTCACAAACTGTGAATTTCTGGGTGTTGCTACTGGTAATAATGATTTTCGTTAAATCGTGGATGCTGTAGAGGCGATCAACTTTACGGAGCTTCCTTTTTATGAGGGCGAAATCCCTAGCACAAGGTCAGATGAAGTTTGTTTACTGCAGGCATGCCAACACATTCAAAACATACGAAAAGCGATCTGAAACCACCTCTTCCTGCCTCTTGGGTCGCGTATTTCCCACGCTGCGCACTGAGTTTTCGTTTGAAAGGGGTTATGTGACTCACTTAGCCCCTTTCAATTGAAATAGAGGATTTCAGACGTCGTTTTCTCTGTGAACCGTTGGGTTAATGAAGTTCGTTTCAATTGCAAACGATGTAAGCTCGTATGAAAACCCCAAAACTGCTAAAACATGAAAATGGCCAAAAATGTTACATAACCCCTTTTGAAAAAACCGATTCATTTTATCATCTTTGTTCGAGCATCCGCAGAGCCTATTACTCCGTGAAAATCAGGGTCCTACAAGTATGGCTGAATAGATACGATTATTGAAGAGCGGTGCGAGGTTTTAGTCGTTTGCTAATGCGCTCATGCTACCATCATTCCATTCGCTAAACAATTCATAACGGACCATCAGGGATTCTACCAGCAAGGTTCCTCAAAATTACATCAAAGTGTCCAATGGGCAGTACCGGAGTTACCGGTCGAATACAAGATTTGCGTACCTACGCACAGAAAAGTTACAGAGCAATTTTGATGAAACTGCTTTGAACCATCATTAGTGGTGATTTTCACAGAGTCAAGCGTTAATCTACAAAAAGCTAGACAGAAGGTCCTTGCTTTCTTCGTTGTTGATTGGTTAATAGTCTGATGACTTAATCTCCCTAATTGCTGGTTTCCTTGTTTGAGTCTACGACCAGTCAATATTTTTTAGTTCATATAATATAATTAAATAGGTATACTTTATTTTCAGGAATTCTATCAACTCCTTAGTCATTATTGTGTACAAGAAGTATCGGTCAATCATATTCCAGAGAACCTCTAAACTCGATTGATTGATTGAACGAATACAGTCGTTATAATGGTTTTACTTCCCTAAACCAACTAACTAATGGAAAACTGACGTTATCGACCACCAACAAGTGAAATTTTCAGTCGCATGGGTCCTTGTTACGTTACCGAAGTGCCGCATGCCCTTGGAGGTTATGGATGACAGAAAGGGCTCAGGGCCGAAGTAATTAACTTATGTAAAATTCGTGTCAGGTACCCAGTTTGATGAGGCGTGGGCGTGGCGGCTATACTTTATTTTAAAACGCATATATGGGGTCTAGTTCAAAAGGGAGGATGTAATGCCGTCAGTGGCTCACATACAGTAGCCCTAACAATCCCCCGGCTCTCCGACAAACAACCTCCTCCCATATCTTTGTTCAGTTGGCTTCCATTGCAACAAAATTTCCATTCCAACTCGCTCGCCGTACACTTTACGTTTGCGTCAAGTGTGCTGCTCATCGCAGTAGCGCCAATACAGTTGAGTCCTTATATACGATCCCCTCAAAAATGTTCTGAAGGGTTTCACAACATGCACATTGGCCACATCTTAAATTTTGCAACTTTCCCAAAACGCACTTGTCCCAATTTCAAGTTAAAATAATCATCCTTTCGTGCAGTCATACGCATGGCAAGAATTTTAGGACCCGCATATAGATGGTGATGGGAAGGGCAGAACGGAATGTAAAAGATTCGAAACGCGAAAACGCAAGTGGAAATTCCAATTTTGGAGGGCAACATTTTATTCTCCCTAAAAGTGACCACACAGCGGTAAACTCGGAGGCACACTGACAGAGCCTAAAACCACACTCTTGGTCGCTACGTGAATAAATTGATTAGAAAGAAAAGTTTCCATTGGATGAGTTTCCTGGTCTAAACTTCCTGAGGTCAGGGGCCACAGCACGGCTTGAACTTTAGGAACTGTGGCTGATAAGGAGTGCGGGCGCCGAGTGAGGTTCGACAGAATGTAGAGGGCACTAGTTTATCAGGTAATCGGGTAACCCAGACGGGATTAGGGTGAAAAAATACGGCCAGAGCTTTTAAAGAAACGGGGGGGGGGGGGGTTATACCCTTACCTTCCCAACCACTAGTAGCACTTTTGCGAAGGAATGGGCAAATATCATGAATTCTGTATACGATTTTTTACTCAACGTGAGACGGGCGATAAAAGGGCTAAATCGGGAAAATATGCCTCTTCCATTATTTTGAGAAACTTTCAAACTTTGAGAATTCAAAACGGAGGCGGGGAAATGGGACCCTGCTGTAGCCTGTGACGCTGTATTCATATGGGCTCTGATTGCTATGGCAGCAGATGTGGAGTAGCCATTCGACGCGTTATATCTGTGGGACGTAAGCAAGCGGCTGGAAGTGATGGGGCTGCTGGGGTGGGAAGTACGTACAGTATATAGAATAATTATATTGGAGTATAATTATATTGGTCTTTGAATTAGTGGGATCAATATTCATACCCACCTACCCCACATATTTCCCCTTTTAATGCAACTTATCAATGAATCAAAACGTCACGAATTTGCCAAAAATCGTGGCTACATTAGCTTTGAGCTAGAGCTGGTCCCATTTCATGCAGAATTTAATTTCCTACAATATTTATCTTAAACTATTTTCGATTAGACTGTCAGTTTTTCTGTCTGTTCTTTTTTGCCACAAAAAAAGAAAAAACTTTTTTTCGCTTTAAGTTCATTCAGAGAGCCCTAACAATATGTTCATGTTGGTAACTAGCAAGAAATTATATATTTATTTATTTTTTATATATATATATAAGAATGCATTTATTGGTGATCAAATTACAAACATAGAATACAATGAAAGATGGCGCAAATTGCAATAAATTGATACAAAAATCACAATCCACGAATATCTCATAGAATCTAATCAAAACAACAATGCTACTAACCCCGAAGAGTAAAACTCGTCCTATAAAATGTCCTATAATGACCCAGAGTATTTCTGTTTCGTTCGGGCCCACCCTGTATGTACTATTATGTTTCTGTAACACTGAATGCATAAATATGATGACTAAAATAATTTCGATTGAAATACTCAAAACCTACAAATTCATTCAAGTAAATAACTGTGCTCTTCATTGTAGAATACGTACAGTTCGTAGAAGTTCGTACGTTTCTTGGTAGTAAAAAAAAATATTGCTCGGCCCACTAGAACAGGAAAAACTGTCGGGCGAGTGGGGTGGGGGAAGCATTTGTGACACATTTTGTATTTAAGGGTTTTTAATTTTACAGAGTTTCCTGTCTCGACAAAAGTTATGTGCGGACTGATGCTCTACAACTGGTCACTCTCCCGTTTGTTAGTGAGGCATTCGTCAAAAAGCGCTCCCGTCACAAAGCTAAGAGATACTTTTCACACCCAGAGGACTGAACTTTGGCGTAACACCATTAGTCCTTCCTTCAACATTATGGCCGCACCACGCTTTTTAACCTACAAGCTACAACACTCGACCGGATTGTTCGCACATGAAAGCTCGTAGGGGGGAAAAGGAGTGGGAAAGTATTGAAGGAGAGTCGAAGTGAGTTTTACCGAGGAAGAAGGGTGGAGAAAGGGCGGAAAAGGAGAGAGAAGAACGTAAGAGAGCGGTAGAGAGAGTGAGATCGCTAATGTCGTAACGACCTCCAGCAACCTCTTTTCAAAAAAACCCTTTTTATAAAACCTCCTTGAAAGAGGCGGTTTTGAAAGGATCCATTACAGATGGAGTAAGAGCCTCGAGTGGAGGCCACTTCAAAAGAACTGCAGACTTGTTTAGACACCACTCTAACACGAGTTACTCACTAAATCCCTGTGGGCGAAACAATCTGACTTAGTCCACTATGTTCATCCATTCACCCCCAAAACGTATTACTCCGTCCAAAGCTCGATCTCCGAACATTCTGCACTCCTGTCCAGCTATTCAAGGGCCAGAATCCTTCATCGGGTTACGGATTCCTTTTTCTTTCTTTGGACCTTCATCCACTGGCCCTCAGGCGATCCAATTACTAGTTGGATCGAATGGTTTCAATCCTAAATGAAGAACAGGCTCCCCTGTAGTTTGGCTTACACAGTTAATTAACCCCGACTTTCGTCGGCCCGTTCATCCGTTTTCGAGTAACAACAGGGTATTTGCGGAATATTGTGGCAGTCTATGACCTTGCTACAGTCGGGCCGCCTCACATCCCAGTCTATACCAATCCAATCAACGGATTCAAACTGCAGGATGCTGGTCCATGTTATTGTACTTCTCATCACACTGAAGCAATCTCTCCGCCTTCCTACTACTTGGAATTGCCACTTCGAATGTTTAGGGAATGAGTGATAGAGCACCAACATTAATCGAGAGAAACTATTCAAGGTGGAACACTGTAATAGCCGAAGGGCACACAGTTACAGCTATGCCTACAATGTATGGAAGTGTAGAGTTACCAATTGCTGAACGACAAAGGAGATCCAGATTTGATGTGCCAATGGAAATATTGGAAAAGCTCGCCCAAAAAGGCAATTTTTTAAAGAAATAATTGTGTTGTAAACAGCAAGGATGAAAAAATGTAACTCCAGCGTGAACTGAACCCGCGCCCTTATGCTTTAGCCGGAGACGCTCTACAAGGGCTAGTTCAAGGAAGGTTACTCCAATTCGACCATCACTGTAACTCCACTCGGCATTAGTGAGTGAGGGTTAGATTACATGTAAAGGGTTACAGAGAAGACATACGGATATCAGCGAGTGAGGTTTACGGCTTTTGACCCTTAAAATTGTTTAAACAGAAAAATCTATGTCATATTTGAAATATTTTCCTCATGCCTCGAGTCACCTCACCTGTGACTGACCTATCTGCTGAAATTAACAAATTTTCTGAGATATTGTTGCTGGTGGGAACGAAATGCAGGTCATAGTTGGACGATACCCATTTAGTATTTTGTTTTCTTTACCCAGCCGATCGAATCCTTCCAGAAGACTACCTGTATTGACGTTATCGCCCCATGGAAATACTATTACTTTTGCAATTCTCAAGAAGAAATGTCTCCGCAGATACTCATTCGTATTTATTCCATTCGAAATAAGTGCGAGAGAGTTTCCTTTTGTTTCCTGTACCCAAACGTTTCTTTCAGTGTACACAGCCTGTTGCTTTCCTGCTGTAAGAGACCCAAGGAAATTCTCTTAACTCCAACCCCTCAGCTTTTTCTTCCTCGGCATCAGGACAGGAATGAAGGGCTCTCCTTGTAATACCGTTAACCTCAACAGGCGCCGTGACACTTGTCAAACCTTCACGCTCCACAAGCGAATAATTGGCTCGAAAGAGGGGAGAAAAAACCATCTGTTCGTCTGGACTCGTGGGATTACGTGTTCGGGATTATCCTTTTCCCGTACTCCCCGGACTGTTCTCTCACCCCGGTCGGTCATGCTTAGTATGGGGAGACAAGACAACCAGTTCCACAGAGTTCTTAGTGGGCTCACTATTGATTTTCACTCCCCACCGCTCCGTTGCACGTACGGACTCGTCCAAACAACGATGCATCGGTCCAACTCTTCGTGCAACAAGTTGGGTGAACTTTCGAATAGCAATTCGGTATCACCAAAACAAAATCTCTACAGCTTCAACTTCGCTGCTACAATATGGGATTCTAGCTTGGGGTGGTGCCAAAAAGTATTATCTCCGATTTCTAAAACCCAAAAAAAGACTGTCACAATAATTAAAGGAAAATCGTGCCGATAACACACTTTGCCTCAAAAATACCCAATAAATTAAAAATATGTAATCTCCGTCAGCTATACATCAAGTTCTTTATAGTTCAGCTCATTAGGTAGGTTAAGCTCTATAATTCAGCTCATGAGGTAGCTCATTAGGAGTCCTAAGCTAATGGCATTACACATGACGACATGACATACCACCTGTTTCCAAGGAACAGGAAAGAGTATAGGGCCTATAGGAGTAGGGAGTATAGGGGAGTATAGGAGGTGCCTATACCCCGCTATACATTTGCTATGCGGCAGAGTCACTACATTTTTATTGGCGTTAAATACACTTCAATAAACTTCCCTTAATAAGCAAAACTGCCAAAAACCAGAAACATTCAAGACCACTATCTCTGGGTTCTTGATTGAAAACGAAGTTTTATAGGTTTTTTCCGCTTTCTTCATGTATTTCTTTCAACTGAAGTTAATAGGTAATATAATGGAGAAATCGTTGCTCTGTTTGTTTGTTTAATTTAAATAGGTATTCAGTTATATGTTTTGTACCAATTCCTATAGTGATGTTAATTTTCTCTTCGACTCCTTCCTCTGTGCAGGTTCGCCGTACAGAGGAAGTATATATTTCCGTAATGCCTAAAATCAACAGATATTGGAGTGAGTTGACAACATTCGTCCCCCCTGAGACTGTAGACCCTTGCGCATGTGGTCTGCATGTACGCGTCGTTCGATGCAATTTACCAAGACAATATAGGAAAGAGGTCCAGTTTTGGTTTATTATTTTCAATAATGAACCATTGGAATCGAGCATGAGAAAAAAAATTCTTACCCCCCCTCAAAATTTGATGGTTTACGTTTCAAGGTATGTAGAATCCAAAACTGCAATGAAAATATTTCCGTCTGTCCGCCGTACGCCGTACGCCGTACGGGCCACTTTTCTTAGTTACCATGAAAAAAAATTGATGAAATTCGGGTTATAGGTTCCGTTCGGTGTCTAGTTGGTCCTCGAAGCTCGACGTTACTGTGAGTCATCTCTAAGGGGTTCAAAATAGGGGTTGAAATTTTCAAAACGCCTATACCATTTTTTTACGTAAATATTTTTACGGTTTTAAATAGTTCTTGAACTTGCGAGTTTTTTAAGACCACCCGGAGCATCGTACGTCCAGCCGATCGTTCACAGTAAGGCCCCAAAGTTTGCACCGACAGGCATTTTCGACTCCAGTGTGAATGAAATTGTACCTATACAATTCAAACCAAATCTCGTAACCAGAGACGCGCCCACAATAGGAATTTGTGAATACGGCCAATCATTGGTAGGGATCACCTGATTATATTGGCGGAGTATGAAGTCGAGTTGGTTGTTCTGTGATATTATTTCGCTTGAAAAATGATGGCTCTTTTGGAGTTTGTTGGTAGGTAGTGAAACTTGAACAAACGTTGAAGTATTATTGATGGGTAAATTATTACTACGGTAAATCATTACTCAACGGTAAATTATTACACAACGGTTCATTATACCATCTACGTAGAAGGGGCTGGAGTTTGTTGGTAGGTACTTTTGCAACTTTTTTCACTCCTCATCAACAATTTCTTTTCAGAACTTCATTATGTGTGTTTGTTTTTGTTAGGTACTGTTTGTCATCGGCAGAATTATTTTAGTAACATTTAACTCGTGATTTAGGTAGGTACCTAGTAACGAGTTAGGTACTAACCTACGGAGGGTCTGCGATCTACATAATATGTATATAATAGAATAGTACATATCATATTATATAGAAGGGTTATCTATACATAGAGCTGTGATCTGTAACAGGAGGGTATTCTATACAAAATAATAAACCGTTGGCAGGGATTTGCAGCGTTTTTTCTTTAACGACAGCTTTAGCGAACGTTCCATCTTCTTTCCTTCTCTTCACCCACACTTCTTCCCCCACCTTGAAATCTTTGATGAGCGACGAGGTGCGTTGCTGTTTCTCCAAAGATTCTTCAATATTATGTCCTGCTAAATTTGGCTTCAGTAACGATAACTGAGTCCGAGGTTCACGGCCTAGCATCATCATTGCCGGTGATCGGTTCGTAGTGCTATGTGCAGATGTACTGTACGAAAACAAGTACTTTGCAAGCCGTTTCTGTACACTTCCTTCAAGCTTGGACGCCGCAAATCGCTGTAAATGTTCTTATTGCCCTTTCGGCCAACCCATTGGTTCTTGGGTGGTACGGCGTGGTAGTCACATGCTTTATGTTGTGTTGGGCACAGAAGTCGCTGAATATTTGGGAGGTAAACTGCGGGCCGTTATCAGAGACTATCACCCTTGGTAGACCAAATCGCGCAAATATGACCTCTCTTGAGATATGGGCCGACTTCAATTCCAATTCGAAATACTGAATATAGTATTACCATTCTTCTAGCTGTGGATCGAATGCTCTGATGTTTAACTTGTGCCTTGATTGAGGAGCAACTTCATCGCTATCAACTTTCCCTTCCCCCCCTGCTTCAAAATCCCCTGAAGCCTGTCTTCGTCTTCTAGACATTGATTTTTTTTCCCCGTCGCCACTTTAATAACTCGATATGTAGATTGGAACAAGATCCCGTATAAACTATATTTTTTGTTCAGTCCTTGTGCGTAAACAAAAACAGGGAACACCTGTAGTCAACCTGGTTGACTACAGGTGTTTGTATTGGAGTGAGGTGACAACAAGAGTAGCTGATTTTATATAATAACTATCAAATTTTCATCATAATGTACTAGTTTTCTCTTTATCAACTTGCTCAATTGAAATATTTCGTGTTCTACGGGAAATCAGACTTTTTAGCTGAGCAGTCGTACCTACTGACCTAGTTACGTTACCGGATACTTCGGATCTTACTCGAACGTGTTGCGCGATTAGCAGCGCGATTGGCGGCGGTGGCGCCTCCACCGGTGCGATCTACCGAATCAATGAGAGTTGGCTTTTCCCCTTTGCATTTTGCTACGCCTGGCATTAATAACTATGCATACCACACATACTGATAGTCTAGCGACTAAGTAGCTACTCTTTCAAAACCATGAAACCTATTCGTACAGATTTGCGGGTCAAATTTTGTGAGAAAAGGCAGGGGCACTCTCCTTCTGTTTCAATAATGAATTTTTCAGGAAATCTTTCCGGAAATCAAGAGCTGCCCTTGAAATCTTGTAAATTCTCCTACAGATCTTGTGTCCACCTCGCCCCGCCACTTTCATCAATATTCCCCCAAAATAGGATATTCCCACGTACTGTCCATGTTCTTGCAAGGCCTTCAAGCCGTCACTCGTTTGAATATTAACCGTAACGAGAGGCGGGAGCAACACGGGTCAAACCCTGTGAATCGCCCTTTGCAAGGGTGGTGACAGGAGCGAAGAAGTACTTACTTATTTATCTTGGCCATTACTTAGATACTCCACCACTGCGTAACACTCGAGCCGGCGTTCGAACCCAAGCCCTCGCCATCAGATATTCCATTACACTGCAAGGAACGCTGAGGTTCTGAATGTTTCAGTGCCGGTCAGCCTTTTCCCGCTCCCATTGACTTCTCCCCCACCTCAACGACCCACGTTTTCTGGATAAATTTTTACTAAATTTCTGATTACCTCTACCTCATCATTTCTTATTCAGAAGCCTTCTGAGTTATTACTTTGGTTGGAGAAAGGAAGAACAAAGTTTGAGAAGGCCATAACACAAGAAGAAAAAAATACCTCAGCAAAGTTCTGAAAAATAAACAGGCGAAACGAGACGTGAGTCTTCAAAATAAATTATTTAAACTATTTGAATTTTAGTTGAATAACACGCTGAAATGAACAAGTCTACTGACTTTCAAACATAAGTTTGAAGCTTCATTCATTCATTATGGGTTTGTTTCTATATTAATTAAATGAACTTCACGACTGCATTGGTACTGATCAAAATCAAGATGCACCTACATGACATAAATGAGACTTTTTTTCTTACTTGATTAACAACATCTCGTAATTTTATACACTAGGAGCTAGCTATGAAAGGAGTACTCAAAAACATAATAGATATTACTCACTATTTATTGTCCCGATTTCAAGTGCTGATTTTGACTGCTGCTTTGTCGAAATGGGTAAATTCTATACCCCATCAACTCGAAAGAAAAACCCGTATACTCCACTATATGGAAAGCATCTATAAAAGGATAAATCAGCCCTATCGGCGCTCAGAGACAGCTGACAGCACTAATGATTTTATGGTACCAGGGATCGCTAAATATCGGCGCTCAGAGACAGCTGACAGCACTAATGATTTTATGGTACCAGGGATCGCTAAATATCGGCGGTCAGAGACAGCTGACAGCACTAATGATTTTATGGTATCAGGGATGATTTTAGGCTGCTATTTGATTGACCACCCGTCAAAGCGATGCAATAAGAAATATTTGAATTTTCGTTTAATGATTCATGTAAATCACATAATGCAGAGAGCAACACCACTCGCCCTTGTCAGTCATACACCGCAGCGTGTTTGTCTTATGACAGCAACGCCAAAGCGGGAGGCGACTAGTTTAAACGGATTGGGATGCACACAACCAGCCCGCAGTGAGCTATTGAATATTAAATTTGGCGTAGGGCTTGAGAGAAGGGCGATGAATATTTAACGGGAATGAGGGTTTACTGAATGGTTCAGTTCAAGATGATCCGACTCGCGATCCAACTTACAATTCAGCTTCCATTACGGACACTTGGATGGCACAGTTTTTCGCTGACACGGCTCAAGTTATTTTTAGTCGGCTGGAAGGGGGAAAAGAGCAACACAAAAAAAGAGGGAGAGCATAGTTTCGTTCATATATTTTTCAGGGGTAGGTGAATTAATAACGTTCACGCCGTTTCGTTCCTTGTATGTTACAAATGGAGTAATGCGGAGCACACCCAGTAAAAAAACGTAGCAAAAGCTCCCTAAAACCGGAAATTTTGTGTGTTATCCTCCATGATTCAACCAATAACACCGCAATGCCCACTTATTATTAATTCCTTTATACAAATACCTATCGAGCTTTTCCATTCCAATAATTATTCAGACAAGGTTCGCAATTAAAAATATGTTTCCATCCATACTTCTAGAATTCAGCCTAATTTAGATGTGGAAGTGCATAAATTATCTTTGCTGATGTGGGTAATACTTTATCGTTAATCCTCAACTGAACCACATTGCAATTTACTTGGGGATTACGTATAATACCTACAATTAATTAATCACCTACACAGATTTTTGGATCTCAATTAATAACTACCAACCTCTTCGTAAAGAAAACACTTCTGCCAAGTTGAGTGGGCAGTATAGCTTCCTCACTTATTGTTACATTGACGTGGTAAAAAAAAGATGAGCCAAAATGGTTGAATATCAATCAGTAGAGTAGTAATAAATTACCCAATATTTGTAACAGGATCAAACATTTCATTATTTCACGTTCGCGCATGCGCAGACAAAAGTTACAGTACGATTCCAATGAAATTCATAAGGAACTATCAACGTATTATTCCTGATCGACCGTTCAACTTTGAACTCATTTCAACGATAATTAAGGTAGTTATGGGCGTTCAATTATTTCGCGTTCGCGCATGCGCAGACGAAAATTACTGTACTTTTTCAACAATTTTGTTATGGGGCCTCCTGTGACCCAACCCGCACCTACCCTCCAAATGTCAGCCCATTCAAACCATTACTTCGGGTCGTTATGAGCGTTACAAGGAATTGACCATAAATATTCCTTGATGTCTAAAACGGAAAATGGAAGTGGAAATTTTCAATTTGGAGGACTTTTTTTTCTCAATCACGATTCCATGGCTATCTTCCGGCAGTGAGGAAGCAAAATTAGATAAGCATTTCCTTCCCAAATCCACATTTTTAACCAATTTTGATTAATTTACATACATTTTTAGCTAGTTCGACCCGCCGTGTGTTACCCGCTTTTTATTTTTGAAAACTGCTCATCTTCGGACTCACCTTTTATTTACCATTAACATAGGAATTGGCACACTTTTTTTTATTGCGGATATCAAAAGTGGATTGCATTTGAAGACGAATGGAAAGAAAATTTGTTTCAGACGCGCCAGTGATTTTATAAAATAAATAAAATTTAAAATTCTCAGAGCCCGCCAAAACGGCAGCTTCAGCTGACTCCGCCCACAGTCCCCGAGCGTGACGTCACGTCTCGCGTGTCTTTATGTCTCGATCCATCATCCATCCACTTCCCCTGTGCATTTCACGTCACTGAATCGTTGACTGTGTTTCCGCGAGTTTTTGGTGCTGTTCATTCAACGTTTCGTGGTGTATTCGATATTGATAGACAAAATAATTCGCAATAATGGACAAAAAACCTAAGTAAAGTGAAGGATGGGTATGAGGCGACGTCTTTCAACCTTTCAGTTAATTTGGCCTGCGGAAGTTCATGTCAAAAATAAAACCTGGAAATTTCGAAAGGAGCGGAGATATTATGTGGTAAGTATGAGGTAAGTCGTTATTATGTAAATCAACTACTACAAGTAGCCAGTAGCGGTGGGTGGGCTCTGAAAACGGTACACCAAACCGGAACCCAAAACCTACAGATTTTTCTACAAAATACCTCAAGGCAACTAAACCCTTCCCTTTAGTTTTACTGACTGAGTGATATTCAGAGGCTTATCTTCTCTTCCTGAACTGTTGGTTTATTATTTTCAATAATGAACCCTCGGAATCGAGCATGAAAAACATTTTTCAACCCACACCTCAAAATTTGATGGTTTCCGTTTCAATGTACCTAGAATCCGAAAATGGAATAAAAACTCTGCAAATTATTACACAACGGTTTATTATTTACCTCTATAGAAACCCTTCTGCGTAGATCACTGTTTTCTATGGTCAATACCTACCCACCAGCTCCCCCCAGGAAATCTCTAAATCGAATAATTAATTATTTGTAGTTATTCATGAAGCATAAGGTGAATAATAAACCGTTGTGTAATGAAATGATGAGTAGGAAATCGTTGTGTATTAATGTATCCGTATAGATGCCCCTCCTGTGTAGATAATTGTTTTCTGTGGTCAATACCTGTGCTGTAATAATTTGCAGCGTTTTAATAATACTATCTTCGTAAGGAAGCGTCGAAAATTTAGACTGTAAATCAGCCACCAAATTCATGTGGTACGAAAATATAGTAAACAATAATACAACCAAACAATGACCCGGTGGTCGGTACCTAATTGAATGAAGAAGCTGTTGACTAGAAGCTAGACACTTACGTGTGTTAAGATGCCGATCAATACATAAGACCAAAAAGAGCAAACAGGACAAAACGCATGTAGGTACCTCAATTCCAAAGCTATCAACGGAACTGGACCGAATGCAAACGCACAAAATTCGACGCAAAAAATGGAAAACTGACAACAGATTGACAGAGAAAGCTAATGTGATTCACCAGACATTCAAAACAATTCGAGAAATAAGCATCTCGTACCGAGATGTTGAATCGAAGGGATCGAATCGATTGTGATTAGGAACGGGAATAGATTTTTGGGAGGAAATCATATTCTACCACTTTTCTCAGTTGTCATGGATCACTAGGTCCCAGGGCCTGTCAGTTCCAGGAGCCTAGGTTTCGATTTCGATTGCAGGACATCGATTAATGCTATATTCCGATTACATGCATGGTCTTCGGAGCTACAGGGAAACTGCAGCTAACATGAAGGAACCACCACGGATGCTCTACTAGCATATTGAATTTTACTCCTAGCGTTTTTGGGTGCCGGGGCAGTGGCCTTATGGACGCAACGCCCCTACAAGTATTCGTACGGGAGTGCAAGACGGACTGATTCTCCCAGTGATTCCGCAATTCGTGGGCACCTTTCACCTACATTATTCTACCACAAGCATATTCTATCCTATCCTATCCGTTCGCTACAATACCTAGACAAGCCTAACTTTACTAGTTATCTATTTCCGAAATATTCTTGACCTATGTTAGTAAAGTAAGGAAACGTGAGGGACTTCCCAACACAAGTGTTACAAATCCTCGAAAGAGACTAACCTTGACGCATTCTTTCTATCGTCAGACTATGTATTTTCTATAAAATTCCTTATATTGCTTCGAAGTCAACCATTCATTCTACTTGCGGTTCAAGGTAGTTGGGAGTGGATGGTCTCACACAAAATTGATGACAGTAAAAAAATGTATGGTAGGCACTTTTTGCTCATTCGCAAATAGGTTTAAAAAAAATTAGGAGCCTACTAATTCGTGTTTTTAGGGGCCAACATTGGTAGAAACTATCAAAAATAGCTGTTCAATTACGTATTGCACATGAAAGAAACAATAAATGAACAGCAAACATTTCTTTAGGTATGTCCAATAGAATAATAAAACCAAGTTACAAGGACTTCGCAGCGTTTCTGGCTTTTTGCATATATACAGCTTTTCTACCTTCGGTAGCTATGTGGTGATGAAACAAAACTGACGATTCATTTTATCCTACCTGAAATGATTTATCCATCGATGAAAAACGAAGGTATTACGGAGATTTGATCACCGCTAAGTACCTATATTAGTAAACATTCATACCTAGGTACTTATATTGAAATGATCTCCGCAAACTTACGTAGGTTTACGGTTGAGAGATATATTAGCATTTTCTCCATATCAGAACGAACCACATTCTACGGGTTTTTCGGCCATATGGCACAACAGCGAACCATTTTTCGAGTGATGTAGCAGTAGAGCTGGCACACTTTGGCCCAATACAATATTTGTATGCAATTTGTTTCGTAATAACAACAAAATATGAAGGAATTTCATCGCGAACTTTCTGATTTCTGCATCCACGAGATGTCCAACTTTTTTTTTTTTTTGGTTGTTGGTTCCATTCTTCTTCTTCTTCGAGGTATTTTATTCTCGTTATACAGTGTTGTTGTCACTTCTGTTGTATAGAAGATGTTGAACGGAAAACAACGAGAACGGAACTTGTTACATGAACGTAGTTGTCAGTTGATGGCAAGTACGGAAATCGCCTTGTTCCTCGGGGATAAGGGAACTGTGACGTCACACACTCGTCAACCAATCACAGAGTGTTATGCACAGCTTTCCCTTCTCCCGATTTTCACATTCGTTTTTAATTATTAGAACAACATTTTTATCCATATTTGACCACATTTTCGTGAACTGTAGGTGGTCTAGTGTAGCGTAAAAAAGCTTTCATACGGAATTTCAGATGGGTGCAATTTCCTCATTCAGCGAAACGAGGAAATTCTCATCTCGTAGGCAAGGTTCGGGACTGTCCAGATGGACATAAATATAAATGAGTCAAAATGTGGAATTCGATTCAGAATGCTCTAAATAGTGGAGTGCTTGATGAGATTTGTAGCCAGATTGCGTCAGGCGCAATCCCGATCCCTCGCTCTTTGCTCGCGCTCGCAGAGTTATGGGAAAAGGATTAGTTTATGCCCTTAGGCGAAAATGCACTAGCACGTCGAGTACGGGAAGCGGGTGCTTCCAATGAACTTCAGAATCAACAGGCCGTCAAGAAAATACTGAAGACAGCAGCTGTTCAACAGCTAACCCTTATCCAGATGTTGCTGTTAAAACCTTACATCGAGGTGTGATTTTTTTCACGTAACGAAGAGTGAGTGAATTCTCTTGGAAATACCTAGGTCTAACTCATACCCTTCATATTATATCATATTTTGATATGGAATTTCTGTCAAGTTTGAAAGCAGCATTTCTCTGAAGATAAGTCACTGACTGGCCTGACAGTGCATGTTTTGTCCCATGTCCTCAATTGAACTTATAACAGGCCAACCTAGTGTTTCCAGGTGGGTAAGTGGTGTGTCCCTCAACAGGTGGCAGTCGCTGCGACAAGTTGTGGTTTTTATCTGTTGGATAGTCCTCGTCCATCCTGAAATGGCACCACATTCCCGGCCTCCGAGCACTATAGGTAACAGGGCAAAAGGAACGACCCATCGAGATAGAATAAGCCTTGCGGAAACCCCACGGGAATGGCGCGAGGCGAAATCTTTCTATGGAAACTCCGTGATGGAGAGGCCATGCCTGCGCGACCCGATAGCACCTGCAGTGAACCGCAAATGCACCGGAACGATTTTCGTATTCCCGACCTGCTCGGTCGTAACGGAACGTATATATCCGAACGGATATCATCGCTTTTAGATTGGGTCCCATCCGAGGTCGTTCACTATAATGTGGAAAGGGGTTGTCGGCGGTGAGCAGTATTAGGTGTTGATAACTAGCGGAGGACGACGTGCGATAAAACATTAAAGAGAGGCCTCTGCTCGTCCGCCGACCCCGAGGGAGGGCGTAAAACGGAGTTTTTCGCTGTAAAGAAGGAGGAAAAGACTCTAACCCTGGGCTTTTACAGCATTCGTCTCTCCCTCCAACCTCTTATACCATTGGAGATCGTAACTTCATGGGACCGCATTTCATTACAGCTTCAAAATCCTTCCAGCTCCTCGTCACAAGGCAATAAAAACAAATTGACAACTCCTGACTCGAAATTCGATGGCTTATTGTAGTCATTCCCACAAACGTCATTGGCTACAGTTGTCTTGTCTGGAATGAAAAACTGACACTAAAAGTTTGCGGGATACCATGGATGAGCTAATTGTGGGAATAACTTGTTTATTGTCAACACTCAAGATTATACACATGAATTCAGGAGAATAACAAACTGTGGACCCGTCAAAAACATCAATAATTCTTCAGAGTTTTGAGTATCTAGCTGTAGTCTTAGAATCCTGAGTTCCAATAATTGCATAAAATACTTGAAAATAAAAATTATCACACAAATTATACCGAACACGGCGAAATTCTATTGGAAATGTCGAATATTTGACAATAACAATTTTGAGCTCTTAAGAGAAATATTGATCCACATTGGTAGACTTGGGAAGCAAAACGTGGGAAGTGGTTGCTGATAACAAATCATGAACGTAGAGGGCTGAGGACCTTATTGTTTTCAACGGTAGCTGTACAAGGCGTCATAACCAATTAAGGGGAAGCACGAGTGGAAGGTATTGACTTGACCACAGAAAACAGTGATCTACGCAGAAGCTATATAGAATCTTGTGAAAGATTGTGAGGAGAGTGACGGTGGGTCCTCGAGAGTCCTCCTTCTATGACTAGCGATATTATCACCAGTTGAGAAGGGATAGCGACTAGGTTTCAGCCTGACCGCCCCCATCTTCACTAGAAACAAAAAACTCGAGAACCTGCCCACCCTCACAATCCATACAAGAAAACAATAAACAGCTGTCAAATAATTTGCGACGTTTTTCATGTACCCACATTGCATTCAATGTTGTACATTCAATGGACTGTATACGTTCAATGTATACATGTGTAAACATTCTGGCGGAATTTACGTAGCCAAGGTTGTCTGTGGTACATGAATAGGTACCTACTTACCAAAATAAGTACCTACATAATTGTGAATCATGATAACACCGATACCATTAATTTTTGAAGTTATAAGAACGGATTCAGGACGCACTTCAACAGATTGTATGGGAAATGTTATAGATAGGTACATACCTAATTCATGTAAGTCGTAAGTAGGTAGTTAGGCACTAAAAGTTACATATTGGATTAATTTATTGAAAGACGTTCAGCCAATAGGCAGAGTCTACATTGTGACAGCTGATATAAATAAGTTGAATCAGGAGATGAACACTGACTGGAAACTCCGACAGGGAGGATGTGGTTGGATCTGGAGAAGAAAATTGAAACTCAAATTTCATTTTTTTTTTTTGTGAAATTTGCTGTCAAATCAACATTGTTTCCTAATTCTTAACAGCAGTAGTATATGTGTCATCCCCCCCCCCCCCTTTTTCCCCGCATAATAGCCCTTGACATGAGGAAAAACCTGCTTACATAAAATCATTTCTTTGTCAATGAATAAATCAAATCAAGCAGGTACTGTAAACAATCACAGGCGGGAATCAATATTTTTAATCATGTTATGTCAATGAATAAGTTTAGGTGTATTACGTATATTATATGTCAAAAAATAAATCAAATCAACTAGGTTCAATCAATATTTTTGGTTGTATTAGTATGTTACAATATCTGTTTTATACGAATGTTAATATTGTGCAAGACGTTGGATAATGGGACGAACAGCGTGTCAAGCGTAAAACAGTAAAAATTAAGAAAGCGGAAAGCCTTTTTTATAAATTTATTTTCCTCCAAAACTCTCGTAATCTGTATTTTTTTGTAAGACAGTGTTCTCGAGGTAACCAAGTTACTGTTAAACGCTGGAGGAGCGTTTAACTGGCAACAGAGTAGTGAAGTAACCTTCCCCAACGCTATCGGTATAGCGGTGTAACCAATCTATCATGCAAAGATGACTTTATTCGTACTGAAATGTTCATCAGCAATAATTTTTGCTCGTTCAGAAGCCCCCAAGAGATCATTTAGGATGGGGATCGTGAGCACGGGGTAATTGAATCAACTCCTTTATAATGAGTTCAACATGTACCACAAACCACCGAATGTCTTCCAGTAGGTAATTATTCAATATCTGTCGGCTTGAGAATCAAATTGACGGCGGTTTTCTTCAAGTAATTTGGGACAATTTAAGCGATACGGCCGTAATATCATCATATATATTCCAAGAAACCAACCCGACTCAGTCCACGGGAGAACCGCAATGCCGGAGAGAATCGTATCGCACTGTTAATGTAATGACGTCTCAAGCCCTTACCATCCGCAACTTGCTGGAGTGGCTATGAAGGGGAGATCGATTTAATGGAAAGGACCCCGAAGTTGGTTCAACCTAGTTGAGTTGACATTATCATCTTATACAACTTAGCCCGTCCAATCATCAATCTAATTTATAATTCGTACCCATCTGGAGAACTTGGGATTTTGGGGGAAGAGCGATAGGTACTTGGAAAGGTAGAAGCGAGATCAGAATCCGAAACTCTGTTAGTTATCTGCAGTCTCCCGGCGATGAGGGAACGGCATCATGAGTTGACGAACTCGGTCGAAAATGCTCCGTGGTTCGGCAACTTTACTCCACGAGAAGGCCAGAACCTCAGAGCTCCCGAAATGAATGTTAATATAGCAGTAAGCTTCGAATTAGTTTTAGGATGCAACACCAACAATTGACACTTGACAGCACCTTATACCATAGCCTTATGGTTCATACAAGGCCTTGGTTGAGGGTTTTACTCGAAGGGCTTACGTGCCTAACGAAATCTGAACTTCCCACACTTCTCTTCACACGTTGCCTTTGCTGTGCCTATCCAGCGTATATGGTAGTAAAAGAACGCCAGTGTAAAATATTCATTGGATCCGCATTCGAACTAGACTTGGAGTAACAAACGTTTGGCAGACTGAACTGCTAGCCAGGAACGGTTGAGGAAAAGATAACATGACTCTGTTTCCTACTTCAAACAAGGTAAGATCGCATCTACAAACTGTTATTTATACATTTTCGATATTTTTCACCCCTTTTAAATATCTGCGGTAACCCCAATAGGTTACACGTCATTTGTCACCCGTTTGAAAATATGCCCCCCCCCCCCCCCCCACCACAATAACTTCTTTTTTGTAGCATCAATTCAACAAATATAATCATACGCTAAAACTAAAACCAACTGACTGGTATAACAGTGCGGCTGTTCTCGATACATTTTTTCATCCGGTGGAGACGGGATCGGTGAGCGGAAGCCTAATCGATATCCCTCTTAACTGGTGATAATCTCGCTGGTCTAGGAGGGGGACTCTCGAGGGTCCACCCCCACTGTTACACTCTGTCACATGGTAGCAGAGCGTGGTTTGGTAGTATGCGCTGAGCAACTCACCATCCTCCATCCACTTTTTGTGGGCAAACCAGAAGGATAAGCCCAAAGGTTTTCCAGAAGGAATCCTTTACTAACAGCCTATCCCTTTGATAATACATACGTCTATTGGCTTCCCCACCCCCTTTCACACCTTTAGAGTGCCAATATAAATGAAATAATATATACTGAGCTCGTTTCAAGGCGATTGATGCCCTGTCCCAATTAACAAGTCCCAATAGTTGTTCCATCCTATAACGATGGAGGTTGATCACCTAGAGGTTACCCGGATGAGCACAATTCACTGGACAACGTCTGACAAAATTATCCGCCAATACTCGTATGTAGGAGGTTTGTTCTCCACCAGTAAATATTATTGAGATAGTACCATTATGATGGAGGTTAGTCACCTTGAAGTTGTTCAGATGTCGTTTCCTGAACCAGAACTCCATACTACTTTTAATTCCCCCTTTTCCCTTCTGCTACCCAGAGGTATGTCATGTGGGGAGGAGTGTAACAGTGCGGCTGTTCTCGATACATTTTGTTTCTTCCGGTGGAGACGGGATCGGTGAGCCGAAGCCTAATCGATATCCCTTCTTTACCGGTGATAATCTCGCTGGTCTAGGAGGGAGGCTCTCGAGGGTCCACCCCCACTGTTACACTCTGTCACCGTGGTCAATTTTTCCATTCCCCTATATTAGCATCTAAATTATAAATTATTATTTAGAGAAAATTTGGACAGTATCCCAATTAGTACAGGGGGTGAAATACAGTAATACTGCATACTCTGTCACACGTTGCAGGTAACGAACATTATTTTTTACCCAATGGTATTCTGACCAATTCGTTGTGGACGGTAAATTTCCGAGGACACAAATAACTATAATTTCGATGAGTAGGGGATCTAATATATCAGCAGTTACAAACCCCTGAAGCGGGGGGAATGCGCGAGCAGGCGCTGAAAAATGAACAGATTCAAATGTTGGATCCCAGAACAACCACCCATCCACGGCCCGCTCAGTCACCGGTGTTGAATTTTCGCCCACCCATTCTCGAGGGGCCCCTGAGGATGTATCCAATTTTCAACCCTCGGGACCATCAGGCGCTGGAGTTATTGAAGTTTGCAAACCGCTATTGTAGTCGACAGACTACGGTAAGCGAGGTTAGCAGTATAAAGGTGTCACAAAAGTAGCGTCACGAATTTATTCTAGGTTCTACTGTGCATAAAAATGAGGTCGAAAAGTCGAATGACACATCCAGCGGCGATGACGAGGATATCAGCTTCGTGTAACGAACAAACCAACGACGAATAATGCTTCCTGACTGATTTCTTTATGTTTCTTCATTTTCGTCTTAAAAATACAATTTGTACTTTGTAATGTTGAAGTTTCGATTTGTCTGTCAACTTTCCACGTCTCTCGCGCAGAGTGCGAGGTCTTTGGATGGTTTTTTAAAATTTTTCAATTTGTTGTTGTTCTTTTACAAGTTACCGCCTCACAGACGTAACGGTCGATCTGCAATTTTGTGCACACATTCGCTATGCTCCAAGGAGGTACCTAGTGAGCATTTTATCCCCCCCCCCCCTATTCAGAAATTTTTAGGTATAAACAGGTAGGTACTGAGAATTTTTTTTTTTTAAAGAAATACGGCCTCACAGACATAACGAATAGAGCTGAAATGCTGCACACACATTTCGCTAAGCTCCAAAGAGATGCCTTTTGCGCATTTTGTACCTCCCCACTCCAATTCTGAAAACTTTTAGGCAAGTAAACTATATTTTAGGTAGGTAATGGGAAAAAATTTTTACTTCATCAATGCGAAAAGATGTGATATCCCCCCAAAAACTATCCTGTTGTAAAAAATTGCCCGCCAAAAAAACTCTTCAGCCGCAGAAAGGACTGATAAATACAAAAACGCTGCAAAGTCCTTGTCACATGGGTTTATTATTCTATTAGAGTTCTAGAGATTCTTGTTGGCTGTTAAATTTATTGTTTCTTTCATGTGGAATGATTGAAATAGCTATTTCTGATGATTTCCACCAATTTTGGCCCCCAAAACATGAAATAGGTACGCTTTTTTTTCTTTTTTTTAGATCATCTTTGATCATTGGTAGTGGCATTTAATGGTCTTGATTCACCTGTTTACACTTTTCCCAATGTTATTATACACATTGATGGTGATTTCAGACAGTTTTCAAGGTTTTTGACTCATAAAAAACCAATTTTGGGAGCTGAACCTTTGGTAAAACCTCAATTTCCGCGTCTTTGGTCAAAATCGACATCATATTCGGTCTTCTCGTCCCCAAAAACATGGAAAAAGATACCTCAAAAGCTCATTTTACTAACATGTTGCTAAAACGCAAAAAGTACCTATTTTTACACACATTTTCACTCATAACATCCCTGGGTATATTCCGATCGGGCTGAAAAGTTTCAGGACACAACTAGGGCCCAAATGGAGCATGTGTGCGAAAGAACGATTTTTTTAGATCGAAAATGAAGCCTGTACACGTGATACGGCGTACGGCGGACGGCGGACGGACATTGCATTTTGGTTTATTATTCTGTGAATAATACACCTATGTATTCGCTCAGCAAAAAATTTTTATAACACCCCCTCAAACTTTTTTCTTTTCCGTTTCAAGGTGAGTAGATTCCAAAAATGCAATGTCCGTCCGCCGTCCGCCGTACGCCGTACGCCGTATCACGTGTACAGGCTTCATTTTCGGTCTAAAAAAGTCGTTCTTTCGCACACATGCTCCATTTGGGCCCTAGTTGTGTCCCGAAACTTTTCAGCCCGATCGGAATATACCCAGGGGTGTTATGAGTGAAAATGTGTGTAAAAATAGGTACTTTTTGCGTTTTAGCAACATGTTAGTAAAATGAGCTTTTGAGGTATCGTTTTCCATGTTTTTGGGGACGAGAATACCGAATATGAAGTCGATTTTGGCCAAAGACGCGGAAATTGAGGTTTTACCATTGGTTCAGCTCCCAAAATTGGTTTTTTTTTAGTCAAAAACCTGGAAAAACTGTCTGAAATCACCACCAATGTGTATACTAACATTAGAAAAAGTGTAAACAGCTGAATCAAGACCATTAAATCGCACTACTAATGATCAAAGATGATCTGGGGGAAAAAAATGTGTACCTATTTCATGTTTTGGGGGCCAAAATTGGTGGAAATCATCAGGAATAGCTATTTCAATCGTTCCACATGAAAGAAACTATAAATTTAACTGCCAACAAGAATCTCTAGAACTCCAATAGAATAATAAACCCATGTGACAAGGACTTTGCAGCGTTTTGGAATCTACGCACCTTGAAACGGAAAAGAAAAAATTTTGAGGGGGTGTTATAAAAATTGTTTGCTGAGCGAATACATAGGTGTATTATTCACAGAATAATAAACCAAAACGCAGCAAAGTCCTTGTCACATGGGTTTATTATTTTATTGGAGCTCTAGAGATTCTTGTTGGCTGTTAAATTTATTGTTTCTTTCATGTGGAATGATTGAAATAGCTATTTCTGATGATTTCCACCAATTTTGGCCCCCAAAACATGAAATAGGTACGCTTTTTTTTCTTTTTTTTTAGATCATCTTTGATCATTGGTAGTGGCATTTAAAATGGTCTTGATTCACCTGTTTACACTTTTCCCAATGTTATTATACACATTGATGGTGATTTCAGACAGTTTTCAAGGTTTTTGACTCATAAAAAACCAATTTTGGGAGCTGAACCTTTGGTAAAACCTCAATTTCCGCGTCTTTGGTCAAAATCGACATCATATTCGGTCTTCTCGTCCCCAAAAACATGGAAAAAGATACCTACCTCAAAAGCTCATTTTACTAACATGTTGCTAAAACGCAAAAAGTACCTATTTTTACACACATTTTCACTCATAACACCCCTGGGTATATTCCGATCGAGCTGAAAAGTTTCGGGACACAACCAGGGCCCAAATGGAGCATGTGCGCGAAAGAACGATTTTTTTAGATCGAAAATGAAGCCTGTACACGTGATACGGCGTACGGCGGACGGCGGACGGACATTGCATTTTTGGAATCTACGCACCTTGAAACGGAAAAGAAAACATTTTGAGGGGGTGTTATAAAAATTTTTTGCTGAGCGAATACATAGGTGTATTATTCACAGAATAATAAACCAAAAGATGTGGTAACCCCCCCCCCCCCCCCCGCACCAAAAACAATCTTGTTGTAAGCATTTACAACAAAACCTCCTCAGCCGCAATAAGGACTGATATCCATTTTTACCCGCCGAAATAGCGTGCTCGGTGGCTGAATCTCTCTTGGGTGTGCATACGAAAGCCTGTTTCTCCCCCCTCTGTTGACCAAAGATAATTAAAGAAAGAAAATGAAGCCCAATTAGTGTTTTTTTGGGGCCAAAATTGGTGAAAACCATCAAACATAGCTATTTCAATTACTGCACATGAAAGAACCAACAAATGAACAGCCAGCATTTCTGTAGGTGTGTCCAGTAGAATATAATGAATCCATGTGACAAGGACTTTGCAGCGTTCTTGTTGAGATAATGAACAAACGAAAAATGGACCAGATATTTTTCCGTTTCAGTAGGTAGCGGCACGTGGAAGCGGTAAGTGGAAGCGTATCACCGGTAATCTGGCACAATAATTTACTACGGGATTCTTCAGAACACATTCGTCCCCTCTGTCAAATAAAGATTGAAGATGATTCAAAATAAATAGTTTCCCAAGCAAAAACGTTAGGGCTCTAATTTCCTCCGTCAGCTTGTAATCGCAATTAACGAGAGCAAAACCACCTAGAGAACCTTATTGAGTGGGTTGGGCTCTTGCAATTGGATTGGAAAACCGTCGCTAATATAGATTGATGGTATCCGGAAGAGCTCGGGAGTAATGGAGTGCTGAAATTGGAAGAGAGTGGCTCCCGGAGAAGTTAGCGGCGAGAATGCGATGAAGTTAGTCCATTCAGTGCTGATCCGTACATCGGCAAGGATGATAAAGTAGAAAATAACCTAACAGATGCGGTTGGATACCATAAAAATGCAATATGCACATACAAAAAGGACAATTATTCTATTATAATATAAAACGCAAAGGATCTGTGTCTGCATGTCTGTTACTCAGTCAGGGCCAAATGGTTGAACGGATATTGACGAGGTTTTCTTCAACTCTTATGAAACACATGCGAGTGCAATACAGGCTACATGAATTTTTCCAAATCCGTCTCCTTCATCGTGAACTCGGTGGTCCTTCAAGACGACCGAATGTTTACATTTCGCCGTAACTAAGGGAGTGACGCTAGCGGTATTCATCTTGGAAGCGTTTTCGGACGGAACATGATTTGATAGATTTTCTCGCAGATTCCAACGACACCAAAATCAGCGTCCTTCGTCGTAATCGTTGCTTTCATTCGCGAAGGGACTGTGTGGTTTCTACGATTTTGTAGAGTAGATGCGAGACTGCTGCAGGGTAAGGACGACAAAACGGGTCGCTGCCATGATCAGCTGAGTGAGCTCTGAGGCTAATTTTTGGTTAATATTTATCATTTTCAATTATGAAAACCTACCTATCAATCTTCCCAGTTAATAGGTCGCTATTTTGTACACTACGCTATCAGAGTCTTATGAAACCACGACAAAACAGAGTTCAGCAGAGATTGCTGTGATTTCCACGTGGAAATACCGACGCCAAGCTAAGAAAAACATCAGATATAAGTACGAGATAAACTCATAGTGACTGGGAGCGTCAATTATTAGCCTTTTGTGCTGAAACCTGAAAGAAAAAGTGAAGCCATTCTCGATGATTCAAGGAGGCCGATAATGTGAATGAAATCGTATTTTAAGTGGGCACGTATGCCCAGAGGCCGAGCTTGCCAGCTTGGGACCACAATGGCGAGGCCGGGCTACCAACCATGTGGAACCTCTCCCTAACGACACTGTTCCCTCAACCCATCAGCACTTAAATTCTCCCTTTCCTCAACGATCCACTTCTAACTGGTTCAAGATATTTTTTATCTTTCACACCTACGCACCTCCTAATTTTGTCAACAACCCTTCAAATCAATCACCTCAATCGGCCAAAACCCTGTCAACCAAAACCTAATCTAATGCACTTTCTCTGTGTTCAGTAGAAGTAATATTCTGTACCTAGTGAACTCAGTATATATTTTGTTGTACATAGTCAAATATATCCCAAAAGACATAAGGAATCAAATCCTTTTTTCCACAACATTAGGATATCGCTGTAACTCCCTGAAGCAACTGACTGGAACATACAAATACCATCGTGTCGGAACATTGGTAAAGTTCCAACTACCGCCGTAAACGTGATAGTTCATCCTCAGAGGAGCGGAAATTTAAACATCCAAGCTCTATGTATGAAAACGTGAATTATTTTACCTACATTCTGATATCCGTCTTATGGGGTTGTACGATCTTGAATCAGTATTTACTGTATGACCCGATAGATTTTTCAAAGAACAAATAATTCCAAAACTGTAAACTGTCAATAAATAATTGCTGGAGTTACGTTTTTAGGGTCACCAAAATTATGATTCAGAAATGTTAGCCCACATCTTAACGTAAGGAACATTGACACATTCGGAAACAGAATAGGGAGATGAAATGTTGGAGAGAAGCACTCGATTTAACTATTACTTCTTGATAGTACGAAATGGGAACAGACATACAGCAGGTGTTCTTTTTCAACATAACCAAAATTTGTCGATTAAAATAGAAAACCAGAAGGTACTAGAAGATTCTTGCTTGAAAATATCAACTCAAATTGTAAAGAAAAGTACTCATTCAATTAATCAAACTACGTTCTAAGATGTGAGGTCGAAACACCGGCCGAACTGGATCGTGCACTGGAGCCAGCCGAGCAATTACAGTTCAATAAATATGCGGTGGAGTCAATAATTCTATCAGTAAATATTTTTACTTATTCATGAAGCATGACGTTTATTCAAGTGACAAAAGTACCTATCAATAAAATCCAAAATAGCCCATCATTCTTCAGACGAAATAGTATCACGGAACAACCAACCCGATTTCATACAGCCATGCGGGATTGCAATCACGTGTTCCCTAGCAATGATATCTGTGCCGGATTTATACCGTTTGAATCACGTTCGTGTTGACGAAGCTTTTCGGTGCAAACGAACGGCGGAAGGACAGAAATGTTAAAATTCTATTTTCGGATTCCACATATTATCTTGAAACGGAAACCATGAAATGTTGGCGATGAGGAGAGGAGGGATGATGGGGGGGGGGGGGGGTGTTAAAAAAATTCCATGCTCGAATCCAAAGGTCAATTATCGAAAAAAAGCATTTCTGTCCGTCGGCCGTACGCCGTCCACCGTACATCGCACTTTCCTTAGTTACCATCAACCAAAATTAATGAAATTAGGTCCATTTAGGCCATTTGGCGCCTAGTTGGTCCGCGAAATTCGGCGTTACTGTCAGTCATCTCTAAAAAACAAATTCCCCGAAGGCCGTAGCTCGAAAACTTTCAATAGACCAATAGATTGTTTTACGTTTTGAAGAGAACTCCAACTAACGAATTTTTTTCGCGGAGCATTGTACGAACAGCCGTTCGTTTGCACCGAAAAGCTTCGTCAGCAAGATCGTGAATGAAGCGGTATACTTCCTGCCCAGAGATCACAGTTAAGGAACACCTGATTATAATCACGCATGGTTGTATGAAATCGAGTTGGTTGTTCCGTGATATTTCATCTGAAGAGTTATTTTGGATTTTGTTGCTATATAGGTACTTCTCTCACGTTAACAAACGGTATGCTTCATGAAAAACGCTGGAAATCCCTGCACAACGATTTATTATTTTGTACAGAATACCCGTCTGTTACAGATCACAGCTCTCTGTAGATAACCCGTCTATATAATATAATATGTACTAATCTATACATATTATGTGGATCGTAGATCCTCCGTAGGTTAGTAACTAACCCCGTACTCGTTACTAGGTACCTACCTAAATCACGAGTTACATGTTGCTGAAATTATACAGTCGATGACAAACAGTAACTAAAACGGCAAAAAGAAACGCAAATAATGAAGTTCTAAAGGAAAATTGTTGATGTGGAGTGAAATACGTAGATGCCCCTTCTGCGTAGATCACTGTTTTCTGTGGTCAATACCTACCCTCGTGGTCAAGCATAATGAACCGTTGTTTAATAACTTGCCCATCAATAATACTTCAACGGTTGTTCAAGTTGTAAAAGTACCGATCAACAAAATCCAGCCCCTTTTTGGTAGATGAACCGTTGTGTAGTAATTTGCCGTTGTGTAATAATTTACCATTGTATAATAATTCACCCATCAATAATACTTCAACGTTCAAATACTTACCAAAGAAATCCAATAGTCCATCACTTATCAAATGAAACCAACTCGACCTCATACAGCCATCCTTGACTATGATCAGGTGCTGCTCCCTAGCGATGGTATCTGGGCCGGATTAATACCGTTTGAATCACGATCGTGTTGACGAAGCTTTTTGGTGCACGCGAACGGCTGGACGTACAATGCGTGTATTAGTGGAAATAGACTATTGGTGAATAATACACCTATGTATTCGCTCGGTAAAAAATCTTATAACACCCTCTCAAAACTTTTTCTTTTCCGTTTCAAGGTGCGTAGATTCCAAAAATGCAATGTCCGTCCGCCGTCCGCCGTATCACGTGTACCGGCTTCATTTTCGGTCTAAAAAAGTCGTTCTTTCGCACACATGCTCCATTTGGGCTCTAGTTGTGTCCCGAAACTTTACAGCCCGATCGGAATATACCCAGCGGTGTTATGGGTGAGAATGTGTATACAAATAGGCACTTTTTGTAACATGTTAGTAACATGAGGTTTTGAGGTATCGTTTTCCATATTTTTGGGGACGATAAGACATAATATGAGGTCGATTTTGTCCAAAGAGTGAAAAATTGGGTTCTACCAAATGTTCAGCTCCCAAAATTGATTTTTTATAAGTGAAAAACCTGGGAAACCGTCTGGAATCAACATTACTTTGTATAATAACACTAGAAAAAGTGTCAACACGTGGATCAAGATGATTAAATGGCACTAACAATATCAAAGATGATTTTGAAATAAAAAGAAAAAAAAGGTGCGTACCTTATTTGTGTTTTAGGGGCCACAATTGATGGAAACCATCAGAAATAGCTATATCGTTTATTACGCATGAAAGAAACAATAAATGAACAGCCAACATTTCTGTAGGTGTGTCCAGTAGAATAATAAACCTACATGAGAAGGACTTTGCAGCGTTTTTTTTTTCTTTTTTTGTCCAATAACTCCGTTCTTGGAGCTAGACGACTGCTGAAGGCTCCCAATTTATACAAATTTTTTAAAAAATACTGAATTGGTGTCAATATGAGCATAAATAAAATTTATTAAATAACTGATTTTCCTTGTTCGTATGTAATATTCAAGAAAGTTATCGACTATCATTGTAAAATTTGAGTCGGTAGGTACTTACCAATTTCAAACTGAGAGACTGTCGATGGAGAAGGGTGTCATAAATCGCTGAGAGAGCCAGAACCGTTATGCCAGTTTCCTTGCAGAGCATAGCGCAGGCGGCGAGGCCCAGGGAAGCCCACAGATAAACCCATTCGACGAGAAGCTGATGCCTTCCCGCCGGCTTCTTATCGTACTCGCCCCGGCGGCCTCTCCGGGCGCTGACGTGTTGCGTGTAGGTGAGGAAGGACAAAAGGAAGAAAATCGTCGATAGCACGTCAGCCCGCCCCACCACCCCGGACACCGCCTCCGTGTGCACTGGGTGTACCGCGAAGAGGAGGGCCGTGGCGGTGGGAGCGGGCGATCCGAGGACTTTTGCCGTCCGGTAGACGAGACCGGACGCGAGGCCGTGGAGAGCGACGTTGACGGCGTGGAAGGCGAGCGGTCGGAGGCCGCAGGCCCAGTAGTTCATCCGGAAGCTGAGGACGCAGAGAGGGCGATAGCTCCCGTGACTCCCGCCCTCGGTCAACGGCGTTCCCCAGAAGTCGTTCTTCCACATCTCGGTGATCGGTGAAGTGGTCACCACGTCCGGATTGCTGAGAATCGCCCGACTGAAACAAAACCGAAACGAATCATCAGCCACAACAATATTATGGCGTCATATGCCATCAGATATTTTTATAAGACCAGATATAACAAATTAACATTGTGAAGAAAATCAGTGAAAATCAGGAGGAAAATACAACCAAAACTCTTACTTTTCTAATAAATCTCAATATTGTACAACAGGAATTTTCCCAAGTATTCATAGAAGTGCCATAATCACACCTTTGTTCAGAGCGGATGACCCCAAACTTGTAAACAAGTACAGACCCATTTCAATATTGTCTAACACTGCAAAAATAATTGTAAAAACGCTGCAAATCCCTGCACAACGGTTTATTATTTTGTACAGAATACCCTTCTGATACAGATCAGAGCATTGCTCTTTCTGCAGCAAAACAGATGCAGAAAGTCATTGTTTACTAGTATCTCATGTGGTAACCTTGCACCACTGTGTAACCCGGATCGTGGTAACCTTGCAACCCGTAAATTATCCCTGAATTGTTGTATTTCCTTTCAAGTCCTGAATCAAGATTAAGAAGAGGTTCCTTTGTTAATTTACCCGTTTTGTGTGTGAACAGGTTCCTTTGCAAATTGCGATTACGTAGTGTACGATGGATTCGGAAGTTTCGTCAGTTCATTATCGATACTCCTTTCTCGCCAGACACCACCGACAAAGAAAAAAACGCTGCAAATCCCTGCACAACGGTTTATTATTTTGTACAGAATACCCTTCTGTTACAGATCACAACTCTCTGTATAGATAACCCGTCTATATAATATGTACTATTCTATACATATTATGTAGATCGCAGACCCTCCATAGGTTAGTACCTAACCCTGTACTCGTTACTAGGTACCTACCGAAATCACGAGTTAAATGTTGCTAAAATAATTCTGCCGATGAGAAACAGTACCTAACAAAAAGAAACACACATAATGAAGTTCTGAAAAGAAAATGTCGATGAGGAGTGAAAAAAGTTGCAAAAGTACCTACCAACAAACTCCAGCCCCTTCTACGTAGATGGTATAATGAACCGTTGTGTAATAATTTACCGTTGAGTAATGATTTACCATCGTGTAGTAATAATTTACCCATCAATAATACTTCAAAGTTTGTTCAAGTTTGCGTTGTTTTTCTGACGACTCTGCTATGACAGTTAGAGGAAGATCTTGTGATGATGCAAAAGAGAAAGATCAAGAAATCTTACTAATTTGAATAATTTTTTTTTTTAAATAGGAACATCTACTATTAAATGATAATAAAATACATTTCACGGCTCTCTTCGATCCAAGCATCAAAACCAAACTTGGGAGAAATTACATGCCATGCAAGTCGGTGTCACGGGGTCTGTGGTTGTCCATCTATAAATCAAGTACCTAAGTAAAATCAAATATCAAGGAGTCAAAATAGACCATGCCTTAGCTAGGAAAAACGGACCAAATAATTTATTGTCATCAAAACTATATAAATTAATTCCATTTGTCGAAGAGTTATTTCATGAATTTGGAAATAAAACGGCAATTTTATAACGCAATAGTTCAATCCCTGCTCATTTTGCTTTGCCGGCCTGGGGATCACCTTATAAAAAAAGCTGCAATCAGTTCATGTTGCAGAGAAAATATTAATTAAGATGTTACTAAAAATAATAATAAAATCACGAGGTTTCCTACGGATAGGCAGTTCAAGGAATTTAAATTATTTGATATCTATAAATTAACAGAAAAAAAACTACACTGATATAATTATACACATAAAAATGTATACAAAATAGAATAGAAAGGGTCGATGTTGATACGAGGAGTGCGGACAAAATCATACTCAAAGCCTTGACAGTTTGGTTGGTGTCAACATTCTCAGGATGGAAACTTCTGTCATTTCAAAAATAATAATAATAATAATAATAATAATAAAATAAAGACGTGCGCAGACTTCATTCCAGGCTGAGCCAAGTGATCCACGGACTGAAAAAATTACCAATATCACCAACCCTTTCGCTAAAACCTCATTTCCTAAATTATTGCACGCTTATTTGATAAATATTATCCTGAGTTTGTTGCAGTTCGAGGTTGCAACAAGTTTCTAAGGGCGCATTCGACACAGGGGTTTATGGGGTGATTGTAGGTGTATGTAGACGTGGTCAACGTCAGATAACGCTTCAGTGTTTACCGCAGTGGCGGAAACCTGTGTTCAGAAATCGAAATTTTTACTCCCCTTTGACGTTTCAGACCTTTTTGTCGGAATCTGTAGCCAGTCAGTCTACCTTTTGTGTACCCGCGAATCTTTGCCAAGCGCATAACTGTAGGTACGAATGACGGTTGCAGTGAGTTGAACTTGGGAGGTTAGAGGCGGACTGGGCACTACACGATCCGATATTTTATCAAAATCGGACAGTAAGTCCAGTCTGCATACGCTCAAACATGAAATCCTTGTCTCGCTCATAACTATTTTACAAAACAGCCGTGAAATGAACTAAAATTTGGATGTCTGGGCTTTAGATTGTTCCATCTCGCATAGCTTGACAATTCTACCTATTCTGAATTACTCCTTGAGTCCTAGGAAAGAAGTAATTCTGAGTGCTAGTTGTACGATTTATTCGGCTGTTTAAATTTATTCGACTGCGCCTCAGGTCGGAATAGAAAACAACAGAGCGACTCTCTTCCGAAGGGCAAACTAATTCCGGGTGCTTATAAAAAAGAAAGAACCCAATTTACAGGCTCCACATTTTCTCATGAACGGTACTCGTAAAATCCGTCTACTTGAGAATCTCGCACGTCCCAATTACCACGCAAGCTCCCAGCTCATTCCGGCCTCCTTCAGGGATTTCGAGTAAGCCCTTTAATTTAGGCTGTGGATGAGACATTGCGAGAGAAAGGCAGATGAAGTCGTTAGAAACTAATTAGATTAGGGGAGGCGAAAGAGTGAGGTGAAGGAACCGCCACCTCCCTACAGCACCTGTTAGGCCAATCTGCTAGGTGGGGCAGCTCTGCCTACCCTCGGCCCTCTATCCCTTTATTACCTCTACCCTCTGATTTTAGAGTTTTATATTATTTTTTTCTGTCGATTTCTTCCAACCGCACCACTTCTACTCTTGAGAGCGATCAAGTTTTCCGAAAGAACTTACCGCTATAATTTTCTCCGGGCTCCCCCTCAGGTTTAAAGCTCTGGCTCCCGTGCTTTTCCTTCTGCTGCCTTAGGGGAAAAGTTTTAATTAAATCGAATGAACTTTTTTCGGTTGTGAGTACTCGTGACCCGGTAAAATTTATTGTTTCTAGGAGAAAGGAAATAATACTGAATGAGAGATTTCGCAGAACTATGCTTTTGGGATACTATTTCCAATGATAAAAAATCTAAAAGGTGATTATTGAAATCAAGAGATACATAATTATCGCTACACCCCAAAAAGTTACACATTTGCTACTACATGTAATATATATCTTTGCTAATGATAAGACCGTACTTGCATATGGCCCTCGCCCTGATGCCCTCACTTCTAATATATGCAGTCAGCTGATGAACTCTTCCAGGCTTGGTGCACTGCCAACTCTTTCACACTGAACAGTAAAGTGACTCAGAATCTTCAATTCTGTCTGAACGGTCCTGCTCTTTTTTCGGTGAACTTCCTGGTGTTCTGGATCGACAGCCGACTCACCAGGAATCATCACATTGACCGTCCCCGTACAGGCTTGGCTTCATCTTGCTTTGCTCTTAGTCGCTTATCGAAGTCGTTTTTACGGTGAGTGATAAGCTTTCGAAAATGTTCATGATAGAAAAATATTCATTCACATGAAATGGTGAGGGTAGGAAGGGGTTCCCATCTTTGAACTTATCAGTCTTAGCAGCTCTTTGGTTATTCCCACCAGTTCTGAAGGTACCTCCTTATATCTCATCCTAAAGGAATTGACACCAGTCATTTATTATAAGAAATAGGAAATTAATGAAGGCATGTACCACCCAATAATTATTGTCAATAATACATCATATCAAACACAAATTAATAAAAAATAAAATACCTTTGACAAAAAAAGGAGAAAATCTGCTTGACCACTCCATTTTGCCACTCCATTCTACGATTATGAACATGCCATCACAACAATACAAACTGCTTCTTACATTGTCGCAATGAAACGCCCCAAAACAAATGAGAGAAATACGGGGGTGCAACATGCCGAAATTGATTGCTGATGAAGAAAAGAATAAATAAAGAGGGGAGAAAGACAGCAACATATAAGTTGATCCTTCAACGTTTCGCCTGTTTGTCACACGTTCTTCCTTCACCCCTCGAGAAATCACCCTCTTAGCGTGACGAATGTTTGTTGGCTTGTTGCTACCTCCTGGGTATTCAGAAATATCTGTTGGCAACTCCACATATCCGAACACCGTCCAAAGTGATTTATGTGCATTTTCTCGACGGCCTTTCATATCAGCTTTCTCGAAATAAAACGATGTTGCTGAAGTGTGAACGTGGGAGTTCACACGCCTGAAGGGGTTTCTTCGTCCTTTCTATGGTTTTTTCATATTCGTACGCAATTTTTGTTACTGGGTTGTACCTGAATGCAAGAAAAAGTCTAACAAGTTTGAAAATAACGAGAATGTAATAATGAGGGCGGATAGCGCTCTATTCAACCAAGCTTACATAACGGCATTTCATGGTGCTATATAATATGCAATGCGTGGTCTTGGTTGGCTTCCTATAAATTGACGTGGTGTCTTGAGATTTAGATGTCAGTGAAAAATGTACGTGACATAAATATTGATGTATGGAAGTCAAAAATCAAAAGGGTTTTTATTGTTGAACCAACGCAGTGGGCATAACAGTCATCAGATGAAAGACTTACAACTAACAGTATAACGCAAAATATAGATTAAATAAAAATAGCAAGACGTAGGAACACATCACAAACTCAGGTCGAAAAATCGGACATTCTGTATAACTCCGCCTCAATTAAAATAGCTTTTAATTGCCTTGCAAGTGCCACATCAGGTAAGTTTATAAATTTATGAGGCAATTTGTTGAAAAATCGAATAGCGTTTTGCAATGGTTCGCTTTTTAATGATATCGCCAGTCGTGCAGAAGGGAGACGGAACTCCTTGTTGAGGCGGGTACAATATTTATGGACATCGGAACTGGACTGGATGGAACTTGAATTCCCCTTTATCTAGTTTCAGAAAGTCATAGATGTAGAGAGTGGGAACAGTCAGACAATTCATTTTTTTTAACAAACCTCTATAACTGACTCCATATCCAACATTGAGAACTATTCTAATGACAGATTTCTCCATTCTAAAGACCTTTATTTACCCACCTGAACTACCCGACAAAATCACACCGTAAGATGCCCGACTCACGAAAAAGGTGAAACACACAGAACGCAACATCGGGAATGACATAGCATACCCAAGATATTTTTTGCAATTTGAGATGAAGGTGAAACAGTGCAAGTCGAATCTTTTCGTTTAGAGGAGAGACAAATCTCATAACTTACGAAAAAGAGGGTACAGCCAGATTGCGAACTTATAGACTAAACTGGATCCTTAAAAAAGAGGCAGTCACCTCAAACGTTGAAGGTAAAGAAAAACGGAGTTATTGAAAAATAGTCTATTTCCACTAATACACGAAAAACGCAAAAAACACTGTTATACCGGTTTCGGTGATCAAACCATCGTCATAAAGTTACTGTGTGTTACTGACGATGGTTTGATCACCGAAACCGGTATAACAGTGTTTTTTGCGTTTTTCGTGTATTAGTGGAAATAGACTATTTTTCAATAACTCCGTTTTTCTTTGAAATGGGTTTCCACGATTTCGTCGCGAGTGATTTAGTTCGTTGAAGGTAAGTTGTGAAAATCATTTCAGGGTACCGCTTACAAAACAGTGAACCAATAATGCACCATTGCGGATGAATTAGCACGGATTTTACAACCCAATTATTCAGTGATTCACAGTTAATGGTTACCAATCTGCGGCGTGTTTGGCAAACAGATGAGCGTATAATTTCATTCTGATTAGTAGGCAGTTCACCATGCTATTTCTTTGCCTGACGAATGTGTTTTTCCATACTGAAGGTACCATACTTATGATCTTCCATTTTTAACTATTTATAAATGTGTTAGGCCCCTAACACAGTTCATGAAATCGCACAATTAGGTTTCCATTTTTGCACAAAGTAAGTGAAAAAAGAAACCTGCTGTCATGATTAACCGCTTCAAATGATGATGTTCTTTCATTCCTAGGAGTAGGTAGCGTGTGAAATACTACAGCATTCATGAATTCTTAGATGGACATTGGTGAGTGATCACCTACATCATTGAGAAGCCGGTCGCGTGATTCCGGGCTATCTACCCTGTGCGGATCTATGACCACCAACACGGTAATCAATGAGTTCAGCTTTGAATGCATTCATAACAAAACCTGTAATAAAGTATGGTAGTGGCGACAGACCGCTGTTCACGAAATCAATTTCGTTTTCTGCAGGCAGCAAAGTAAGTAGGTACAGCAGTACGCCAACCTCAGCATTACAAGAGGGAGCTGAGTGGCGTGCGAGGAATTGATTAGCTGTGTTTACGTGATGGAAAACACAATGTACCGAAACAGGAGTCGATCGATTGGAAGGTCGTCAACTACCAGGTTCAGTTGTCTGTTAGCCTTCACTTCCATACAAGAGCAATCTACTTGTGAAGGCAGATTATAAATAATAAATAACTTACTTCACCGATTCTTTATAACGCCAAATATTAGTTCAGTTATTTCGTAGGTCCATCAATCGGAACGTAATTCGGAGGGCTCATCTCTGCTTGATATTTCGAGACGATTATTGCTACTATAGATATCAGGCGGGTACATGACCGATGCCTTTGGCACTGTAACAGTGTATTTTTCGCGTTTTGTCATGTAATAGTGGAAATAAACGTCTTTTCAATAACTCCGTTTTTCTTCGAAATGGGTTTCCACGATTTCTTCGCGAGTGATTTATAGTTCGTATGCTCCTCAAGTTCGAGATCGACTTCCCTCAAGATTGCATTGCCATGGCTGAATGCACTCGAGTTGGTTGATACGCGATATCATTTAATCCGAATAATGATGGTTATTTTGGATTTTATTGATAGGTAGGCGCTTTGTAACTAAAACAAAATACCATAGGAACCTAACATTAAATAATAATTATGACAGAATGCTTGAATCAACCGCATACTTATGAAACTAAAATTGCCTGACAGGCTCCACTCGACTTAGGGCAGGTATTGACTACAAAACACAGTGATCTACGCAGAATGGACAGTTATACTGAAAATAGTAAACCCTTGTGTAATAATTTGCAGCGGTTTCAACTCGAATTAATGTCAACGTTGCGGAAATTGGATCGAGTGAGTGGCTGGGTGACAGGCGTGGGCGAACACGGTCCGATTGATGAACAGGATTGTCCGATTGGAAAGAAACTATTGGGGTAATGCCCAGGATATGTGAAAAGTGAATTTCAACCATTTCGGAGTTGAGTCAAGAGTGGTGGTTTTTGTTTGTCGAATCTTGATATTTGCAGTTTTTTTGTTTTGTTTTTTTTCCCTGTGCGGTAACATAGGTACAGAGATTAAAGAGGATCAAGCTGTTGGAGCTTGTTCTGACCCACTAGTGCGTCTTTGAGCATTAGTGCAGTTGACGTAAGTGCTGACTTATTATAATCCACAAAACGCTTATTATTATTATGATATTCAAGTTGCTAGATGTTTGAAACAGTTGTAACAATAAAGGGTTATGGAAAAAACCTCTGCCATTCAAACATCAGACCCTCCTGCAACGCCATTTTGACTAAGTATATTATATTCAGTATGAGTATAATTTGAATACTTGAAAGTAGGTCCCCTCCCCGCACTGCAGGGGTGAGTGGCCAGCATTCTTGCGTCGCAGGTACAATAACTGGTACACATTTATGTATATGCAAATGTAATAACTAATTTATTTAGAAAGGATGAGAACAATATTGTTTTTGCTTCCCAGGCATCCAAAGCAGCAAAAGTGAACTGTTCCATAGTTATTGGGTCCCTTACCAAAGAAGAGGAGTAACTGCGGTATTTGGAATCGGTTCTTTCTGGAATCTCATCATAACGCTAGATTAGCGCCGCAAGAGACAACCAAAAGGATAAAAACACTCCCACCCTTCGACCAGATTGAATCGGGACTTCTCGACCTTTTCCGTATGTATGAAAAATAAAAGGAATCCCCCTCCCATCCGACCATCCTGGGGCCACCGGAAAAGGCCAGACCGCCCCCACCACTTTTTTCCGAGTGAGGGCAGGTCGTAATATTTCATGTCACGACCTCGTGGAAAAACCGCCGGGCTCTTGCCTTCTTAGTCATTCCCGATAAGAGAGAGAGAAAATCTGGGGGTTTTAGAGTGATGGTAAGGGGGTAGAAGGGAGGGTTAAACGATTCAGAATAATAGAGCGACGTGGTGGTTTGGTAGCGTTTCATGATAAACACGGTTGACTCAAAAACTCGTGGCGCGATTATAATAATCTGTTCTTTTACGATACGCGTCCCTTCCGTAATCGCCGTATCTCCGTTTGAAGTGGATTCACAATCCATTGTTGGTTTTGCAAATGTACAATCCCTCAGGAATCGATGCAAGAAACTTGTTGATGGGAAACGCAAGAAGTTGGATCAGCAGGCAATCCCTAAATGATAAATGTGTAATTAAAAAATCCTTTAAAAAAAGATACGAAAGGCTTTTAAATGGACGAACTAACAATAGATTAATTTTTGGGGCGCGCATGATATTCACGTTCTTAATATAAACACAGTGATAGCGAGATAGAGGTAGCCGAGGTTTTGGAAGGTGGTTTTGAGGAGGAGATGCCGAATATTATGGAGCTAGTATCCAGAAAGGTTTATCACCACATTGGCCAGGCCAGAAAGGTTTATCACCACGTTAGGTACTAGAGGATATACCCAAAAAGGTTTGTCACCACGTAGGTTTGCGCCAGAAAGGTTTACCACCACGTTCTTTGCGCCAGAAAGGTTTACCACCATGTTGGGATCTTTTGTGAGACAGAGGTTGAGGGGAAGGGTAAGGTGAGAGAGAGAAGGCGTTGAGTTCGAGTGGGAACAGTAGAATGGCGAGCTGGGCAAAGAGGGCCCTTATAAAGGTGCCTCTACCCTCCTCCGGTCATCCGACGTTGGGTGATCGATGGAGGGAGAGCTACCGGACCGAGTCCCTTGCATCACACAGCTCGCCTTCTCCTTGACTTTATTGGAAACAATCTTCTATGTACAATTTGGTGTGGTACAAGGGTACCATGACAGATGTTCAAACTCTGAAAAATGGGCGCCCGTGGTTTTTGTTTGTTGTTTTCAATAATGAACCTTTGAAATCGAGCGTGAAAAGAAAAAAAATATGACCCCTCCCCCCACCCCCCAAACCATCAAAATTTTATGGTTTCGGTTTCAAGGTACGTAGAATCCGAAAATCGAATAAAACAATTTCTATCCGTCCGCCGTACGCCGTACTTCGCAGTTTTCTTAGTTACCATGAACCGAAATTGATGAAATTTGATTTGTAGGTCCCGTTTGGGGTCTAGTAAGTCCGCGAAGCTCGGCGTTACTGCCAATCATCTTTAAGGGGTGAAAAATAGAGAAAACTTTCAATGGAAGGGTACGGTTTTTTTCAACGTGTTTAAACTGATCTTGAACTAAAGAATTTTTGATACCACTCGGAGCATTGCACGTCCAGCCGTTCATTTTCCCCCAAAAGCTTCGTCAACATGATCGTGAATCAAACTGTATAAATCCGGCCCAGATAATTACATCGCTTGGGAGTACCTGATTATAATCACGGATGGCTGTATGACGGCGAGTTGGTTGTCCTGTGATACAGTTTAGTTCGAAAAATGATAGCTCTTTTCGTTTGTGTTGATAGGTAGGTACTTTTGCAACTCCACCACAAGTTTGCTTCATGAATAAAAACAAATAATTATTATTAGTGATTGAATTATTGAATCCCGTACATTTTTATGAAAATGTAATTCCCGGGCCGGCTCCAGTACTCGATTTAGGGCATTTCTGGGAGGAGCACGAGGGTAGGTATTGACCACTGAAAACAGTTATCTACGCAGAAGGGGCATGTCTTACTAGTAAATTATTACGCAACGGTTCATTACACAACGGTTACTTCACAACGGTTTATTATTTACCTTATGCTTCATGAAATAGCAAATAATTAATGATTGAATTATTGAATCCTGCGCATTATTATGAAACTCGAATTCCCGGCCGGCTCCCTTACACGATTTAGGGCTTTCCTGGGGGGAGCTCGAGAGTAGGTATTGACCAAAGAAACAGTAATCTACGCAGAAGGGGCATCTATACAGGTAAATAATAAACCATTATGTAATAATTTGCAGCGTTTTATCTTTAGTAATAGAAAATTTCAATGTTCCCGGGTAGCGAAGAAATTAATTTTATTCACAATATTGGAGAATTCCCCGACGGTGCAGAGGTCTGATGAATCGAATCTATAATGGACCGGGATGAATGATGACTCCTCTGCTGGATTTGTCCTCCCTAGTGCATTTATATATAGTTTCTATTGTTTTTGGAATATGTTACAGATGTATTCATTCTTTTTGTAGGCTGATGTTGGCGTAACAACCTGCAACCGGTCTCCATGCCATATGCTTCAGCGTTGAAATAAACATTTTGAACAAATTCAGTAGAGGAGCAATCACTCATCCTGAACACCTATTTATTTTATTCCTTTCTAGATCATTGTATTAAAAAATAATATTTTTGCTTCCTCACTATCGGAAGGTAGAGAAGCCTTGGATTGTGATTGAGTTTAAAAAGAAGTATGACCTCCAAAATGAAAATTTCCACTACTTACCATTTTGCGTTTCAGACTTCAAGGAAGATTTTTGGTTCCGTATCTGTCTGTCTGTGGTCAACTCCTTGTAACGCCCATTATTACCTTAAAAATATCGTTGAATTGCGCTCAAACTTGGAGGGTCGATCATGGACTAGTAATTTGATAGTTCCACATGAATTTCATTGGAATCGCATGGTAACTTTTGGCTGCGCCTGCGCGAACACGAAATGTTGACCATTTCCCTGTAACGCTTCCAGCTACACGAAAAATAGTTGTACAGAGCTGAAATTTTGAGGGTACACGCGGGTTGGATCGCAGATGGTCCCGTATCAAAATCATTCATCGATACTCCACATGTCCATTGAATGAACCTACCCAACTATTCTATACTTTCACGTGGTTCAAGTGAGAAAGTATATGACCTACTCGAATTAGCACTTTTTTCCCCCTTAGGTATCATTGAACCTGACACGATGGCCTGATATGCAGTATAACTCTCATCTGGAAGGTCAGATTTCATAGGTGAGCTCATTTATTTATTCCGAACATAGAATACTGGACCGCATCTAATTGAGAAAATTGAACCAGTTGAAGGGGTCCACGGTTTAGTTGTATTCAGGTATAATGATGTGTAACCACTGGGTGGACCTGGGTTCTGAATGTCAAAACAATCACATGGCATCATGTAGGTAATAAAGCAAATTCTAGAATGCTGCGGGAGCATCCTGGGACCATAGCGTGTAGTGATGTGTGTAACCTACTACGCAATGGAAGAATTTGACACAGGTGAGGTTAGGAGCTTGAACAAATTACTTTTATTCAAAAATGTGTGCTGCGTGTATTGCGGTTTTCTTTAATCTCAAGTAATATAGTTGAGATAGTTTGGAGTGATAAGAACTATTTACATCGTTGATTTAGAACATAATACTCGTAATAAGCGCAAACACTCTGAAATATTAAGATGAGAGACAGCGCGCTCTTTCCTATGTAGGTACGTCTCTTATGTTCCCCAATAGACATAGCTAACAGGCAACCATTACACCAGTGCAATGCACGGTTCATCCACCTGTTTATACACATAACACTATGATGGAACATAACGACCAAACGAAAGATGAGATTCAATAGACTCTTTACCATGAAAGGTCTTGAAACAACAAATTTCTCTTCACTGAATTGCTGACGTGAACCTCCAGAAACCGTCTTGGAAAGCGCAAATCCAATTTCCAAACTCTAATGGAGTTGGCGAAGAGTCTGAGCTGTTTCTTTTAGTTAATGCATTGATCTTGAGCCACGTCCAACTTTTTCACTTAGATAAAGAACTGCATGAAGCGGGGGCAGAAATGAAAAAATAAAACAGTCTGGACGAATTGGCCGAGAAGTTAGCCCACCCGGTTTCTTGACACCACACGTGTTTACACAGGGCGGAACATAATTCGTTGGTTACCACGGAGAAGGTGTAACGTGAAAGTTTTAGGTGCTTTCCGGTAGGCTGGTGTGTTTCTTGTTGGACTTGAAAGTTTGCCCGCCCTCCAAGACACCAACTTTGTGGGTAGCACGACTTACTCTGGTCGAAAAACGAATAACAGAACGAAGAAAACCTCCAAGTAAGCAAGTTAAATACTAATTTCAACGAGGTTAAAATGAAAGAAGTCAGAGCAGCAGCATGGATGAGATTTCAGAATATGATTATTTGAAAAGCAAGGTTCTGTGTTTGATGACTAAGCTGATAAGTACGGTACAACAAAATTATAATATTAATTAGTTGTGAACTTGAGGGATTTACTAATTTTTGGAAATGTTTAGTTCACTCGTGGATTCCGTTTGAAATCGAATGATTGTGTGCATCAAAAGTTATTGTACTTACAAACTATAGCCAAAATATTTCTGTCTGATCAATCATTCTAACTGGTGGGGAGGGGGGCTGTAAGACTTTTGTTGCACTTCTTCACAAAACACATACGCGTTTGTTCAAAAAAGGAGAAACTAATCTATTAGATATGTACTTAGTCTACGTACCTCTCACCTGTAGGTATAAAAAATTTCTCAAATATGACTGGAGCATCCATTGACATGAACTTAGCATGGATGAAGAACAACTTCTTGTTGTTCAACAAGTTATTTCTTTAAAAGTTCGGCAATTTTCAATAATGTAATTTCGAATGTCTCGTACAAAACTATAAATACGTTTTTGCAGTTTCCTAAATATCCATTTCAAATGAAAAAATGCTGCAAACTATTACACAACGGCTTATTATTTACCTAGATACAGAGGCAGAGGGCTCCGTTGGCGTAGATCACTGTTTTCTGAGGTCAATACCTCAGTATTGGCCTCATATTCCTTAGTTCGAGACCGATTTAAAAACGTAAAAAAAATTCGACGTAACGGCGCCCTGGGAATTTCAACACCCATTTTTCACCCCTTGAAGATAACTGACGCCGAGCTTCGCGGACCAGCTAGACCCCAAATGGACCCAAAAACCAGATGTCATGCCAGATGTTTTCGTCCATGGTAACTAAGGAAAGTGCTAAGTACGGTGGACGGCGGACGAACAGAAATTTGTTTATTCCATTTTTTGATGCACGTACCTTGAAACGGAAACCATCAAACTTTGAGGGGTGGGGGTACATTTTTCTCAATGCTTGATTCCAAAGGTTCATTGCTGAAAATAATAAACCAAAAGAAGAATATGAAAGTGTCCTTATTGAAACTACGATCGAGTTCAATCATTTGGAAAGTGATGAAATAGATCCTGCAAGGTGGCCACTGGTCATTAGAGATATGAAAGAACTAAGGCAGAGTAACGAAAACATGTTAGTTTTTGAATGACCAATCTTCTCTCGTAAACATCTAATCGATTTCGAAATTGGTTGATTGAGGAAAAATCGTAATTGGAAACGTTTCTAGGAAGTGAATGAATGAAATAAAGATCATAAAATGCAATAATTGGAGAAGACTAATGGAAAAATGATACACCCCAATATCAGAAGATAAACTTGACATGGGTCCATCGTAAATCTCTGAAGGAGAATTGATGGATATTTCGCCTGGAACGATTTATATATGCTCACAATTGTGTTAGTACACACATTCGTTCCGACCTTACTTACTTGTCGGAGTCCGGATGCTGTGATCTCGAATTAATCAGTGACATGGGGGAAGTCACTGAATATTAATCCTGAATCCAGTGGGAGAAACCTTCCTGGAAATGGTGGGTAGACGGTTCGCCTAATTACGACCAAGGCCCTGGGAGGAAAAGCTTGAAAACCCCCGCCTCGTCCGTCCCCTTCGAAGGCCACGGTACCAATCCAAACTCCTCTTCTCCTTCCATCACCTCCAGCACAAGATTTATAGCTCGAGCACAATTGAATTCAGTCTTGTTTGTCGGAGGTTCGACCGCTACAATCTGTCCGATACTCGGGCATGCCCTGTCGAGAGGGATGGGGGGGCATCCCTTTGAAAACCCCGCCTTTCCTCTATTCTCTCTCTGGGTCGGTGGAAACGTCAAATGAATTAGAAGGCAATTTTCCGAGACAGTGACTACGAAGGCAGGGTTCCTCCCCGTGGACTGTGTGTGAAGGAGGGGTGGTCGCGGGGGAAGTCTATCTAATCATCACGGTAGATTAGCAGTGCACCAACATGACTGAAGAGGAGGACGTGGGTCAAATTGGTTTCCGACCTGTTAGCGTATGTACGGAAGGTTTTTGATTCGAAGGACAAGACCGTCTCGACCACAGAGCAATCGATCAACTTGTTTTTCTTCCAGGACACGTTTCATCGACTCAGCTCCGACAGATGCTAGGGAAAACTAATTAAGTACAAAGTAGTAAACGACAAAAGGAGGAGTGCGAACACAGCAAAAAGTACCTTATATTCTGAAATTATTGGTGTAAAAAATGGGATTACCACCAGAGCGCGTCACATAATATAACCTCCTGGAAATTGAAAGCGATGCGCGAAGGCATTCACTAAAAACGCTCAACCATTTGGCGCAAAAGAAAACGAAGAGCTAATTCATTATGGATACGAAAAAAGAAAAAATCCACTAAACTGCAAATGCACAAGTATTTGATTCAAAAATTCGCCCAAAGAATATTAGCTGAAACAAAGGAGCTCATGCGGCCCAATCATTTTATCATGCTATGTAATGTAACCTGGTTGCATGGTTATACATGAATTTGCATGGAGAAGTATGGTTGGCAAATTGTAATGGTACCCTGCAGTGATGCTGAAGACCAAAACATCATTTGAATGCCATTTTGAATGAATTCAATGACATTTTGAGGTATTCGGAATCACTGCAGTTTCTATTACATTTCGGCAGCCATAACCATGAAAATTATAATAGTCAATTGACGAAACACTTGTAGTAACAAGTTAACAACTTGGAAAATGTCATTTAGCCCCCTCATGCTTTAGGATCGTCTATAACACGAAATCCTGGAGCCGGCCCAGGAATTATACTGTTTCATAAAAATGCGCGGAATTCAATAACTCGATCATTAATTATTTCTTGTTATTCATGAAGCATGAGGTAAATAATAAATCGTTTGTGTAATAAACCTTTGTGTAATTTACCTGTATAGATACCTTCTGCGTAGATTACCGTTTTCTGTGGTCAATACATACCCTCGTGCTCCTCCCAGCAAAGCCCTAAATTGAGTAGTGGAGCCAGACCGGGAATACCAGTTTCATAAAACGCTGCTAAGTCCTGGTCACGATTTATTATTCTACTGGACATACCTACAGAAATGTTGACTGTTCATATATTGCTTCTTTCAAGTGCAATATATAATTTAAATAGCTATTTCTGATGGTTTCCACCAACTTTGGCCCCCAAAAACACGGATTACGCTTTTTTTCCTCCAAATTATCTTTGATCATTGACCGTGCCATTTAATCGCCTTGATTCACCTGTGGACACTTTTTCTAGCGTTACTATACAAATTGAAGGTGATTTCAGACAATTTCCTAAGATTGCGACTAACAAAAAATGAATTTTGGGAGCTCAACCTTCGTTAGAACCTCAATTTTCAACTCTTTGGTGAAAATCGACTTCATATTCGGTCTTCTCGTCCCAAAAAACATGGAAAACGATACCTAAAAGCTCATGTTACTAAAACACAAACAATACCTACTTGTATACCCATTTTTCACCCTTGGATATATTATTCCGGTCGGGCTGCAAAGTTTCAGGACCTAACTAGGGCCCAAATGGAGCATGTGTGCGAAAGAACGAATTTGTTGACCGAAAATGAAGCCGGTATGTATGATACGGCGTACGGCGGACGGACATTGCATTTTCTGAATCTACGCACCCTTAAACGTAAAAGAAACCATTTTGAGGGGGTGTTATAAAAATGTTTTGGTGAGAGAATACACAGGTGAATCATTCACAGAATAATAAACAAAAAACGCTGCTAATCCCTGCACAACGGTTTATTATTTTGTATAGAATACCCTTCTGTTACAGATCACAGCTCTCTGTATAGATAATCCTTCTATATAACATATATGTACTATTCTAAACCCTCCGTAGGTTAGTACCTAACCCCGTACTCGTTACTAGGTACCTACCTAAACCGTTGTGTAATAATTTACCAGTATAGGTTCCCCTTCTACGGAGATAGAATAATGAACCGTTGTGTAATAATTTGCCCATCAATAATACTTCAACGGTTGTTCAAGTTGCAAAAGTACCTACCAACAAAATCCAGCCCCTTCTTGGTAGATGAGCCGTTGTGTAATAATTTGCCATTGTGTAATAATTTACCCATCAATTAATAATACTTCAACGGTTGTTCAAGTTGCAAAAGTACCTACCAACAAAATCCAACCCCTTCTTGGTAGATGAGCCGTTGTGTAATAATTTACCGTGGTGTCATAATTTACCGTTGTGTAATAATTCACCGTTGTGTAATAATTTGCCATTGTTTAATAATTTACCCATCAATAATACTTCCACGTTTGTTCAAGTTTCAGAAGTACATACCAACAAAATCGAGTAGTCCATCACTTGTCAAATGAAATAATATCGCAGAACAAACAACTCGACTTCATACAGTCATCCTTGATTATAATCAGATGCTCCGTAGTTATGATATCCGGGCCGGAGTTATACCGTTTGATTCACGATCGTGTTGACGAAGCTTTTTGGTGCACACGAACGGCTGGACGTACAATGCTCCGGGTGGTCTCAAAAAATTGTTTAGCTCAATACAAATTTAATAGATAACGTAAAAAAAACCATACCCTTCAATCGCAAGTTTTCGAACGGCGTTCTGAAAATTTCAACCCATATTTTGAACCCCGTAGAAATGACTGACAGTCACGTCAAGCTTCGAGGACCAACTAGACCCCGAACGGAACCTATAACCCGAAATTCATCAATTTTCTTTCATGGTAACTAAGAAAACTGGCCCGTACGGCGTACGGCGGACAGACAGAAATATTTTTATTGCAGTTTTGGATTCTACATACCTTGAAACGTAAACCATCAAATTTTGAGGGGGGGTAAGAATTTTTTTTTCTTGCTCGATTCCAATGGTTCATTATTGAGAAGAACTAAATTTGGCTGATGAATTATTTGTGAGAACTTAAATCTGCTAGGAGTAGTTCCGGGAGGGACTCACGAAAATGCCCTTCTATCGAAAGTATTCGAGTTAAGGTGTTCTGAAAATGTCAACCACTATTTTTCACCCCTTAGAGATGACTGAAAGTAACGCCGGGCTTCGAGGACCTACGAGACCCCAAACGAGACATACAAACCAAGTTTTATTTATTTTGGTTCACGGTAACTAAAAGTGCGAATTATGGCTTACGGAGGACGGACAGCAATTTTTTAAATTCCATTTTCGGATTCGACGTACTTTGAAACGGAAGCCATTAAATTTGGAGAAGTGATGTGCGCAGCTACCTGGCCGAGGAACAAGTGATGTGCGCTCTCAATTCAAGCACGCAGCTGTTTAGGGCAAATTTTATGGCCACATCGTAAAAGCGCCTGATGATCGCGAAAATTCGGAAAAAAACGAACTATTTAAAAATACAATTTTCCGAGACAGGGATGTTGAATATTTCAACCCCTATTTGTCACCCCTTAGAGTTGGGTGACAGTAACGCCGAGCTTCGAGGACCGAAGAGAGCCCAAACGAACCGAACTGCCGAATTTCCCGAATTTCACCGAATTTCGTGAATTTTGGTTCATGGGAACTAAGGAAAAAGCCGCGGTATTTTTATTCGACTTTCGTATTCTACGTCCCTTGAAACGCAAAACCATGCAATTTTGAGGGGGGGGGGGGGGTTAAAAACAAATTTTTGGTCGCTTCCAAAGGTTCATTATTGAATATAGTAAACCAAAAGGGCTTACGCAGCTCTTTTGAAAGGCACAACGATGGTTGCAGTGATACGTTCGAACGAAACCATAAATAAGGAAAACATGACTATCCTAAGGAAGGTGAAATTAAATAGCTGCCACGTAGGTTTCGTGCTTGCAGGTATATGTATTCAAGCAATGAGCGGGTCGCCGGAGTTCCGAGAGTTTGTTAAACAAATGGGGAAGTCTTTGTTGTTCCCGTCTTCAGCGTAAGGAAAGAGAGCTTGCTCGCTTCATTCAAGGTTCTTCAACAATTCCCTGGACCCCCAGCTTTTCTCCATTCTACTTCCCTTGAACTCAAACAACCATTTTGCATGGCAACAAGTTGGGGGAGCAATAAGGAGGGCTGTCTGCCGGCTCATGAACGCAAACTGTAATAACCCGCTCTCAAGCAATAACCCTTTTCTTGCCTTCATGTTGGTCTCTCACTCACACTCGGTCACATGCGCTACACTCCTATCATTTCCCTACTAGACTCGATACCAGTATCCGTGCGACCTACTTTTCTGACATGAGTCTCACACTGCTTCTGTTTTGAACCACCGCCTTCTGTTTTCATTCCTTCCACCTGATTGTTAAACTACCATCATAGTCTCTCGTAACAATGTCCCACGATGAACAACATGCTGTGACCACTAAACAAAAATTTAGATTAAATAATAGAGATTGTTCCCGGTGCAATGTTTCTCCAATGTGAACGCCATTCCTTCTGAATCACATTTTAACCTTAATATTACAATCACAATTCGAAATAACCATCGCAACATGAAGGCGTCGTTTTGTGCGGATTATTATCGCGAATAATGATTGTCTCTCGACTAGATCTTTTCGTATCTAGTTGCACGGCAATGATTTGCAATCAATTTGCAATCAAAATCTGCCAGAAATGGTATGGGTTGGTGGTGATCTCGAACACTAAATGTTCAGTATGTTATTCTTAACTGAGTTCAGAGTCTGTTCTTTATTACAATGAAGCATTAATCGCCAAATTCAGGCGCGCTGGACCCGTTAACACGCTAAGTCACATGGGTTTTTAAATGTAGATATGCATTCGATACATTTCGAAGCGGTGATATATGGTAGTCCGGCATAACACAAAAGTTCCATCAGTCAAGCAGCATGGCTATAAGATAAAATTATTGTCAAAGTGACATTAGCGCTATTGTGTAAAAAGCGAGAAACCATACCACTTTTCGTAAAATTATATCATTTTTTCGTGATCTTAGCTCTTCATACCAACTTCTGATCCCTGTTCTGTGTGAAAACCAACTGAAATGGTCTTTTTCTGTTTTGTCTCACCGTTCCATTCCACTTTTAGTGATTTTATATCAAATGGTCGAACTTTTAGCCGTTTTTAACGATTTTTGACCACCCCCTCCCCCCCCCCCCAACACTTAAATTTACCCCCTTAGAATTTCTGAAAAATTTTCATCTTTGACCTCATCCTTCTGTTTGGCAATACGAATATTTCGGCGAAACCCGGAAGTTTAATCATGTACCTAAGGTCAGATGTCGTCTGGAGCGACATATATATATATGTGTATTTAACGATGAGGATCTTGAGGTTCGGTCGATCAAGATCCTCAAAATCCTTATCCTTCCACATAAGTAAGTCTGAATATCAATGGTCAAGAACCCAAATCTCCAGTATAATAAGAGTATGTATATATGCTAAAACCTAGGGATGCATTCAGGATGCACTGGAACGGATTTGCCTATGAAAAAAATTTCAAAAATTCATGTTCTGAAAATTTTGGACCCACCGCAATACCTTCATTTTCTTTGAAAAGTCGCTAAATGAAAACGTTTGAGAGATGTGAGGTCGCACCGTAATAGAGGCAACGAAATATTCCGCTCTTTACTTCGAAAAACCTGGAGGATCGACACAGGTAAATGAAGCAAATGAAAATACTTTCCACTCTTCCCAGAACGGAATTTTCATGCGTTTCGCCGACCCAGGTTTCGAGTTGTTTTCGCCGGTGAATCTCAACGAACCTCTTCTAACATCAAAGTATTATTGGATTACCTCACCCCTGTGAAAGTTTATAACCGGCTCAAGCTTTAAAGAGTTTTGATCTCTGATGGTTGAGGAAACGCTCTGATAAGTTGGGAAGGGCTGGAAATACGGCTTTGGGAACGGGTCAGCGGCCTGGATGTGCTAATGGATTTCCTCAGCTAAAAGCAAATAGTATTCAACCTCCGTGATGGTACTGTTGTTCAATCCAGTTAAATCTTGAGGGGAAGGACGGTTCAAGAGCTAGGGAAAAGTGTCGATAGGTTTACGTAAGCCTTCCTAGAATATAATAGGCTTTGCGGAAGGGACGTATATTGGATGGTAGTGCTTCTCTCAGAAAGATTGTTGGTAACTTCCAGTGGTACCTAATCCCCATTGCGTTCGGTCCACCTGTGACACAAACATTGAAAATCACTGTATGCAGTTTGCGTTCCTCCTGAAACATTTCAAGATATGGCGTAGGTAAATCCTATGGCACAAAAGAGCAGTACTATCGGCCATCATGCTATCTACCGGTCCCAACCATAAATATCTCGTTACTAAGCCATGGACTGTTATTGTAAAGACTTCTCGTGTCTACCATATTCCTAATTGGAAATACACAGTTCAGTTACGTACCCTTCAATCAGTTCTCAGTCCATTAATTACTTTTCACTCTTCCACACATTCGTTCCACGGAACTACTTGAAACTCTGGAACTCCTACATGAAGCTTGAAGAAATTTCATCAACATGAGAACGAATCAGTCAGTAAAATTTCATCCAAATTCTCAAGACTAAATTCAGATGATGGAGGTGTTGTTGTTTTTTGTTGTTTAAATGTTTTATTCAACCAGTAGATACTCGTACATACAGTTACAATGCAATCAGCAAAACGTTATACGGCTTGAGCGATAAAGCTATTAGTATGCCGGGGTCACGGTTGTTTACTGTCAAAGTTATCATTCTACCCCTGTTAACTAACTGAATACCGTTATCTATTATAAGAGCAAATAAATCCATATGAATAAACTATTTTATGTATAATATTAATAACAAAAGAACACTATCTAGTGAACTCGTGTAGCTAAAAATCGGCGTATCTGTCGGAGACTAATAAGTTGATTATAATTCAACTTGATTTAAATTGTTCTCGTTTAAATTTAAATCGTTCTCAAAATTTGAATGAATAAATTAAAAATTAAATTCCTCAATTATTTTCTGTACTTCATGGCATTTTTCACAAACCAACCTAGCTTCAAACAATATTTTCCAATCAAGTACTCCAAAGCCATTTCTTCAGCTATAAATCTAGATCCGAGATACGTTTTCCTGAAATTACTTAAAATACGGCATCTTGCCAAAAAATGAATTACATTTTCATCCTCACCTGTATTACACATTGCACACGTATAATTTCTATCTTCAATCCACATTTTGCAATCCAGATCCAGCATTTCACATCTAGTCCTACATACGGCTCTAAGACTATGGCTAAGGTTAATCTGTTCCATGTAGGTAGGGAGACTTAAATTTTTATACGGCATGTGGAAACGCGCGTTCATGGCATCACTCTTACATTTTGCAACGAATGCATCCTTCAATTTTACCCTCAACCGCTCCTAGTGCACCAAAATAACATCCGGATTATCTCAAGACTAAATTCAGATGATGAAGGTGTCTCCCTACTCTATATTCTTTTAACCCAGTTCTCCCAAAGAGGCCTCGTTTCGAATTAAAGCACCGCAGGTACGTTGAATAAGACAGAATGTTCACCCTCGGGACTCACTTGGCTGATCGAGGCTGTACCTTTCTACTTTTACCATTCCCCGAGTGGTTTCATACCTGATTTCAGTAGTAGATTGAATAGGTGAAACGTATCACGTAGAAGAGTTAGTCAGATTAGTTAGTCTATCGTTTTGAGAAGTTGGACTGTTTCTATTTAGTTCGACCAAGTGTATTCTACTTTCTTTTTTACTAGTGCGCAGTACCTATCCAAAAAGGCATCGCACCTATCGTAAGACGAATAGTGTAGACCCTAATGAACCTGTTCCTCATGAAGCTGTGATTATGATTACCTACTCGTGTTATGGTAGAATATCGTTACATGACAGAATGCTGTGATGGATCCTAGTGAGTGATAGATTCTGTGCCAATTGACATTTGTTGAATTACTTGAATTTATTCGAATTAGCCAATTATTTGAATACAATTTATTTGAACAAATTATTCACCATTGAAATGTATTTGAATTAGTCAATTAATTGAATAAAATTGATTTGAATAAATTATTCATTATTGCACTTCTTGAACATATGGAGTTGAGCAGACAGTTGTTCTTGAACACACACAAATTTCTTGAAACAAAAATGATTAACAAGTAACAGTAGCAGAAGAGTTTACAGGTGAATAGAAGCGTGCATATACGTATTACTAGAGTAATAGAAGCACTGATTGAAAGGTCAAGTCCATTTACCCCTTTGGAAATTTGGTGTTCCCTCAATATTGTACCTGACTTTCGCTTCCGCTAAGCCTGGCTTACGAAAATCACTGGAAATGTTTATAGGTACAAAACCTCGATATCGAGAGCTCTCTCAAAGAATCTCCAACAGCATTATCTCAAAGGGTAGTTTTCACCAAAGAGGTTTAATTTAAGATTCGATAGCCTCTTGGCTGGGTAACAAATCCGTTCCGGACCCTTCACCAAGACCATCAGGGTATCGGAATCTGTTTAAGGGAAAAAACCTATTGAGACGAAAACCCCTTCTATAACCTCATATAACCTCCATTCTAGCGAAGAGATGTCCCTCCGATGCTGATATCGCTTGCGGCGCTTCCTCCCTGTTACTGACGGAAGATGAAGTGATGTATCGTCGCCCTGACGCTTTTCATCCATTTAATGCTTCGACCGAAAAAAATGGCTATAGCTTAAAATGTATTGTCGCCCTGAGACCGTCCCCTGATGCTTTCTATAGTGATAAACACGATGAAAGGTGGTCGTTGCTTTACTATGGGGAGTTGGGGAGGGGGGTTCCCTGTGATAAAATGTAGTAACTTCTTTTACCGAAAAAGTTACCTCCCCCTTCCACCACTGTATTCTGCGCAAATCGCCCCCATCCCACTCCACATCCTCAATCTCCTTCCGTCTGGTGCCCATAAAAAATCTAGCGCGAAAAGGAGATAAATTGCTTTCCTCCCACCCCACAGCACCACTACCCTATTTATTATTACGATATTCACGTAGGAAGAACATCTTTTTATGCAGGACTAGCAGGCGAACCCGTTGTACTAAATACAACGGGCTCTAGAATGGTAGGCTTCGAAGAAGAGCCACGAAAATTTTTTTCTTGACAATGGCAGTTTCACAAATTTCTCATAGCCGTTATTCTGACGATGAATCTCAATGCTACCCAGGAATAATCATGAAATCTTCAACTCCGCCATCCCAGCCATTCCATTCTGAAGACTGGAAACACATTTTACGATCTTAATATTATGAACCATATGTGACAGTAAGAAACATGAGGGGCCACCACCAGTCAACTACTGGATTATTATAGTTCTGATGACGAAACCACTATGGTCGAATAAACTGAGTCCCACAAAAATCGTTTTGTTACGGTTGAAACCGAGAGATCAAAACCTGGCCCGGAACTCGCTGATCACAATGAGGCCACCCTCCTGAAAATCCGTTCAGCCTTTCGCACGCACGCACGCACGCACACACACACACACACACACCTACGCGCGCGCGTGAACAACACAGATACCATACTGTAGTCAATGTACTTCGTTGTATTATTACAATACCTACTTGAATCAAACGAGATTTATCAGCCGCCTTCGAAATTTGCTGGTTTACTCTCAAATTTAGGATTGTAAATCGAATAAAAAATATTACACGTATATAAAAAAACAGCTTCGTACTCGACGGAGAGAAGGATCAGAGAGCTCTATTTCAGAAACAACATTAATTTTCTATCAGAGAAATCAATTTTCGAATAGCATGATTAGGGTGGCTCCCCATCGTTCCGAGCACTTCCAAAGAAGCCCCATTTCAAATTACAGCATTGCAGGTATATGAATATCTGTTGAAGAAAAAATTTAGCCTCAGGGCTAATAGTTTTTGGAATAGAAAATCTTTGGTTTGCGCCCAACCTTCGTGACAATTTTCATTTTTGGGTGAGTAGGACGTCCCGGAAGTATGAGCCTTGCTGAAATCTGCCGATCCGCGCACCGCACCGTGGAAATAACCACCGACATAAATAGGAACTTTTAAAATAGACTGAAACTTAAATTCCTACGTGCGGGCTTTGAGGGTCGAGAAATCCATTTTTGGGATTTCTCTATATCACTTGGAGCATTATACACAAATCTCAGGTAGAAATGAATTATGTAATCCACCGGGTATGGAATGCCACTTGGCAGTAGACTTCTCCACCATATTCTGCTCGAATTGGATAAGTGAAAGGGAGCGCAGGATGGAAATGCTGCAAATTATTACACAACGGTTTATTATTTACCTGTTTCTACGTAGATCACTGTGTTCTGTGGTCAAAACCAACTCTCGAGCTCCCCCCTGGAAAGCCCTAAATCGAGTACTGGAGCCGGCCTCGGGAATTAAAGTTTCATAATTTTGCGCGAGATTTAAAAATTCAATAATTAATTATTAGTTGTTATTCATGAAGCATAACGATTGTTCAATTTACATAAGTACCTACAATGATACACCCATGTGTGATTATAATCATGTGTTCCCTAGCAATGATATCTGGGCCGGATTTATACCGTTTCATTCACGATCATCTTGACGAAGCTTTTCGGTGCAAACTGCAGGAAGAACAGCGCTCCGGGTGGTCTCAAAAAATTCTACAGTTCGAGATTACTTAACTTAAAAAACGTTAAAAAGAACATACCCTTCTTTTGTGTTTTCGAGCTACGTCTTTCGGAAAATTTCAACCCCTATTTTTCACCCCTTTGAGCTGACTGACAGTAACGGCGGCGAGCTCCGAGGACCCAATAGATCCCGAGTGGGACCTACAAACAAAATTTCATCAATTTTTGTTGACGGTAACTAAGGAAAGCCTGTAACGGCGTACGGAAAGAAATTTATTAATTCAATTTTCCGATTCTACGTATGCTGAAACAGAATCCATCAAATTTTGAGAGGTTCGGGGGTAGAAAAGTTTCATGTTCGATTCCAAAGGTCCAGTACTGACAATAATAAACCAAAATGGAGTAATTGACTATATATTACTGATATGCCCCTCAAAAGTGGTTTTTTACGCTTTTGACTGGGTCCAAGAGCCTCTAAATGGGGCACCAAGTTGAATTACACAAAATGTGTCATTTTATGCTTGGGAACAGGCAGAAAAGTTGGTAGGTGGAAAGAAACGAGTAAGTATACATACAAATTATTCAAGTAAAATGGAGGCACTGATTGAAAGGTCCCTTGAAAGGACCCTCTGGACCTTGGTGTTCCTGGACGTGCTATTTTGCTTTAGGATTTGATTAAGATACGCTTGCATGACGAAAGTAGGTTTCACTGCGAAAACAAAAACTCTGTCTGACTACCATAATTGGAAGTTCTGTTTTATTTGATCAACCACAAACTCTAGTTGAGTGTAACTAGTAGAAACTTAGTTGTGAACAATTCCGCAGTAGAACGGAACGGAACAATTGGTTGGTAGGTACTGACTGTCGGCTGGGAACGGGGATGTTTTCAGTAATTTACTTCAGCTCGAAAGAGTAGCCGTGTCGGCTCACGGTAGAGACGTTTCAGTTGCAATGCCACTAAAAGAAAAGTAAATGATTCACTGCAAACCCAGAACCAGCGCAAGAGAATTCGCAGAAAAGGATCGCAGGTAATTATTACAGTAACTCGTAGGTACAGTGGATAAAAAGTAGGTACAAAGGACAAAATCCCCTCCTCACCAGAATGATCCTAGTGGCGGCCCAGTGTATGAATTCACAACCGAACCTGACGGATCGCCGTCCATTTATACGTACCTATACTCAAAGTGGTGTTTAATATGAAGAAGCCTCCCAAGAACTGCACAGTTCTACACCTTTAGACCGAATAGAGGAATTTCACGTTAAAACGGTGAAAACTATTACATAACGTTTAATTATTTTCTGCATAGACCACTGTTTTCTGTGGTCAATATACCTACCCTCGCGCTTCCCCCGGGAAAGCTCCTAATTCCAGTACTGGAGCTAGCCAGGCAATTATAGTTTCATGAAAATATGCGGTGGATTCAAGAATTCTACCTATAGTTATTTGTTGATATATTTACATGATATTTTGTTCAAATTAAAAAAGGACTTATCAGCAAAATCCAAAATAACCATCTTTTTTCAAATAAAATAACATCACGGAACAATCAATTCGACTTCATAAAGCCAATCATGACTAAACTCAACTGTTCCCTAGCAACGATACCGGGGCTGAAGGAATACCGTTTCATTCACACTCATGTTGAATAAGCTTTTTTTGTGCAATCTTCAGGACTTTACATACTCCCATCGACGGTTTTCGAGAACGAAAAAAACGGCGTTCTGGAAATTTTAAACCCCATTTTTCACGCCTTAGAGATGAGTGAGCAGAGCTTTGCGGACCAACTAGACCCCAAACGGGACCTACAAACCGAATTTCTTAAATTTTGGTTCATGTTAACTATGAAAAAACAAAGTACGGACAGAAATTTGTGTATTACATTTTCAGATTCTACGTACCTACCTCGAAATAAAACGGAAACCACCAAATTAAGAAGGGCTTACAACTTTTTTCATGATCGATTCCAAAGGTTTATTATTGAAAATAATAAACCAAAAAGTGTGAGTAACGCGGTATGCATCCAGCTCAGATACCATTGCTAGAAAAAATTTTTTATAATCACGCATGGCTGTACGAACTCGAATTGGCTGTTCCTTGGTTTCGTTCGAAGAATGACGGTTATTTTGGATTTGTTAATAGAGTACTTTCGCAATTTGAACAAGTTTGGTTCGGTACCTGTCTGCGGCCATCTATCCACGAATCCTTGCTCCAGGCATTTACGGGGATCATGCGGGCTGGTCACCAGATGGTCTCCTGTGAATTGCACAACTATCGGATCATTGACGGCTACTCGGCGTGCGCAAAAGCGAATCCGAGGTACTTACTTTTCAAATGAAAGGCCCGTCTTCGCTCAAGTTTGGTGGGTAGTTGGGAAGTATCTTCTAGATGGTCCCCTATGAATTTCAAAAGGGTCGGACAACTGATGGCATTTACTCAATTTAGGACTTTCCTGGAGGGGAGCACGAGGGTGAAGTATTAACCACAGAAAACAGTGAGATCACCGTTGTGTAATAATGTGCAGCGTTTTTTGTAGTTTTCGCGTAGGAATTAAAGTCTGGAACACCTTCTGTGTTTTAGTGATCGAAAACAACAGATCCCGGTAACCGGTTACCCTTCTGTAGTTATGTGGAACGAAGCGATTGTTCCTTCGGTATTGACTGTCGGCTGGGAACGGGGTTCTTTTCCTCTAATTTACTCGAGCCCTAAAAGGCCTGTCGTGTCCGCTCACGATAAATCTATTACAGTTGCAATGCTATTGTGAGTTTCCTGGTCGTGGAGAGGAAGGTAGTGAGATGTAAAAGTCGAGAATGATCAGTGGGCAGCCCACGCGCTACGTGTTCCTCGGGATATGTGGGACCCCCCCACCACGATACAACATCGACCATTCAATGAGTTGTTGGGCGTCTAATTGGTAGGGAAGGGCTCGCGCGGTGATTTGTTGGTTACGAGTCCCCTCATCCCCTGCGAGGGGAATCGAACTACCGACCTCGCAGATCTAGGGCACACGTTTGAAGCAACTTGAGTCATATTTTACTCAGTGAGATGTAATAACCTACCAATAACATCCATTGCGGGTAATTGTTTTCAATATGACAGAAAAATTAAACCCTTTTGTAACGAACAAAATAATACCTACCAAGCATAAAAACAAATTATTATGGATATAATTCTTGGATCCACAGCATATTTATATAAAACTGTTATTGCCTGACCGCCGCCAGTACTCGACTTACGGCTTTTCTGGGGGAAACACATACGCAGAAGGGGCATCTATTCAGGTAAATAATAAACCCTTGTGTAATAATTTTCACCGTTCTAATTGCTCTGGAAGGAGAAACTAATTCAGTATAATGTATTTATTGGCATCTCTTGATAATGGGTATGTGGGAGCAGCAACTAAGGGGCTTGGACGGGATGCTCCTCGCAGTCAGATATTCATCGATGAAGGGATAAAATTACGTTGACGTCGACATCATCCTCGTTTAAACTCTCGATTTTGACGAAACTCCTAACGTACCACCATAGTCCCCTTTTGTCATTTTGAGTTACGGCAAGCCGTTGGATTCACCTTGACGAGGCTCCGCTTGAGTTAACTTATCTAAGCGACTTAGCACTGTAAGGTGATTTGAAAAAAGGCCTCAAAATGTTCGGAACATAACCACAATTCAGTCAAATATCGATCCACCATAAACAAAACCGTCCATCGTTCATTGCCGTGTGAGCCCCATTGTCATTGCCACTGTCGCTTAATTTTATATTGCAGTAGGTATATAATGTACTATACGTATCGTGAATACCTATCGAATTCAAATTTTGAATACCTAAATACAATAAAGATTTGATGAATCTTCGCAAGGAAGGAGGCATTCCCCAAATTCACCAACGCATACCTATACAGGAAACTGCCACACGCCTCACACGTTGCAGAATGTCTCCCCGACATGGACGAGGAAGAAGAGAACGATATGTACAAGATTTTGGTTTTTTAATTCAACACTTTTACTGAAAATGCCCTATTTTTCTAAAATTTCTAACATAAGTTGAAACTTTGATTGAAACTATATTTCTTATTCATTGCATTCCTGCAAAACATGAAGTTTATCGTATCTGCCAGAATGTGTATCGTACTTATGGCTACCTACAACGAACAATTCTTCCAGTTCTTCAGAATAGCAAGAGGAGCGTGAGCGCATTTCTTTAGGCAAGGACTATTTCCCAACACTTTTTTCCCCTCCATAAACCGATAGAAAGGAGTCACCATTGGTATTCACTCGATTTATCGATTTCCCGGGGGAAGCATAAGATTAAGTGTGACCGCAGAAATCTGTGTCACGTACGCAACAGGGGAATCTGTACAGGAAAATATCAAGGGGGTATTGCATCACTCTTCTCACTTATTCCAATTTTTTCTATTTACCCGTTAATTTTTTTTACATTTTTTTTCCATGCTCGATTCCAAAGGTTCATTATTTAAAATAATAAACAAAAAACGACTACCCCCACTATTCAACATCTTAAGCTAACTGGAATTCAGCGATCCACACAGAATAAACCATTTTGCAATAGCCTGCAGCGTTTCTAAATTTGGTCATATAATATATTATGTAGAATACATATTATTATGTAGAAGCAGTTGATAAGGCGCTGTCTGCATTCCTGAAGTATCCCAAGAAAGGTTCAAAATTGGATAAGATAGATACTCACGTTAGCCATAATTTTTGTTGGCACAGCGATTGATTCTCCCCGAAAAGCTATTTACCTGAAACAAACAGAAAAAGATGCGTAAGAACCAGCTCACAATAACATCATGATATCAACGATGTAAATTATTCTAACTTCAACGGTTCAAAATTCCCGATATCAAAATTTATGTACGTAATCCTTTCTCCCGTATAATCAATAAACACTCCATCGGGATCGGGGTAGTAGGCACTTGCATCCACGCACGGATGCGTATTCCTCAACAACATCTATTCTATTCATTAATAACAATGAAAGTAAATGAAATTGTATAATGATTCCAGGCCAGTGTCAAACCGATAAGTACTTCCGGAAACGAACACTTCGAGATTCCAAGTCGGCACCATTTGAAAGCACATTAAGATGCAACAGCTGATGGGAGTTTCAAAAATTTCCATCATTAAAGTATCTACCATAGAGTGATGAAGAACGAGTGGGATTACACTCGTTCTTCATCACAAAGATAACATGCGTGAATCTGTTAAAGGATTACACAGATAACGTCCGTGAATCTGTTACATTTATCCGTAGTTGCCGAGTGAAACTAGTTCATGGACGAGCAAGGGAAACGTTCATGGGCAAGCGGTCACTCCAGTTTCATCGTTCACGTTGCAGGACCCAGGTACTTTCGAAATGAAGAAAGAATTCCGACAAAAGGCTCAATGAATAGGAGAGACCCGGGCCCTTTTGAAGGGATCTACATGCTAATAGGACAAGATACGATTCGGTCACACCATCACTGACACTCTCCACCCCCTCGCTTTAATACACCACTCGGTTTTGTCGCCGAGTGACCAAGACATCTCCAATTACTCGGGAAAATGAAGGCAATTAGGGGAGCAAACGAAGGATACAGCGATAGCGGGTCGGAGTAGCCCCCCCCAAAATTTATTCTTCATGGAAAATTATGCAGATTGATATTACCGAGCACTTTGCCGGGTTCAAATGAATGGGGCGCGACTAAAGACTAAACCGACGGACGTTCGGGAAGCAAGAGGAATCCTCGGGCTATCTAATATTTCCATTTATTTATGTTGTCTTTTTTCAAGATCCGTTCTCGGATTTTGTTCTTTTTACACGTCTAATCTCGTTTTTTCCCTCCCAGAAGAGCAAAATGGATGGAAGGCGAATTTGGGTATTACGGGGCATCGCGCAGAGTGATATTTTCTTGAAGTAAAGTGGACGTTATAATGCAAATTACGTTTCTCGTTGGCCCCGCCTTCGTCAGAAACTGCTTAAAAGGACGGGTTCCAAGATACGATATTTCCCAAGGTCCTGTAACCTCTGCGCCACCGCCGAATATGTTTTTATAAACACTGTACCGACATAGGCCTGTGTCGTGATTCCCTCTCAGAATCTACTCCTGTAATACCATGCGATTTTACCAAATAAACGCGGAGAACGCCGAGGTGGGGTTTCCCCAACCGCCATCCGCCTCAACCGACTTTACCGTGGACCGGGAACGGCTGGAAAAGTCCCTATAAACACTCGCCCTCTTTGGCCCAGCTCAGCATTCGAGCATTCGACGACTCGATCCCCGACTTGCGACTTCCCTCTCGAACTCTCTCTCCCTGTCGAGTCCCTCTCTCTCGTCCTCTCTCCCAACACCTTAAAAGATCTCCTGCTGTTGGTGGAAACCCCGGGGAGAACACCTTAAAAGATCTCCTGCTGTTGGTGAAAACCGCGGAGAGCACACCCTAAAAGATCTCCTGCTGTTGGTGAAAACCGCGGGGAGTTAGTCCACAAATCGCATAGGAGCCCGTCCTCTCAAACTTCTCTCACTCACGACTCTGGTGACCCTTCTCACCTTATTGTCGTGAAAACCCATCGTTCACGACAAGTGGTAAGCCCAAACCTAACCGCTCACCACAGCCTGAATGATGTATGTGAGGTGGGTATTTCATTTGGATTCGGAAAGTGTATATCGATGTATAGCCCTGGACGTAGATTTAGCACACTCATTGAAGGGGCCCGCTACTTAACTACACCGTATGTAGAAGGAGCTCAACCTCGCTGGACCCCATGAGCTCGAAGTTCGGTGCGACCAGTGTAAATTGAATCCCTGGTACTTTAATTATGCATGAAACCAGCACATCAAATCTCTGTTCATAACTGTACCTGTATTATGCAGTCAAGCTAATTTCGAAGAAAAAAAGTTCAATTTCAACCGTGGGTATAACTGGTTCAGAACCGTCAAAGCCCAGACGCAACGATTCCTGGATCAACTCCAACAAAAACGCTCCTTCAGAAATAAGTACCCTATATTTCTATTCCCTACTTCAAATCTGCAAAACCTCATACATTTTCGAACGGCTGGAATAATATTATGAAATTCCACGTAAACAGCTTGTCATCTATTGAAAAAACTTTTGCAGAGTCTCAACTTCCTAGTGATTAACCAATTTGTGCAACTGACATCTTTTATACAACAAAGAAACCTTCGTGTGGAGATTACCTTATCTATTTCCACTAAGATATAAACACTGTTACACCGGTATTGTTTGTTACTGACGATGGTCTGAAGGCGTAAGGTACCTTGAATTGGAAACAATAAAATATTTTTTATTTTTTTATTTTTTTATTTTTATTTATTTCTTTTTTCTTTTTTTCATGCTCGATTACAAAAGTTCATCATGTAAAACGACGAAACAAAACAAAGTCGATTTTTCAGACCCATGGCTAACCCTCATTATTTAGAACAACGTTGCAAATTATTGCACAACGGTTATATTATTTTCGCCTAATTTAGGCGAAGCGGCTGGCCGTGAATAACATTGTATACAAATCGACAAATGATGGCTTGGAAAAAAAAACCTATATCAACACATTCCAAATATAACATTCTTTCTTCAAATTTTATTATATTATAAATTCGAATCTCTGTGTGTCTGTCAGTCTGTCTTTCTATGCACGGCCAAACGGCTCGACGGATATCGACCAAATTTGGCAAGAATATCCAGTAGGCTCCCAAGTTGTGCAACGTCGCATTTTTAATTCCCTCACCATAGCGGAACTATGGTCGACCATGGTCAAATTCGTTAATTGAAATGGTAACCCCTATTTTTTATCGCGTATTCGTAATCTACGTGAAATTCTATCTACGATCGACCCTTCGGACTACCCCCGCGGTCGACCATAGCGCATCCATGGGCCCCTCCATGGTCGAATCCCGAATTGCTCAACGGAAATCGACCAAATTTGGCACCAATATCCGGTAGCCCCCCAAGTTGAACGTAGGCGCATTTTTAATTCCCTGACCATAGCGGAAATATGGTCGACCATGGTCAACTCCTGAATGGCTTGACGGATTTTGATAAAATTGGGCACAAATACCCGGTAGGCTATGGGATTTTTCCGTCGTTTGTTGGTTCCACGATACTGCGTACAGCGAATCTCGAATAGCGAGCGAAGCGAGCGGTCAGGCTAGTTGAATAATAAAACTGAAAACAACTAGATTTCATGCTCATTATGTGTGATAATAAGCTGTGTCCTATAAATGACACCTGGGCTGGACTTATACCGTATGATTCGCACTCATGTTGACGAAGTTTTTCGGTTCAAACTTCAGGGCCTCACTGTGAACGAACGTACGTAGAATATTTTTCTGAGGGAATGGCCGTCAAACTGTTTTCATGCTCGATTCGAAAGACCATTCGATTCGAAAGATCATTGTCATTCGAATGATCGACAATCATAAATTTAAAAAAATCCCAGGCTGACCCTGCTGATGCTGTGGCTCTGATGTATTTTACTTCTGTTTTTCCAATTAAATGTCAGAAAAAGCCTTGCAAACATTATCAAGGGATGGCCATTGAACACAACCGAATGAATTGAGAGGTTTAAGATGGAAACCTTGAAACCGGACGAGGGACTTATGTTTTCGTTGGAGAGCTTTGGAGAGCACAGAGGCACCGTACAGGAAATAGGTAAGGAGATTTACAGTGAAGTTCTGGTCCCTCGAACTCCTGCGGGGAACGCTCCGTCCCAGTAAATTTGATAATACCCTCAAAGGCAAAGGGAGAGAAGGGCCCTCATAAAAGGGCGAATCCGGCGGAGGGACGGAGATTGCGGATGGTTGGCGGACTCGGACCGGCGTGCGGTGTTGTGAGTGGAGTTATCAAGGGGGGGTGTAGTTGGTTTGTGGAGTTAAGGCTCGCGGTTCCGGCAAATCCACCGTGATGAGTAAACTTTGGATGAGACTGGGCTCCCTCCGTCCACCGCTGCCCGCAACCGGATCCGGGGCGGTCACCTACTCACCGTTATCGGTTTGGTCACCTTAAGCCCTCGCAAACCTCCTCGGGACTGTTCTTATCTCAGCTGCCCCTGAGAAATGTTGCGTTGCGTCCGTTCCACGGGCCGACTCCGACGGATCTCGGGCTCCGACTGGAAACTGTTGATTCACGACTCAGCTGATTCTGAGGTCGACATTTCCTTGTTTGAGTGCCCAACTGTGCTCCTCTCATCGTTCCAGTCACTGACTGATTCACCATCACAAACATACCTACCAGAGATTAATCATAATCGGCCAATGCTATCAACTCCGTTGCCATGCCGTCCAACTCGCATTGTTGCACCTTACTTTTACGGGATTTTCACGTTATTGTAGTGGTGACGTTGTTTTCTCTCGTTAAAACTCCGACTAGCTAACTAGCTGTTATTTAGTATCCATGCAGCCATTGATAAACGCATCCTCAGCTCTGATTAGTTAAAATCTTTGATTAGCGTTAATCAGTGTTTTAATCAGAGTTTTAACCAGAGAATTGATAAACCGGCCCAACACTTGCCAATACGGTAACCCTGAATGCGAAGGCTCATAATTATTGTCTCGTTACAGTTGTAACTAGGAAAACTTTAGCCACGTATATGTTACAGCCACAACATTGCTTCATCATTTTTCTGAGATAACAACGGAATACAATTCACAAGTTGCTCCTTGGTTGTTAATTTGCACTTGAATAACTGAAATAGTCGACCTGAGTGATCAAATATAGAAAATAAGGCTGAATAAAACATTTACTTAGTCTAGTCTAATCCATGGATCACTTGGCTCGGCTTGAAATTAGGCTGCCAAACTTATAACTCCAATAGAACCAAACTCTTGAGTAAAATTTACAGCATGATTTTCATAAAATTCATATAATACTTAAGGGGACATTCTGAACAACTCTGTCATCCCTTTAAACTTGCAGGCCGTTTTGACAGTTATTCGGATAACGTGGGTGTTACAAGAATATTTCAACTTCTATCGCGCATGTTCAGATGGAAGTTATAGTGGATTGCGATGAAAATGATATGGTACCATCTGGACCTCAACCCTCACACACCCTCCAAATGTCAGCATATTTCGACCATTCCTTCGGTTAGGCATGGTCGTTTCACGGGTTAGCGTACACACACCGTCTGAAGAACCGAGAATTTCGGATTTTGGTTGTCAGATTAGTGTGCAGGATGGTGAAAAACGCTTTTCAACTAATTTGAATGATTCGTTTGGGCCACTGCGCACGGGCAAACGTAAAATCCAAGGTACTCAAATGCGGAGTATCCATGACTTCTGTTTATATTTTTGAATGAAAGTAGGTTCCATTCTTTGAATTTTGTTTTGAGACCAACCGCACTCTCCTACGATGAATGCTTCTTTTTCTATGAGCGTTCAAACTTTCGGCAACGAGTGACGACCTGCCCAGGCGGGAGCGGTGCAATGAGGCGTCTAACTTTCATTTGAAAATGGGAAAGTAATAAACAGAAGTCATAGGCCAGGTCATAGGTCATTCTCAAGACTCGATGGCCAAATTTGATCAAATTCGGTGGGTAGTTATGGTGTAGCTTCCGGATGGTCCCCTATACATTTCAGAATCATGGTTGCGGCCATTGCGCATGCCCAAATGCTAAATCGCGGTACCTTCTCAATTTCTTACGGGCTCTAGAGTGGTAGGTACATAGTTTTCTTCCTGGTATCGAAGTGTACGTTTAATTTGCTGATCCATAAGCTCATGTTATCGATACGAGGATACTTATTTTTTTTCTTCTCTTATGTGTTTTGGTGGGAGACGCCTTAACGTACATCATCACGTTGTACATGCGACATGTCCCGGAGAGTGACGAAACCGCTGATTACACCGATCAAGTTTTTCTCGAACTCTGAGAGAAGGGCGAAACTCATAGCGAGTTTTCCCAGCATATCAGATTCTGTTCAAGCTGTACCGTATTATAATACCGTTCTTGTGTTAAGTTCTTCACTGACACGAACTGTCCCTCTCACTGGGTCAACCGTAAACATTGTTGTTATTTTCACGTTGTTATAACAGTGTGACGTGGCGTGTGGTAACAAGATCCACTCCAACGCCTGGTGGCACCCACTTGAACAGAAAAAAACTTCGCGTGAGCCTTTCTCAGCGAGGTTGGCTGTATACAACGTGGAAAAATCCCTTATCTCATCTTGATAACCATGCGCTCCACGGTGTCATGTTTATTGTATTATAAAACTGCCACCTTTTCTTCCCCAGAGATTTCGCGCGACCTCCGTATTTTTCTCCCTCTCTGCCAGCGCTATGAATTCTGTTCTTCCCCAAGGGTCGCGTCTCACAAGTCTGTCCGTATGCTCTCATTACAGACGACAGCATAGCGTGACCTTTCTCGAAGTGATGAGCACATCACGCCTTCCGTGCGTTACGATCCTTGAGCGTCACAGTCTTGAGCATCTCTGTACTCAGCGCGAACAAACAACAAGTGTATGGTGAGGTCTCGAAAGGAAAATACAACATGGAGCACCGATGGGCCTGAGATGACTTAAATACGTCCCACGAATAGTTTTTTCATCTGTTGTTTGGTGAGGAAATTCCGTATACCTACTGGTTCATTATTTTCAATAATCAACCATTGGAATCGGACACGAAGAAAATTTGTTTAACCCCTCAAAATTTTTTTTTACGTTTCAGAGGACGTTTAATACGAATGTCGAATACAAATGTTTCCGTCTGTCCGCCGTACGTCGTCCGCGGCTTTTTCCTTAGTTCCCATGAACCAAAATTCACGAAATTTGGTATATGGGTCCCGTTTGGGCTCTAGTTGGTCCTCGAATCTCGGCGTTACTGTCACTAAAATCTAAGGGGTGAAAAATAGGGGTTGAAATATCCAGAGTATCCCTATCTCGGAAAATTTTATTGTGAAGTGTGGGTTTTCTCGCATTTTTAGATAGTTTCATTTTTTTCTAAATTTTTGAGACCATCTGGAGCATTTTAACATGTCGCCATCAAATTTTCTATAAAATCTGCCCTAAAGAGCAGCGTGTATGGAGGCATCAAGTTGGGGGGACAGCGTACATCATTTGACTCTTGTGTGGTCTAGGGGTCCGACTTTTACACTTGAAATCAGAGGTCCGAATCCCGGTTCCGGGACTTAATATTTTTCACTTCACATCAACAATTTCCCTTCAGAACAACATTTGTGTTTCTTTTTGCCATTTTAGGTTCTGTTTGAACATTAAACTCATGATATTAATTATTTTGTAGCGAATATGTACTAAACTACGGAGGTGCTATGATCTATACAGAAGGGTTATTATCTCCCTATATACAGAGAGCTGTGACCTGTAACAGAAGTGTGTTCCTTACAGCGAGCTGTGATCTGTAACAGATGGGTGTTCTATATAAAATAATATACCGTTATGTAGGGATTTGCAGCGTTTTACATGGTTTTCGATATCACCTACCTACACAGCCATTCACCGACGACTGACAGTAAAGCTATTCCTTCATCGTAGAAATATGAGTTTCAACTAGTATCAACGAATCATCTTACACCGTCTTTTTTAAATTATTTTGGTTCATTATTTTCAACAGGTAATGAACTTATGGAATCGAGCATGAAAAAATAACGTTAAACCCCCATCCCCCCCCCCCCCTTCACACCACCATCAACATTTGATGGTTTCTGTTTCAAAGTAGGTACGTAGAACCCGAAAATGGAATAAATAAGCTGCAAATTATTACACAACGGTTTATTATTTACCTGAAGGATGCCTCTTCTGCGCAGATCACCGTTTTCTGGCGTTCGCATCCTATTCTATTACTATCCCGATAAGGCCTACCGTTCCAGTCTGAGTTAGGCCTACGATGATGTCAAAACAAAGGTGTTCAATTACCCGGCAGAACTGTACGGTGTCACCAATCTGTCCGGAAGAAGACCTCCGAACACAAGAACGAGGAAACCCATGGCTTCTGTTTATATTACTTTCCCGTTTTCAAATGAAAGACGATTCCATTCTTTGAATTTTGAGACCAACCGCATTCTCCTACGGTGAATAGTCCTTTTTTCTATGAGCTTTCAAAGTTTCGGCGGCGAGTGACGTCATTGCACCCCTCCCGGCTTGGAGGGAACCCCTTGACCGTTCTGACGTCACTCGTTGCCGAAACTTTAAGAGCTCATAGAAAAAGAACTGTTCTTCTTAGGAGAGTGCAGTTGTTGGTCTCAAAATTCTTAGAATGGAACGTACTTCCGTTTAAAAATATAGGCAGAAGAGACAGAAGTCATGGGTAGTCCTCATTCGGCAGTGAAATGGAATGAGTGAGAAAAAGCGAGGATGAAAGTAACATGTTTTATATAAGAACATTGGTAAGGAAAATATTTTAACTTATTTCACATGGAGGAAAATTTCATTGGAGAACAATGAATAAATAAAATACGACTCATCAAAAAATGCTTTGCATTCGGAGAGTCAATACAACGAAGGATCTACAAAGGAATTCCAGAATACACGACGAGTGAGGAATCCTTAGTCCTACAAGGGAAATCTTGTCCTTTTTATTAGAGATCAAACGTTGCGTCAGGCGGAGTCACGTACAAAGGTAATGACTAATACGTGGGCGTTTCACAGGGGATTCGAACGTTCGTGTAGCACTCGACGTCGAAATGAAAAACATTTCTGAGCCTGCTGAAAACAACAGGGAAGGTGAAGGAAATGAGCGGCTTTTGTTTGCTTATTGTTTCAATGATCGCCATTCGTCATTAGACAATATTAAGTACTTAATCTACCAGAGAAATAACGATTTTACCACCTCCAAACTTCGGGCTCATGAAACTAAAACTTAGCACTTTTCTCTTCCCAAATCCAAATTTCCACTTGCTTTTAGCGATTCAGACATCACGGACCCAATTTTGTTGGTGACTGTCTACGTGTACGTTGGTCTGCCTGACAGGTGTAGGTCTCGTCTATCCAAAACCACTTCACCTCTAATTTAAACTTTCGGTAGGCACTGGATTTTTGAATATATGATAATCCACTGCGTATCTACCACCGTATACATTGCGTATCTACGACTCTATCACCCCTGAACTTCGGTTCATTAAACTGAAACTTGTACCTACTATTCCCTCCCCAAATCCAAATCTCCACTAGCTTTAGCGATTCAGACATCACTGACCCAATTTTGTTGATGACTGTCTACGTGTACGTTGGTCTGCTGTCAGTTGTAGGTCTCGTCTATCCAAAACTACTTCACCTCTAATTTAAACTTTCGGCAGGCACTGGATTTTTGAATCGACGATAATCCACTGCGTATCTACCACCGTATACATTGCGTATCTACGACTCTATCACCCCTGAACTTCGGTTCATTAAACTGAAACTTGTACTTTTCCCTTCCCAAATCAAAATTTCCACTTGCTTAAGCGATTCAGACATCACGGACCCAATTTTTTTGATGACTGTCTACGTGTACGTTGGTCTGCCTGTCATTTGTAGGCCTCGTCTATCCAAAACTACTTCAACTTTAATTTCAACTTTCGAAAGGTACTGGATTTTTGAATAGACGATAATCCATTGCATATCTACTGATAGAACGACCGACATACACGTAGACAGTCACCATTTCGCATGTCTTCAACGTTTCTGCAACACTACAAGAGCAAGGATATCTCAATTTACGACCGGGATGATAATGAGCAGGGAGACGGAACCTCCCCGCTACCAGTGGAAAACAAATACCTACACGATGTGGAAAATGTCTGGAGGGCGAACGGTGGAATTGAACGTGATTCCTGATCCGGTACAAATATGAAGGGGCCGATGCCCGTTGGGCCGGAAGTCGTCGGAATAGCTGATCCGGTGTTGCGGCGAGCGGTCGAGGATCGAACCCCCGAGCGGGTTCGCATCCCCGTCATGTGCAGCCCTGGGGATCAAACCCCAGCCAGCACCCAAGCGGTCTTTTTGCCGAATGCCTCCCTCTTACATAACCAACCGAGCGGTCCTTCCTTTTCACTCAACTTCACTCAACCGACGACTTGGGAAGAGGGTTGTACGTAAGGAGGAATAACATTTAAATATTCCCACATATCATCATGCACCCACATCGTGTAGGTAGTGGGAAAAACGTGCATTAGCCGAGGGAGGAAGTATCGAAGAAAGTTCTGCTTTTTACACACGACTGAACCGTATTCCAACACAGCACATTTATCGAGTATTCGTTCGCTGGAGTAAGAAGAAAAATTTCGTTATTTACAAATATACACCACGTGCCCTATATTTATAGGTGAGTTACGTGAATCAATAATTCACGTAATTATTGCAGAATTCTTTATTACTATATTATGAATTTATTCTACATTATTACAAAAAGTCTGTGACTATTACTGAACTGTGACTATTACAGAATTCGTTTGTTTCTTTGTCACTGCTGACGACGAGATACACTGATCGCATTGGACCTCCCGATTTCGGGTGAGCCGGTGGTTAAGCGCGTTAACTCTGTCAATTGTACTGGTTGTTGGGATTAGGATCGCAACTGTGGTCGTTGGTTCGAATCCCAACACCCCTCGTCACTACCTATGGCGGTGAGGCAATAGCTAGCCACGAGCGAAATTATCGTATCAAATTCTTATACTCCTAACGGGAGAGTCGGTAGGGCACTAGAAATAAAGCCTTAGCCTGAAATGGCTTTTTGCTTCAATCACTTTTACTTTATACAACCAAGTGCCCAGTAGCATTCTAATAAACCTACTTGTACTGCCTTGACGTGTCACTAGGTGTAGGACAGAGGAGAGATTTTAACGGAAAGTAAGTATTAAACTGTTGTATTTACCAAACGAATTTATGGTGTATGAAAATTGGAAATAGCAAGTTCGAGCTACGAGACTTTTTTACCAACTCTAAAATGAATTTCGAGGAGCAACATACGTTAGCAACAACCGAACATGTCAATTTTGAGCCAGGAATTTAAAGTTGTAGTTCAGCACCACTACAGCCCCCTTTTCAAATTCTATCACAATGGGTGCAACCGAGTGAAATGTTAATCTGGGAGTACTAATGGATACCAAATATTAGGTAAAATCTATGGGGGTCACTGATATTAGGGACGCTCCATTCCATTCCCACTCATCTCAGAATTTCTTTCGCACAGTCTCCCACTTTTCATAACTGTGTGATACCTATTCACCAGCCTTTCGCACACCGTTTTCTCTCTCTTTCAACCGTCTTGCGTCTGTCCTCAATTGCCTGCGTCCCACAATAATTATTATTACCATGATGTTCTCCAAGATGACCTATGATTCGCTTGATTTCGGAGCACTACCATATTGAGCTCGTTTCCAGCATATTATTCGCACTAGGACTAACCCAACGGACCGCACGAAACCGTTTTGTGATGACGCGGTTGCTGGTGCCCTGATTAGCGCAGCCTATCGCCCGAGCAACCTGGTTTGACGGCTTGAATACCCAGCCAAACAATCTAATTAGTCTAACGGCTCAATAGCACGTGTAGCGTACTGATGATGGCATAGTTGTGTGATCACTGAGAGAACTGGCGGGGATTTGCTTGCCAAGCGAAACCTATCAACAAACGACGTTAATTCAGTGGACCCATACCAACGCTCCGGATAACATAGTATGTTGAGCTTCCGTTAATTACCTACTTGAGCGACGAACAACATCACTTTACACTAATTGTATCGGAGACGGCAACAGGTCGAAACCTCCCATTTAGTTGGCGGTTACTATAACTTGAGGTAACTATAAAAGAACCCATCATCTTTAAAGCTCAAGTGTTGACAATACCTAATAGATTAGATCATCCGTCTTTCAAATTTCACATTCGTCTTCCACACCAATAACTTTAAATGAATATTGATACGGTTCTCTCGTCAGAACAGCGGAAAGGGGAGTTTCAAATAAATGAGAAAAGAATGGATTTTTAAAATACTTTTGCATAAATTAAAACGCTGCAAATCCCTGCACAACGGTTTATTATTTGGTATAGAATACCCTTCTGTTACAGATCACAGCTCTATGTATAGATAACCCGTCTACATAATATGATATGTACTATTCTATTATATACATATTATGTAGATCGCAAACCCTCCGTAGGTTAGTACCTAACCCCGTACTCGTTACTAGGTACCTACCTAAATCACGAGTTAAATGTTGCTAAAATAATTCTGCCGATGACAAACAGTATCTAACAAAAAGAAACACACATAATGAAGTTCTGAAAAGAAATTGTTGATGAGGAGTGAAAAAAGTTGCAAAAGTACCTACCAACAAACTCCAGCCCCTTCTACGTAGATGGTATGATGAACCGTTGTGTAATAATTTACCGTTGAGTAATGATTTACCGTAGTAATAATTTACCCATCAATAATACCTCAACGTTTGTTCAAGTTTCACTACCTACCAACAAACTCCAAAAGAGCCATCATTTTTCAAATTAAATAATATCACAAAACAACCAACTCGACTTCATACTCCGCCAATATAATCAGGTGATCCCTACCAATGATTGGCCGTATTCACAAATTCCTATTGTGGGCGCGTCTCTGGTTACGAGATTTGGTTTGAATTGTATACAATTTCATTCACACTGGAGTCGAAAATGCCTGTCGGTGCAAACTTCGGGGCCTTACTGTGAACGAACGGCTGGACGTACGATGCTCCGGATGGTCTTAAAAAACTCACAAGTTCAAGAACTATTTAAAACCGTAAAAATATTTACGTAAAAAAATGGTATAGGCGTTTTGAAAATTTCAACCCCTATTTTGAACCCCTTAGAGATGACTCACAGTAACGTCGAGCTTCGAGGACCAACTAGACGCCGAACGGAACCTATAACCCGAATTTCATCAATTTTTTTTCATGGTAACTAAGAAAAGTGGCCCGTACGGCGTACGGTGTACGGCGTACGGTGTACGGCGTACGGCGTACGGCGTACGGCGGACAGACAGAAATATTTTTATTGCAGTTTTGGATTCTACATACCTTGAAACGTAAACCATCAAATTTTGAGGGGGGGGTAAGAATTTTTTTTTCATGCTCGATTCCAATGGTTCATTATTGAAAATAATAAACCAATATTATTTCTGAGACTTTTTGGTTTATTATTTTCAATAATGGACCATTGGAATCGAGCATGAAAAAAAAATTCCAACTCCCCCTCAAAATTTGATCGTTAATGTTTCAAGGTATGTAGAATCCGAAACTGCAATAAAAATATTTCTGTCTGTCCGTCGTACGCCGTACTCCGTACTGGCCACTTTTCTTAGTTACCTTGAAAAAAATTGATGAAAATCGGGTTATAGGTTCCGTTCGGGGTCTAGTTGGTCCTCGAAGCTCGGCGTGACTGTCAGTCATCTCTAAGGGGTTCAAAATAGGGGTTGACATTTCCAGAACGCCGTATCTCGAAAACTTTTGATAGGAGGGTATGGTTTTTTTACGTTATTAAATTTGTCTTGAGCTGAAAAATTTTATGAGACCACCCGGAGCATCGTACGTCCAGCCGTTCGTGAGCACCAAAAAGCTTCGTCAACACGATCGTGAATCAAACGGTTTAAATCCGGCCGGGATATCATCACTAGGGAGCACCTGATTGTAATCAAGGATGGCTGTATGAAGTCGAGTTGGTTGTTCTGTGATATTATTTCATTTGACAAGTGATGGACTATTGGATTTTGTGGTAGGTACGTGTGAAACTTGAACAAACGTTGAAGTATTATTGATGGGTAAATGATTACACAATGGTAAATTATTACACAACGGTTCATCTACCAAGAAGGGGCTGGATTTTGTTGATCGGTTATTTTGCAACTTGAACAACCGTTGAAGTATTATTGATGGGCAAGTTATTACACAACGGTTCTTTATATGTATTGACCACAGAAAACAGTTATCTACGCAGAAGGGACATCTATTTCACTCCACATCAACAATTTTCCTTTAGAACTTCATTATTCGCGTTTCTTTTTGCCGTTTTAGTTACTGTTTGTCATCGGCTGTATTATTTTAGCAACATTTAACTCGTGATTTAGGTAGGTACCCAGTATTTTTAAAATAATTGTCCAAGTACTTTGCAGGGTACGTATAATAGGGCAGCGTTAGGGTACACTCAAGTTTGCGGAATAACTACGAAGAGTGAGGTCCCCTTATCTCCGGAGATAACCTTATCGAGTGTTCATGGAAGTGGTTCAGGAAAAGGCAAGATGCATGGCTTTTCCCAGTGAAATGCGTAATTTTGTTGAGCAAATTCATGTCTTCTCCATTAAATTTTATTTTAATCCCCCCCCCCCCCCCCAACAAACAACCCTATGCTATACTTTTACGTTAGTTCTCTCTCTCACTCTCTCTCTCAAACTTGTATGGTAAAAGATCAATTATGAACTGAATGAAAAAAGTATGATAGTAAGTGGAATTCATCAACGTTAATCTCTTGAGTGTCTGTAGGTATTCCACGCATTATGCCCTAACACTTTCGTCGCTATCGTAACATTAACTTGCGTTCCAACTTACATAATGTACACTAATTTGAACTTGCGCACTTTTGGTGTGCTTTGATTAGCACTTCCGTATGCCCCCTCTTCTTTCGTATTACGTAGTCCGAGATTCGTATGTTAAAATGTGAATGGAGATTCATCTGCGTAGACCGACAAGGTGTCACAAGAAGCGTTCAGACTTAACAGACGTTTAACAGGCATTATTTTTTGGTGACTAGCAGGATAACCCGTTGAACTAAATTCAGCGGGTTCTAGAGAGGTAGTAGTCGGGAAAAAACCCCATTTTCTCCTCTTTCACGGAAAATCATTGAATCATGGACATGTTTTTGGACGCAGCAATATTGATAGCACCGCACATGCCATTTTGGTTTATTATTTTCAATAATGAACCATTGGAATCGAGCATGAAAAAAAAAATTCTTACCCCCCCTCAAAATTTGATGGTTTACGTTTCAAGGTATGTAGAATCCAAAACTGCAATAAAAATATTTCTGTCTGTCCGCCGTACGCCGTACGCCGTACGGGCCACTTTTCTTAGTTACCATGAAAAAAAATTGATGAAATTCGGGTTATAGGTTCCGTTCGGCGTCTAGTTGGTCCTCGAAGCTCGACGTTACTGTGAGTCATTTCTAAGGGGTTCAAAATAGGGGTTGAAATTTTCAAAACGCCTATACCATTTTTTTACGTAAATATTTTTACGGTTTTAAATAGTTCTTGAACTTGCGAGTTTTTTAAGACCATCCGGAGCATCGTACGTCCAGCCGTTCGTTCACAGTAAGGCCCCGAAGTTTGCACCGACAGGCATTTTCGACTCCAGTGTGAATGAAATTGTATACAATTCAAACCAAATCTCGTAACCAGAGACGCGCCCACAATAGGAATTTGTGAATACGGCCAATCATTGGCAGGGATCACCTGATTATATTGGCGGAGTATGAAGTCGAGTTGGTTGTTCTGTGATATTATTTAATTTGAAAAATGATGGCTCTTTTGGAGTTTGTTGGTAGGTAGTGAAACTTGAACAAACGTTGAAGTATTATTGATGGGTAAATTATTACTACGGTAAATCATTACTCAACGGTAAATTATTACACAACGGTTCATTATACCATCTACGTAGAAGGGGCTGGAGTTTGTTGGTAGGTACTTTTGCAACTTTTTTCACTCCTCATCAACAATTTCTTTTCAGAACTTCATTATGTGTGTTTCATTTTGTTAGGTACTGTTTGTCATCGGCAGAATTATTTTAGCAACATTTAACTCATGATTTAGGTAGGTACCTAGTAACGAGTACGGGGTTAGGTACTAACCTACGGAGGGTCTGCGATCTACATAATATGCATATAATAGAATAGTACATATCATATTATATAGACGGGTTATCTATACATTTTTCCGTGAAATCGGAGAAAATGTGGTTTATAATATTTTTTTTTGTGTGGCGCTGAACGGAGGAATTTTGGGATTGACGAAAGGCTCCCCCAATTGATTTGGGAGGGCCCTCACCTCCACATTCTTACTCAACAGTCCTGCACAGGCTCCATTTCGAATTTCACCCTCGTACGTCAAATAGGACTGAAACTGCCTTTTGGGCTCACTCTGCTGATTGAGGAGGGTCCTCACCTCGGCATTCTTACTCACTAGTCCTACAGAGGCTTTACTTGCTTATACCTATCGGTACCTATCGCGTAACATTTCTTGGTGTCGGAAATTTCGGATTGTCCCCCAGCAAAAATCTCATGTCAAAAAGCCATGAAAAATTCGCACTTGATAATGGGAATTTCACAGATCTCTCATAGCGATTAGTCTGACGATGAATCTCATCGCTTACCTGAAACCCGTCGCGAAATCTTCAACTCCGCTTCTAACGAAGCATCACCCCACCCACTTCACTCTCAAGATTGTACGCACATTTTCAAGATTAAATCACAATTATTACTTACTTAATTAATTACTTAATTATGAAACACATAAATGAGGGCTACGCGATTATTATTACTATTCTGAAGATGAAATCACGATCGCCGAATAAATGCTGAACGACATGTCCCATCAAAATCGTTTTATTACTGTTGAAACCGCCGAGAAAACTTCTTTCCGACAGCACCCATCTTATTCTGGCTTGGGGTCGAAAGCGATCTTGGACATGGGCTCGACCGTAGCAACCAAAAGCACGAACTCGGACTCGGACGCTGTCGTTAGAGACGGCCAGGAATACAGATCAAAGAGAAGGCCACCCTCATGAAAATCCGTTCATCCTTTTGGTCCTACTGCTATCACACACACACACACACACACACACACACACACACACACACACACACACACACACACACACACACACACACACACACACACACACACACGCGCGCGCGCACACACGCACGCGCACGCACGCACGCACGCACGCACGCACGCACGCACGCACGCACGCACGCACGCACACACACACACACACACACACACACACACACACACACACACACACACACACGCGCGCGCGCACACGCGCACACACACACACACACACACACACACACACACACACACACACACACACACACACACACACACACACACACACACACACACACACACACAACACGCGGGAATGATATAATAATAGGATGTACAGCCCCCTCTGTAAATTTCGTTACCCAGCCTGGAGTCGAATCCGGGCTTTTAGAATTTAGAATAATTTAACGCCTTTGACCGCTTGTCAACTGGGGGACAGTAGGACCATTTACTATGACATAGTTGTGAAATGGTTGGCCACCCCTTATTCACATTTCTCGGTGATTTGAAGTTCGTTGAATTTCTGGGTTGAAACAATAAAACACTGTTGAATGCGAACGATCTGCCGCTCTCCGGGTGCACCCGACCAAACGGGAGGAAGCGAAAATACGCTCGGACGAAATACAAGAAGACAAGTAAATATTTACCTGTCTTTGCCAGGACCGGTGGAAAAACGGTCGACCTCCCCCTCCACTACATCAGGCGTTGCCATCAGCAGCGTGTTCACTCACCAAAAAGCCGTTCGTCCCTTGTCTGCTCCACTCCGCACCCTTCGCCGGTAACTGTTGTCGGGATTTAAAGGGACGTTCGGGGGAGGTTGGAGGGAGCCCAGCCAGCCTCTAATACGCACTTGATATTCCTGGGACCCCGAGATATCTCATTAGCCCCCCTCCACCCATCTTTCGAGCTATGGATTTTCCATTCGCCCCTTCTTCCCCTTATGGGTTCGACTAGGGGTTTTCCGACCCCATCGTTCGCTTTTCTCCGCTCTCATCCACACCGATGTCGGCCCTACTTAACCTGTATTATTAATTTCTACCGTGAAACCATATCTACTGGTAATTTCTGAATAATCTAACCATTTCATTTGACCACCCCCCCCCCCTCCTGCTAGCCTTATCTGGTATGTCTCTAGAAGTTACACAGTCTGAAGTGATGGCCAGAAAATGTATAAGCTAGGGATGGTAGCAATATTTGCGGCGTATTGCTTCCGAGTCCGCAAGGCACCGGAAGGTTCGTTTTCACTTTCGAAATTAAAATTTTTTTTGTGCTCCAAAATCAAAATTTCCACTTGCATTTTGCGTTTCAGGGCCTCCTGAACAAATTTGGTTTCGTGTCTGTCTGTCCACATTTCCTTGCCACAGCCATAACTTCCACAATTTCGATCCGATTACAATCAAGTTTTCAGGAATTGTGTGGGTTTAGCGCTAAATGGTCCCCTATCAGTTTCATTATGATCGAATCAACGGCAGCCTCTGCGCAGGCGCTAACGAGATTTTCTTGATACGGTCGTAACCCCATCAATTTTGAACGGATTTTGGTCAGATTTTCAGGGATGATGCGGGTAAGGTCCCTTGAGGTCCCATACGACATTAATCATGATTGAATCAGCGGCGGCAGTGGCACGTGGCACTGGCACCGCGTACATTCCAAACGTCGAGCATTCAAGACCATAGAACTATAAACCTGGAAGGGCCTCTGCGTTGACGAATGAAATGACGGGCTCCGCACCCTGCTCAGCTGATGTGCTAAATTCTCTCCTGTTCTCCCTAGGAAGTTGAAATTTGATTGGGACTCTTTGCGTTCTCAGTTCTATACGTGGACTAATTACTTTATCTTAAAGCATGAATACTAACTTCGAATTAGGTACCTACCCTTATTATTAAATAACAGTTAAATAATTCCGCTAATTAATCTGAATCTTTCTGTTAACTAACCCGTTAATTAACCTGATTCTTCATGTTAATTAATCTGAATCTTTATGTTAATTAATCCGTTAATTAATCTGAATCTTTATGTATGAAAATTTAATGGTGACATACTTTGAAGGCCACGAGGAAGCTTCTGTGCCATGTCCTTGGCGGTTTTTTTTTTTTTTTTGGCTTTGGTCCTTGTTAGAAGAAGGAGGCGACTACCCAGATCAACTCAACCACTTCTCTCTCATTGGTGTAACCTATAATTAAATTTATTCGTGCCAGCTGGCGACGAGAATGATTAAGAAGTGCGTATTCGATTAGTATACGAGCTCCAGTGACCATTCGTTTCCGGTATTGGATTATCCGTTTTCGGTACTGGTTTTCTTTTTCGGTACTGGTTTTCAAGTGGGGCTCCTGCCAGGACCAAGTTCTCAAGGATCACGTAATTTCAGGGCTCACTCAGTTAGGGTCTCGTAGGTGTATAAGTCAATCAATCAATCAATCAACAACAGAATGTTCATTCACAAAATAATTCAAATTACAATCAAACAAAAGCTCATAATGATATAAATATAATATGTTGTGACTCCAAACTAAGGGGTAGGTAGGGAGGGGACGAGGTCCAAGGGATAGAGTATGAGATGGATATGGTTGGATAGAGGAATACGCTCCCCGCGGTTTTCACCAAAAGCAGGAGTTCATTTAATGTTATGCTCCCCGCGGTTTTCACCAACAGCAGGAGATCTTTTAATGGTATGCTCCCCGCGGTTTTCACCAACAGCAGGAGTTCTTTTAATGGTATGCTCCCCGCGGTTTTCACCAACAGCAGGAGATCTTCTAGGATATGCTCCTCGCGGTTTTCACCAACAGGATGTGCTCCCCGCGGATTTCACCAATAGCAGGAGATCTATTAGGGAAGGAGCGAGTCGGGAAAGAGAGAGAAGTCGAAGGTGGGAGCGAGATTGGTCAAATGGCGAGCTGGGCCAGAGGAATTAGTTTTATAGGGACCTTTCCACCCGCCTCCCGTCCACAATCGGCCGTTGCGACCGTTTTGGCGGTTGACGGTTGTTTGTCTGGAAGGGTCCCCTCGCCTACTTTCCCTCGGTGTCTCCCAGCTCAACTTTGCCTTCGTTTATTTGGTTAAGCCGATTTACAAGTATTACAGGAATGATGTGAATGAGGGTAGCACGACAATATACATCACTTAGAAACATATCTTATCCCTAAAGATCCCTGGGTTTTTGGCACACATTATCAAAAACTGAGTTATCCAACACATAAAATAAATTGGGAAGCAACCGGCAGATTAGAGTAAGTGCTAAATGAGTTAGTTCTTCAGACTCCAGATGGTGCCCCACTTCAGTATTAGCCCAGAATACTAAGTGAAAAATCGCGTGTACGAGACTAAAGCAGGACGAAATTGAGCGAGAGGAAAATCAAGATCTAGTTTCATCTTAATCGTGATGACAGGGCTACGTTTATTCAGCGATTGGAACTTCGGGAAGAGCTAGCCAATGAAATTGTTACCATACCTCACATAATCATAATTATATTTATGATCAATCCATTTTTACCATTATAATGTAGGAATCTCGCCGTTTGTCAACGTAACGCATCCTTAACAACTACTATAATATTATTTTCAACACAGAAAAGGTAGGTACTATTGAATTACCAGGAATTTTGGCCAATACAAACTGTATTTCAAGTCATACATGTGACCGGAGCCTTACTATTGGTCAGAACAATGTCAGAACAATACTGTAGTCATAAAGTTTGAGATGAGTGTCCCCTATAGTGATCTGTGCTGGAACCGTGATATTGGTGCAACTCCCCCCCCCCCCCCCACCATAGCTGCTATGTCAACATTTCCCTCCAAGTCAAATGATGATCAAGACCATGTTGGCTCTGGGTCTAACGAACATACAGCGTTTGCCTTAGAATGACAGAGGTTAGCGAACTGAACCAATGCATGATCCAACGTGAGAGGGCGAAGTAAATCAAAGGCTCATTGCGGCTGGGATAAATCCAGTTCTATCATCCCCAGCCCCAAGTCAACTCTGTCTCAGCCGCCTCCGATCGGTAATTGGTGATTTTGATCGATTGGTAAATTGTTCAGCTCCAGGACGTGAGTTACATTTATTTTTAGGGTATGTGGATACGAATCCTCTCCAGGACCGCACTACTGCATCGATTGTATGATGATATCCCGCAGTGCCTGGCATCATAACTGGCAGTTAAGTGAGCCATCTGGAAGCATTGAAGGAAAAGGTAAGTTGAAAAAATATTACATAAATGAAAGATTTTCGTTATCTACTGTCGACGCCTACGAGGTTACCTACCGACCGAGGTTACCTACTTACCGACATAATATGGTCTGAGTACTGATTCCTGAAGGTGAAATGTAAACCACTCATCCAACCTCTACCCTGCGACATCCTTGAGTCAATGGATTTGCAATCATGGGGAGATTCGCAATAGTATTTCACCCCCCCCCCCCCCAACCAAAATTTCAAGGTATGTAAATTCCGAAAATGGAGCGGACGGACAGAAAGAATTTCTGTCCGTCCGCCGTACTTCGCAATTTTCTTAGTTACCATGAACCAAAATGAATGAAGTTGGTTTGTAAGGCCCACATGGGGTCTAGTTGGTCCTCGAAGCTCGGCGTTACTGTCAGTCGTCTCTAAGGGGTGAAAAATAGGGGTTGAAATTTTCAGAATGCCGTAGCTTGAGAAAATTCAATAGGAGGGTATGGTATTTTATCAAGTTTTTAAATTAAAGTTTTTAAATAATATTATTGTTTAAGATTAATCGATTTCAAGATTAATTCGAGATTAAGTTTTTTAATTAATCTCGAACTAAAGCCTTTTAGTATGAAGTGTTGGTTGTTCGGTGATAATATTTAATTTGAAGAAGATGGCTCTTCTGGATTTTGTTGGTAGGTACTTTTGTAAGTTGAACAAACGTTATGCTTCATGAATAGCAACAAATAATTCTTAATGACTCAATTATTGAATCCTGAGCATTTTTATGAAACTGTAATTCCCGGGCCAGCTCGAGTAGGTACTCGATTTAGGGCTTTCCTGGAGGGAGCACGAAGGTAGGTATTGACCACAGAAAACTGTGATCTACGTAAATAATAAAGGCAACGACTTGCCTTCTTCTAATTTTATTCAGGAAATAAATCATAACAGCTGATTCACAGTAAATAATTACGCATATCTAGTACTAACGAACTATTTAAAAAAATTTATTTTCACTCCCTTTCATGATCAAAAAAGTGTTAATGAATTGATTTTGCACGGCTACAGTTACAGTATGTTTCAGAGGTGATTTATAAGATAAATTACAATACTAAAGGTACAATAAGCGAAACTTACAAGACACTATACACCTTAAAAACTAAGCAGAAAATATTCTTGTTTCTACAAGATGCTAACTTTCATCGTCATTCAAAATGGGCGGATTTAAAATGCAGGCTTAGTCAAAGTAGGGGCCTCACTACGTTCGGCAACTACCTATACATGATATTCAGGGAGTCCTAGGTACTTACTCTCAAAATGTCGAATCAAAAGACCCATATTGTGGCCTTTACATTTTTTTCAGGCTATGCACGTTTAGACAGACTAATAAACGAAGTCCAAGTAGCAAGTGATTGGTACATTACGTACAGGGCCCGTACATAAAAGATCTAACTTTTAAAATTATGTCCAAGAGGATGATAGTTACCGGTACATCAGGAAGATGTATATCGTAATCAATCTGTACAGCGCCTGGGTCAAAGTGTTTGGAACAGACGTAAGAGTCCTTCGTTACGTAGGGTAAACTATACAGTAATGGGCCCCCATACAGTAATGAGACACCTGTGTTTGCATCGCTAAAATAAGGCTCCAGAACATCGGAGGACGACGAAATTGACACAGATGGCTCATCCAGTATCCAACCCCATTGATACGGATCGGCAAACCTTTCAGTGGCAGCTGATTCTCACTTGTCTCCAAGTTTTCGCCGAGCGTGCTGAATCTCAGGTAAAAATTGCATTTTATTTAAGAAATATGTGTCTACTGTTAAGCTCCCCTTGATTTTATTTTTCAATATTTTTGCAGAGACATTTTTTCATCGTGTTCGTGGGATTCAAACGAACAGTTTTCACTAATTTTTTACTTGAAAAATCAAATTTCTACCTCCGAAAAATAGCCGTCCCATTACTGTGTTCAAATTTTCTATGAAATACAGTTATGGGCCATTACTGTGTTTTTCACATGTGTTGATATCTAGGTGTTTGAGAGTCTACTGGAGTTGGTATACAGTTCATAACATGCCTGTATAAGAAATTCTTTCCTATTGTTAGTCTGCACAGTCTTGGGCCAGGGTGGCCCATTACTATATTAGAGGGTGTCCCATCACTAAATGCGAGTATATATCTTACTAATAATGCTATAATTATTTTTTTAGATGAGGAAATGCCCAAACCACGGGAATATTCTGAAGAGGGAATGAAGAAGGCTATTTTATTAGTCAAGAATGGGGAAATGTCCTTAAGAGCAGCTGCGAGGGAGTGCCAGGTATCACGAGCGTCTTTGCAGCGTGCGTCACCTTAAGGTACCGAATATGAAAACAACTTTTGGACCGTCTCCCATTTTATCTGAGGACGAGGAGGTCAACCTTGTGCAGTGGATTGTTCAGTCAGCAAGAAAGGGTTTCCCTAGAAAAATGGACGATGTTCGCTGGAGTGTCAAAAATTATCTGGACAAGAACCCTCGTCCCAATCCCTTCAAAGACAACCTACCCGGAGTTGGCTGGGAAAAAGCATTCCTTAAGCGACATCCTGTCCTCTCAACTCGCACCAGTGAAGGAGTTACTGCAGCAAGTGCTTGTGTCAGTGAGGATAACATTAGAGGGTGGTTCCATGAAATTAAAAGCTACTTGAGGGAGAAGGGACTGGAGGAAGCACTAGAAGATCCTTCCAGAATATTCAACGCGGACGAGACAGGATTCTCCTTGTGCCCTGAAACGGGTAAGGTTTTGGCTGAAAAGGGTTCCAAAAATGTTTATTCTATTGAGACCAGCTCGGCCAAAGAAAACATCACTGTTCTCTACTGCTTCAGCGCTTCAGGTGTTCCTTGTCCTCCACTGATAGTGTACCCTTACAAGAGGATACCCGATAGGATTTTGCTGTCCATTCCTGAGGGCATGAATTGGGATAAGAGCGAAAAAGGGTGGATGACTGCCGAAGTTTTTTCAAAATTTATTGAAAATGTTTTTGATCCATACCTTACGAAGAACCAGGTTAAACGTCCTGCCATTTTATTTGTTGACGGGCATAAGTCTCACTTGACCCTCAACCTTAGTGAGCTTTGCATCTCTCTTGAGATTGAACTTATTGCATTGTACCCCAATGCTACCCGTATACTTCAACCAGCCGACGTGTCTGTATTTCGACCATTGAAATGCGCTTGGAAACAGGCTGTTCGCCAGTGGCGCAATGCCAATGACGACGTAGTCGTCAACAAACAAACATTTGCAAGCGTTCTGAAGATGGCCATTGAAATATTCCATAAACCAGAGACCCTTCAAAACGGGTTCAAAGCCACTGGGCTATATCCTTTTTCGCCCGATGCCATTGATTTTACCAAATGTTTGGGCAAGAGAGAAGCTTCCACAATTGCTGACAGTGCATCCTCTCCGATCCACAAGTGCAAGATGATGTCGTTTGAAAACTTTTCAAGCATTGTCAAGGATTGCCAAAGTTTGAAATCCGTGTTAGGTGACGGAACGTCGGCTTTGTTGAGTAGCCCCTTGAAAGTCTTAGTACACATGAGACATTTTTTCGCGGGAGAAGCCCTCATTCCTGATGCCAGATTACCTAATTATGCATCGTCAACTCTCAACCCCTGCCAGCCCGATTTTCTCGACGATCCACCTCCTGTAAACCTCGGGTTTGGGGAATGCGAACACGAACTGAATGCATCGTCCTCGGTTGAAGAGGGAACCTTCACCCCTTACCCTGACGAAAATCCAGTGCCGCCTTCTCAGCATGAAATCATCTTGATTCATGATGGACCCCAGGGCAACTCACTGGAACAGTCCCCCCTAGACTTGACAGACCTTGAACGTGAAAACATACCGATTGTGACCGCCCCGATCAATGAAAAATCCCCTACGAATTTCCTACTTATGGGTCAGTCCTCCACCAACAATGAAGTTCCAGGATTATACCAGCAAGGACTCAATCTCTCAGATAGGCCTACCGAACAGGGCACCTCTGAGAATGCAACCCCAGGCAGTTCGTTCCTCAAAAATATAAACGCCTATCTGAAACAAGAACCGATGCCTAAAAGAAAGGGGAAGATCATTGAAAGGGTGAGTTTTGCGATCACTTCGGATTCTTTTCGAGACTCCCTGAAGAGGAAGGCGGAGAAGAAAGCGAATGACGAGCAAGAAAAAGAAGAACGTAAGAAGATGAGGCTGCAGAAGAGAGAAGAAAAAGAAACTTTGAAGAAAATGAAAGAGAAGACAGCTAAATGCAGCAATTGCAGAAAAATTATAAGGGCTCATGTGAAACTGTGCTGCAGCAACTGTAAATTAATGTTTCATGAAAGGTGCGTTCCTGAATCACACCGACGCCATATACCAGACAGTGAAGATATCCATCTGTACTTATGCCACTTATGTTTTGAGGAGAAAGATAGTAGCAGCGGACCTGAAGACGAGGAAGACAGCGACGAAAACATGATTACGGAAGACGATTTGCTGAACAATGTTGATTTGCAGTTGAGAAAGTTCTGAGTGAATGGCAAGCAGAACCTCATCTGCCACAACTTTATTTCACTAGCACCTACACATGCTAAAAAAGTTCATGTTCCTAAAAATAATGTTTGATGGGTTTTAAATAAAAGTTTCATGTTCCTATAAATAATGTTTGTTTAATGAGCTTTAAAAGAAAGTTGCTTGGTTTTTACTCGTACTGAATCTGCAAAAAGGTGTGGAATTTTAATAGAATCGGGTACTTATTAAACCCAATTTCGTGCACCAAATGTAATTGTGTCCATTTCAAAGCACTCTCTAACAAGTAACAGTTCAGTAGAGAACGATCCAAACGGGTGTCTCATTACTGAATTGCTGTGTCTCATAACAGAATTTGACGGCCCATTGCTATGATTTTCGGCTCAGTTGCTCATAAATGGCATACAAATGTACCAAAAAGGAAATTGGAATAAAAAAAGGTGATCAATAGAATCTATAGATTCTAGGGAAAACCATGTTTTTTTCAAAACTTCTCTAGCGTGAACAGAAAGTATGCACCAGTTTGACAAAGTTGAGGAATTCCTTAGGTGTCCCATTACTGTATGATTTACCCTACGCGATCGAAGAAAACTTGACGTCGTCCCTCTTACATTTCCTCACCCACTCGTTACAAAGAGAGCATTCTCTGCAGTTCCTGATGTGGGTTTTCACGAAGTTCTTGTAAGTCCGATACACTGGCAGTTGGACGGCCTCTGTACTTCGATAAACCGCGCAGTTACGAAACTCAAAACAAGGCCTCGGAAATCAAGAAAACCTTGTTCCCTGCTCGAATCCCGGCCTTTGAGGCCTGTTGTCACTATTATACGTTCCATACTTATACAGTGTTTCACAGCACCAGCCATCGTATGAGCAATCAATGAAAAATTATTAGGGGAAAACGATTCAATCACTATCAAAACAAAGCCACGGTCACAGAATCTGGTTCGACAGCAATATGGCGGATCCAAAATCGTCTCGAATCAGTATTCGGAAATCTTCGGCACTGCTCGGCTATCATCGGCCCGTGAAATTCTCTATTGGAAAATGTCGGGGTCGGGTAAACGCGAGAATCGCGGAAACGCAAGCGGGAGGAATCGGACTCGCCTTCAAGGGAAAAAGGTTAAGATGGAAGAAAAGCCGGCAAAACCTGCCATCATAGAAAAACGCTGCAAAGTACTTGTCACATGGGTTTATTATTCTATTGGCGTTCTAGAGAACTTGTTGACTGTTAAATTTATTGTTTCTTTCATGTGGAATGATTGAAATAGCTATTTCTGATGGTTTCCACCAATTTTGGCCCCCAAAACATGAAATAGGTACGCTTTTTTTTCCTTCAGATCATCTTTGATCATTGGTAGTTCATTTAATGCTCTTGATTCACCTGTTTACACTTTTTATAATGTTCTTATACACATTGATGGTGATTTCAGACAGTTTTCCAGGTTTTTGACTCATAAAAAACCGATTTTGGGAGGTGAACCTTTGGTAAAACCTCAATTTCCGCGTCTTTGGTCAAAATCGACTTCATATTTGGTCTTCTCGTCCCCAAAAACATGAAAAAAGATATCTCAGAAGCTCATGTTACTAACATGTTGCTAAAACGCAAAAAGTACCTATTTTTATACACATTTTCACTCATAACACCCCTGGTTATAATCCGATCGGGCTGAAAAGTTTCGGAACACAACTAGGGCCCAAATGGAGCATGTGTGTGAAAGAGCGAATTTTTTAGATCGAAAATGAAGCCGGTACACGTGATACGGCGTACGGCGTACGGCGGTCGGACATTGCATTTTGGTTTATTATTCTGTGAATAATACACCTATGTATTCGCTCAGCAAAAAATTTTTATAACACCCCCTCAAAATTTTTTCTTTTCCGTTTCAAGGTGCGTAGATTCCAAAAATGCAATGTCCGTCCGCCGTCCGCCGTACGCCGTATCACGTGTACAGGCTTCATTTTCGATCTAAAAAAATCGTTCTTTCGCACACATGCTCCATTTGGGCCCTAGTTGTGTCCCGAAACTTTTCAGCCCGATCGGAATATACCCAGGGATGTTATGAGTGAAAATGTGTGTAAAAATAGGTACTTTTTGCGTTTTAGCAACATGTTAGTAAAATGAGCTTTTGAGGTATCTTTTTCCATGTTTTTGGGGACGAGAAGACCGAATATGATGTCGATTTTGACCAAAGACGCGGAAATTGAGGTTTTACCAAAGGTTCAGCTCCCAAAATTGGTTTTTTATGAGTCAAAAACCTTGAAAACTTTCTGAAATCACCATCAATGTGTATAATAACATTGGAAAAAGTGTAAACAGGTGAATCAAGACCATTAAATGCCACTACCAATGATCAAAGATGATCTAAAAAAAAAGAAAAAAAAGCGTACCTATTTCATGTTTTGGGGGCCAAAATTGGTGGAAATCATCAGAAATAGCTATTTCAATCATTCCACATGAAAGAAACAATAAATTTAACAGCCAACAAGAATCTCTAGAAATCCAATAGAATAATAAACCCATGTGACTTTGCAGCGTTTTTGGAATCTACGCACCTTGAAACGGAAAAGAAAAAATGTTGAGGGGGTGTTATAGAAATTTTTTCCTGAGCGAATATATAGGTGAATTATTCACAGAATAATAAACCAAAAGAGGACCCTTGGCCGTCTTGCTCAGAGGGCGACTACGTTCCTATTGGATGCTCTGGACTCATCTAATCTGTATTCTCTACCTTGAACCCCTTTCAGTGAAATAAACGCACAAAATGTATTCTGTACATTCACATCCCTCACATATCATTATACAAATCCATGAGCCGATGCGTCCGCGTGCAGCGTGGAGATTTCTTACCCAGCAGTCCTACAGTTTGTGAAATACCTACCTACCTACTATTAAGCTATTTCTTCAACTACTTATCAAATTATCATTTATGAATGGCCAGAGGGGGAGTGCTGGCTTTAACGTTGGCTCTTTGAGATAACATCAATCGACCTCAAGTAATTGAGATCGGGTCGTTGGAACCTCGGCTGCAACCTCATTTCAACCCCTGTAGTAGATAAGCAATATAACTTCACCGAATTCTGATTTATAAAGAGAAAGGAGACTGAACCTTGGCCGGTACAGAATTGCATTTCGCTACAACATGTGAGATTATAGAAATCAATAGAACACCGACATCAAGAAGCCATGTTTTGAGATGGCGACGATGATCTGAGTGAGACCAGAGGCGCCTAGGGGCCCGCACCACAAAAAAATTCTATCACCCATTTCAACAACATGTACTGGTATCTAATTTCGTTTTCTAAATATATATTTATTTTGGATGAATCTCGGGGACTACAGATCCAAAATCCGGCCCTGCGATTTTACACGATAAATTACACCCATATTTCCTACACACTAGCCACCATATCACCAGGTATATGGTCACGGAAAGTTGCACGATGCAATGGATTCTTTTTCTCCCATTACTCACCTTTCCCGGTCAATGAAAAATTCACTGCTGTCGTCGCAAAGCCGTTCTAAAAAGCAGCGTAAACTGTGTAAATGAAAGAGAAAAAATGTTCCGTTGTATTTACATTTTGATGAAAGAGGCATTGCTTTAATAAGCAATGGTGCACGAAAGGTGGTAGGTGAAACTCAGTAGAAATATACTCATCGTAGCAGAGTCCGACGATATTACGCAGACAGTGCCTTGGGTACGATGATGAACGTCAGTTATCGGTTTCAAGCAGTATTGAGCTTGTTGCTCAGTTTGATGACAGTTCGACCTGTCTCTCGGTTACATGCGGTGCTGTCCTTTGCTGACGTCTGCTTCCGGCCGTTGAATATGTCATACGCATAGTCGATGACCACCATCGATCAAATTCTCCTAAAGCTCGGTATCTCGAGTTTATGATTCGGTCGACAACCAGCCAGTGTAACATAATCCAATACTTTACAGCCGAGCTTGTGCATTTTGGCTATTCCCTGTACCATTGGTGCGTTCCTCAAAGTTGATCGACTTGGGTATTCCGTGTGATGTGCACCTGAGCTTTACAGACCACATGAAGGTGATTTCAGGAAGGGCTATGAGAGCAAATGGTTTTCTCAAGCGCAACACCAGGGAATTCACTCACAAACAAGCAACTGTGCTGCTCTATAAGTCCCTGGTTCTACCAATGGGTCCCCAGTATGGTCGCTAATGTATGCTACTCATACGTACAGCCTAGAACGGGTTCTGAGGAGGTTTCTCCGCTACATCGCCTCCAAATTTGGGATCTCGTCCGGTAATATTGATTACGAGCTGGTGGTGGCCCATTGTAAACTTCAACCTCTGAGACCGTGGGAATATGGCCGACATTTCCGTTCTCCAGTTAGTGACGACTCGACTGCCCGAATCTGCTCTCAAAGATACCCCCCCCCGTGTTGCTTTCTCACCTACCAACACTATTTTCATCATCGTCCCATCAACATACATCCACGCGACAACTATGCGGCTGGAAGTGCACACGGATTGTGAGCTGCTTCTTCACTACCGAAATGAAAATTCCTCCAAAATGAAAATTTCCACTCGCATTTTACGTTTCAGACATCACGGAACATACTATTAAGGTTACCTCAACATACCTACCTCAACCTACCTACCTCAATTACCTCAATTCCTTGTCCCGGGCAAAACTATAGGAAATAATGATCGTAATTAATTGAAATTCGGAAGGTAGGTACGGGCTTGGCCACAGATGGTCCATATAAAATTCATCGAGTAAGTATTGCACATTACGTCTGCGCATGCGCAAACTTGAAATCCTTGTAAGGCTCGTAACTACCCTAGAAATCGCTATGAGCTGAAAGTTGGAGGGTAGTGGTTCCAGAACGGTACCCTGATAGTTCCACCTCGGTTTCATCTAATTGGACTGTAAAATTCGGATGCACATGCGCAAACACGAAATGTTTGCCAATTCCTTTTAACGCCCATAACTACCCGAAAATTAGGCGTTGCGAAAAATAGGCGTTGTGGGTTGTTGACAACTGGAAGGTAGGCGCGGGTTGGAGCACAGATGGTCCCATATAAAGTTCCCATATATAAGTACTTTAACTTACGTCTGCGCAGGCGCAAATGTGATATCCTAGTAGAGCCCACAACTGCCTTAAGGCGCTGAGATTTGAAGGGTAGGAGATTTAGAAGGTAGGGTTAGAGGGTGTCGGATGCGGTTGTCACAGGCAAAACTCAAGAACTACTGGACCAATTTTAGTGAAATTTCCAGGGATTGTGCGTGTATGCCCTTAGACGGCCCCCTACGAATTTCACAGCGGTCGGAATGGTAGCTCTACAACACAGATAATAAAAAATCGATATTTCACCAATAGTTTTACCAACTGATTTTATTCGTCCATATTACAATAAGTGCGGAAGCTATATACCGGCCTCCCAACTTGGCAGATGTTTCCCGGTAGCCCCCTCGCAAGAGAATAGTTTTTCCTTCGCTAAAAATCTAATTTCACTTTTCCACTGATTTTTCTCTTCTTTTGCGTTTTTTTTCTCGATTTATTGCATTTCACATGTGTATGCTCTCCAAACTTTTCTATTATTACTCACCAAAAGCCTTTATCTTTGTACTTATTTTGTGATCAGGCAGGACGCATTTGTATCAATAAAATTAAAATCAAAAATAAAATATTTTGCGTTTTATTTGTTCAACTACATTATAGTCCAAAAGGATTGATAAGTGATGTTTTATTTATTTTTGAGATGTCAGCGCAAGCATGCATAGATATTACTGATCTGTGTTACACATGGGTGATCGGCCTAATATTTTTAATAACCAAAATATAATGATAATGAACAATGATGTCCACCTGTAACTGCCCTTCATACGTGCCGAGACATGTGTTCGGTTGGCTTAGCTCAGCGCATTTTGTTATGCTTGAAGTATGTCGTCGCTTAGAGGGCTTCTACCAGCAGCTGGGTGTGTCCAATCCATTGTGGCCACATGTTTTCTCCAAGCCAATGTCGATCTGGATGAAACATGATTAGCCCCATCAACATCCGATCGATTCAGACACTTGAGGGTTTCATTGCGTTCAGGCCCCGCTGCTCAGACATGTGACAGTTCGGGGGGGCGCTAAGCCGTTTTCCAGGTTGCAGTTGAATGCCAGGGCATGTCAAAGAGGTGCAAGGAGCGTGTAGGGCGAGTCAATATTAGTTCCTCTCACTCCCTTTGGGGATTGGGACCTTGGAGGGTTCGAACGAGAGACACGCATGAACCCTATTCCCTAGCTCTCTACTACAACAGCAGACAGAAGCAACAACCTTATGCTTATTAGCGGTATAAAACTATCGTTCAGTGGTACTGTTGGTTTGTAAACCATACCTACCTATATCACCATTTTCTTATTAAAAAAACCATCATGGAAGGTAGACACTTAGTAACAACATTTCACCCGCGCCGCACACAAAACCCATCAGTGGCATGATTCGACCGAACAGAATGTTCAAAGTTGGACATTCCCTTTCCAGCTATTAGAATGCCATTAGATTGGGGTATAAGCACGCATCTATTTTATTATTTTTTTAAATGAAAGTAGATTCGATCCTGAAAATTTTGACACCAACCGCACAGTGGGATAAGTAGTTTTTTCTACGATTTTGGTTTATTATTCTGTGAATAATACACCTATGTAATCGCTCAGCAAAAAATTTTTATAACACCCCCTCAAAATTTTTTCTTTTCCGTTTCAAGGTACGTAGATTCCAAAAATGCAATGTCCGTCCGCCGTACGCCGTCCGCCGTCCGTCGTCCGCCGTATCACGTGTACAGGCTTCATTTTCGGTCTAAAAAAGTCGTTCTTTCGCACACATGCTCCATTTGGGCCCTAGTTGTGTCCCGAAACTTTTCAGCCCGATCGGAATATACCCAGGGGTGTTATGAGTGAAAATGTGTATAAAAATAGGTACTTTTTGCGTTTTAGCAACATGTTGGTAACATGAGCTTTTAAGGTATCGTTTTTCATGTTTTTGGGGACGAGAAGACCGAATATGAAGTCGATTTTGACCAAATAATAGAAAATTGAGGTTTTACCAGATGTTCAGCTCCCGAAATTGATTTTTTATGAGTCAAAAACCTGGGAAATCGTTTGAAATCACCATCAATTTGTATAATAACACTGGAAAAAGTGTCAACAGGTGGATCAAGACGATTAAATGGTACTATCAATGATCAGAGATAATTTATTTTAAAAAAAAGGAGCGTACTTTATTCGAGTTTTGGGGGCCAAAATTGGTGGAAACCACCAGAGATAGCCATTTCAATTATTTTGTATGAAAGAAACAATAAATAAACAGCTAACATCTCTGTAGGTAGGTATGTCCAATGGAATAATAAACCCTTGTGACAAGGACTTTGCAGCGTTTTTCAGTTTCCAGCAGTTCTGACGCCACGGCACCCCTCTCGCAAGGGGAGGACCCCCCTGCACGAACCCAATGTGACGTCAGATTTGAAAAATCATAGAAAAAGAACTACTTATACCGTAGGACAGTGCGGCTGGTGTCAAAATTCTCAGAATGTAATCTAGTTTCGGTTTATAGTTTCACATAAATGAACCTTTGGAATCAAGCATGGAAAAATAAATAAATAATAACAATAATAATCCCCCCCCCGCCAATTTGATGGTTTCCGTTTTAAGGTACTCAGAATCCGAAAATTGAACTGCACTTCGCCCTTCCCTTAGTTGCCATGAACCAAAATTAATGAAATGTGGTCTTTAAGTCGCATATGGGGTCTAGTTGGTCTGCGAAGCAGAACGCCGTACCTACCTCGAAAACTTTCAATATTTTAACATTTTTAAACTTATCTGGAACCTAAAAATTGTGTGAGACCACCCGAAGCATTGTACGTACAGCCGCTCGTTCGCAGCAACAAGCTTCGTCAACATGATCGTGAATGAAACAGTATAAATCCGGCCCAGATATCATAGCACCTGATTATAATCACGGACGGCTGTACATGAAACTGAGTTGGTTGTTCCGAGACATTATTTCATTTGAAGAATGATGGTTATTTAAGAATTGAGATGATAGGCACTTTCTTTCATTTGAACAAACGCTGTACTTCATGAATAGTAACAAATAATTAATGATAGAATTCTCGATTCAAGCACATATTTATGAAATGTGATTGTCCGGCTGGTTTCAGTACTCGACTTAGGGCTTTCCTGGGGGAAGCTCAAGGTTAGGTACCTACTGACCAAAGAAAACAGTGATCTACGTAGAAAGGGCATCTATACAGGTAAATAATGAACCGTTGCGTAATAATCTGCAGCGTTTTTTTTTTTTTTTTTTAAATAGTACAAACAGATTTTGTGATCCCGTTCCAACTGTCCTCATTAGCGAACTGCATATGTAAGTACCCTAAAATTCCACAATCACGGACATACCGTTCATCCGATTTCTATACTGCATCTGCTCTTGAAGAAAAATGGGATAACCTGAACAGAGTGGAAGTATACATGGGCCCCATCATGAATTAATAAATTACTGTACTGTTTCTCATGTACAGCGCATGCAAGACCCATCTTCTCAAAACGTTACTTATAACCCAAGGTCCGATAAACTCCAAATCTCTGAACAGACTCACCATCGAATCTACTTTTCCTGATGCCTACTACTCCTGCCTATACCCTCTACCTTTTCCTGATTCGTTAAAATTGCAGTTTGAAGAGATTCAAGTTTATGCTGCAAGTACAATTTTTGATGTGTACTGCCCATATTCACGTCAAATCAATACTCACGTGCCGCACTACAGCATGGTATGTTTCGATTGTTACCTGAAAAAAAAAATACTGATATGAGAATGATGATAAACATTAATTTACTATAAGATGGTGGATAATAGGATGCTGGATCCAATGGATATTTATTGAAAAAATTTAAATCAAGTACTGTTAATAACACTTTTTACTTGACCATTGATAATTATGCATTACGCCAGTATTTTCACTGACAATAACCAACAATAATAACCGTCATGCTTACGTTTGGCGTAAATTCGTCGCGATAAGTGTTGGCTATGAGCTAACTGCTAGCACTTGCTGAACCGATTCTAGATCTCTCAGACTGCAACTCGTGGACAGACAGGTAACCAATGTGAGGTAATCACAAAGTGGATCAAGTATAGGGAGGTATATACATAAGTATGTAGGTATAGTCGAAGAGGACACATTTCTGATCCTGTAGAATATTACAAGATACTTACCAAGATTGTTGGGTAACAAAATAACAGATTACATTTACACTGTGATTGAAGCCAGTTTCATGACTTTAGTTTCTCTACAGACCAAAATTAATACCCTACGCCATGATTCTCATTTCAGTGCATATAAAATAACGTATCATTTGTGCTTAATCAAATCAACCTAGGCAGGAACCCAATGCATGAACTGATTCCGAAATTGATGCTATCAATTATTAAGTATCTACATTATTTACATGTACACATTTAATGTGTTTGCGTGGAAAATGCGTTTCATTTTTCAATCTGACAACATTCAGTTACATTTCGTAGAATCTGGATCATTCCCATTTGGAGTATCTACCCGCGTCACGTGTATTTCAGTGTCTCAACTTGTGACCATAGGCCCATAAACCCAAAATGGATATCTGGCGTTATTGATTAATACGAATAAAATAATGATCAGTGTGAAGAGTTGGATTCCAAACACTGAGCATTTTCCCCATAATTCCGTGGTACTGTTCAATGTACAGAGAGACGGAATTATGATTTTGAATTCAGTTACAACTTCTGAAACGGAAAACTCAACATTCATATTGTTGGTGTCTACCTATTCATCTGGTGTTCATGGTGTCTACCTAGTCATGGAGGGGCCATATATATACTGTATCAAGTAGAGAAATTAAATAAATTTATACAGATGCTTGGTATAATCCGTAATTGCGTGGGGTGGTACATACTTCACAACATTGAAACCTCTAAATATTTTACAGAAATGTATATTGAAAGTTTCTGTCTAAATTAAGTTAATGTCTAAATAAGCCTAAAACATTTAGTTCGATGGAGGTATTCAATTTAAGCAAGTCCTTCTCTATCAGACAGTTTTTTGTAAAAAAACCTGCTGCTGTACTATTTCAGACATCCGGAAATAATTTCTAATGAAATGTCACATGGATATCCAACAAGATTCCGCTTGGAAGGAAATGTTAGAAATTTACGGAACAAAACTACTCTATACACCAAGAACCCTCGCTACATAATTTATATAGTGCATAAATCTTTACCTATTGAGTTGAAATCACCAGAGAAGTATAAAAGAGATGCTTATAAAAAATTATTATACTCGCGGTTAATATTGTAATTGATAACAATGCTTTGGATTATATTATTATAGCTAGTGCCTACGTATGAAGACACTTTATTTTGTAAATTTATTTATTTTATTCTATTGTTATTATCATTTACTTATTTATTTTTAATTTCTTATAAATATATTATCTCTTTTTCAAATGACCTACCACAGAATGTTGTATTATATATAGGTAAGTAACAATAATATTGTAAAGAGCTGTATCGTGGATGAGAGATTGGCTTTTTATTTTTTGTTGTGCTGAGTTGTGACTCTTATTATCGATATGTTGACTTTCCTTTATAGATACTTGTAAGTTTGTATTTTCTACTCTCATAAAGTGTACTGTTTCTTTTTCTTTAGTGTCAATAAAATCATTATCCATCGATCTATCTATTCAACATCCAACTTCATAAAACGCCCCCTTTAAAATGATACTCGTAAAACCACTAGGCATGCTCAACGGCGTTAGAAGGAGAAGAAATTGTGCATCAAAGGACTTGAACTGCGCTCATCACCATTTCAAAATAAGCCATTCAGAAGGGAGGAACGCCAGACGAGGGAATTGAGTCATAGCCAAAACAAGGTTTCAGCCCAACACTCCGGGAGCCACACTCCTAATTAACCCCCGACACCCATTCAACTAATTATAGGGACTTTAGAACCTTCCCCGTTTTCCTTCTCTATACAGAAATTCTCATTATTATTCCCGTTTGAATAATGCGCTCTCCACTTTTAAAAGAGCCGCTAACCTCTTCAATTAAACGGATTATATCCGATGAATGGCCTCCGAAGGATGAAAGGGTATCTTCAAAGCTCGGAGAGAAACAGTCGAAAATCTCTTTTGAAAAGCTAAAAGATCAATAGGGCGGCTCTTTTTTTGTTTTCTCCGTCAACTTTCCACGCCAGTTGTTCTTTACTCATTTATTTTTCATCAGGTACCTACTTTCTGTGCGTTATATATTACTTACGATGTAACCGTCACAAGTTGCATGATGAATGAGGGTACGACGCACTTTCGCACCTAGTGAACTGGTTGTTACTGAAAAACAAGGATGATCAACTGCTGTTGGAAAGTTGTTGGCAGTTCATTCATCCTACCAGTAGGTACAGCCTGCCTCATACCTTGCGCATATCCTAAGAATTCCCCATTCTCATGTCCTGAACACGTTCCTGCCCTCTCAAACCGGAAATTGATTAGGTAATTGGTCCCAAATAAACGGTGAAATGTCGGCGGCGAACAAACAGGCGAGTGACAATCTGGTTATTTTGAATTTTTTACCGCCAATTTGTTCAGGGCTTCAATATCTACCAGAAAACAACCTTGACCCGAAATTGAGGAGAAATTGAATGTGATGAGAGGGACCTGCCTAAAAATCCTTTCAGGCACGCAATAAACCTCAACACACCAACCTTAGAGGCAAACTAATCAAAAGCAACGAACAAATTAACTACGGTTTGGTTTATTATTTTCAATAATGAACCATTGGAATCCAGCATGTAAAACGCATTTTTAACTTCAAAATTAGATTTTTCAGAAAGCCGTAGCTCGAAGTTTCATCAGGAGGTTTTTGTTTTTGGAAGTTTTTAAATCAGTTCCGAAATTGAGGATTTTTTGAGACCATCTGGAGCCGTTGAGTCCACTTTTAACCTGGGTTCACACTGATGCGTAAACGACGTAAAACGCGCAGAACTCGCGTAACTGAATTTGATTGGCTAATCAGGTTTACGCTCTCTACGCGCGGCGACGTTTGAATCGGTGCCCAAGATCAAAAAACCTACATATTTACGCGCTTTACGGATCTCCGCGTGGGGTCCTGCGCAGTCGGAGGCTGGAGCACAGGCTATACCTCGATGATTACGCGATTTACTAGCGTTGCCCATGTAAAAGGTTTGACGATATTACGCGCTTTACGCGAACCTTTGCCTTTATGCGTTTTACGTCGATTACACGTCAATGTGAACCCAGCTTAAGGCCCTGAAGTTTGAAACGACAAGCTGCGAATTGCAGCTGTCAAGTTATTTATTTTTATTCACTTTTATTTTTAGGTGCATTCAACCATAAAAGGTCGTTGGCGCCATCAATAATTAGTGTGAATCATACCGCATATCATTGCTAAGGAACAGCTGATTATAATCATGTAAGGCTCTATGAACTGGAGTTGATTGTTCGGTGATATTATTTAATTTGAAGAAAGGTGGTTATTAATGTTTTACCTGTATAATATTCTGAGGTATAAATAATGATCAATTAGAAGGACGTAAGAGCTATTGATCGCGCGATCTAAATGCCTGTCCTAATTCATGTGCCCGTCGATCGCCTATTTAGTGCGACCAGACGATAGCGCGATGAAAAACACGCCATAGCGCGACCACCTCAGTTCCGTTCTCATTGCCGGAAATGCCTTCATATGCGTAGATGCTGAGTTTTTGTTCATTTTCCGATGCTTTTTAAAGAATATTCTCATTATCAGCATGTAAGTTGTCACAGTGAAGTAGGTACAGTAACCAAAAATAAAGTACAAAACTTTGAGAAAAAAAAAAATATAAGTCCAGTCATGCGGTGTGAGTATAAGAGCGAATTTTCAAAAAATATTCGTGCTATTGTGTAAACAAATGATATAGCGAGAAACGATACCACTTTTCGTAGAATTACATAATTTTATTCGTGATTTTTAGCCATTTTTACCAATTTTTGACCCTTACAAAGTCAAATTTGACCCACTCTTTTTCAAGAAAATGTTTTTATCATCGAAATATTCCCTCCGTCGTGAATCACCGTTCCACACGAATTAATATTGATTTTAGCCCTTAATACCAGTTTTTGACCCCCAAAAATCCGAAATGGACCTCTGTTCTGCATGAAAAACAACTGAAATTTTTTTTCTGTCTTACTCACCATTCCATACCACGTCCAGTGATTTTATATCAACTGCTCGCGACCTTAGCAATTTTCATCGATTTTTGACCCACCTTAGAATTTTTTAAAATTGCTCATCTTCGGACTCATCTTTTTGTTTGGCAGTACCAATATTTTGAAATTTTTATCATGTACTCCAGGACAGATATTGTCTGGGGTGACACATAAACAAATTTAAATATAATACACGTACATTTTGTTAAAATCTAGGGATAAATCAGGATGCTCTGAAACAGATTTGCCTATAAAAAATTTCAAAAATTCACGTTCCGAAAATGTTGGGCCCATTGCAATAGCTTCATTTTCTTTGAAAATCCGCTAAAAAGTATGTCTGGCAAGCCTGGTTACAACATTTTTGACTATATCTGCAGCCACACAGTCACCAGTTTCAAGGTACCAATAAGCGTTGAAGATTGGGTTCACACGAATTTCATTAATTAAATGTTCTTCGAAAGTCATTACTGCACAAATACTGTTGATCGCGCGTTGAAAAACAAACTGGTTTGTTTTGAGGCGATGAGGCGTTTGGCGGTCGCGCTGGCTGGAACTGAATAGGACAGGGGTACAGGTCATCTCGTCCGAAGTAAGAGGATTATAGTAAGCTGGTGTTCGGTCCCCTAATGAGCCCCCCTCGGGTGAAAGGTGTGAGGCATGTGTCAACTC
>OX940977.1:9989811-10269811 GCA_954871275.1 Leptopterna dolabrata | reverse complement strand
CAAGAGGATGATAGTTACCGGTACATCAGGAAGATGTATATCGTAATCAATCTGTACAGCGCCTGGGTCAAAGTGTTTGGAACAGACGTAAGAGTCCTTCGTTACGTAGGGTAAACTATACAGTAATGGGCCCCCATACAGTAATGAGACACCTGTGTTTGCATCGCTAAAATAAGGCTCCAGAACATCGGAGGACGACGAAATTGACACAGATGGCTCATCCAGTATCCAACCCCATTGATACGGATCGGCAAACCTTTCAGTGGCAGCTGATTCTCACTTGTCTCCAAGTTTTCGCCGAGCGTGCTGAATCTCAGGTAAAAATTGCATTTTATTTAAGAAATATGTGTCTACTGTTAAGCTCCCCTTGATTTTATTTTTCAATATTTTTGCAGAGACATTTTTTCATCGTGTTCGTGGGATTCAAACGAACAGTTTTCACTAATTTTTTACTTGAAAAATCAAATTTCTACCTCCGAAAAATAGCCGTCCCATTACTGTGTTCAAATTTTCTATGAAATACAGTTATGGGCCATTACTGTGTTTTTCACATGTGTTGATATCTAGGTGTTTGAGAGTCTACTGGAGTTGGTATACAGTTCATAACATGCCTGTATAAGAAATTCTTTCCTATTGTTAGTCTGCACAGTCTTGGGCCAGGGTGGCCCATTACTATATTAGAGGGTGTCCCATCACTAAATGCGAGTATATATCTTACTAATAATGCTATAATTATTTTTTTAGATGAGGAAATGCCCAAACCACGGGAATATTCTGAAGAGGGAATGAAGAAGGCTATTTTATTAGTCAAGAATGGGGAAATGTCCTTAAGAGCAGCTGCGAGGGAGTGCCAGGTATCACGAGCGTCTTTGCAGCGTGCGTCACCTTAAGGTACCGAATATGAAAACAACTTTTGGACCGTCTCCCATTTTATCTGAGGACGAGGAGGTCAACCTTGTGCAGTGGATTGTTCAGTCAGCAAGAAAGGGTTTCCCTAGAAAAATGGACGATGTTCGCTGGAGTGTCAAAAATTATCTGGACAAGAACCCTCGTCCCAATCCCTTCAAAGACAACCTACCCGGAGTTGGCTGGGAAAAAGCATTCCTTAAGCGACATCCTGTCCTCTCAACTCGCACCAGTGAAGGAGTTACTGCAGCAAGTGCTTGTGTCAGTGAGGATAACATTAGAGGGTGGTTCCATGAAATTAAAAGCTACTTGAGGGAGAAGGGACTGGAGGAAGCACTAGAAGATCCTTCCAGAATATTCAACGCGGACGAGACAGGATTCTCCTTGTGCCCTGAAACGGGTAAGGTTTTGGCTGAAAAGGGTTCCAAAAATGTTTATTCTATTGAGACCAGCTCGGCCAAAGAAAACATCACTGTTCTCTACTGCTTCAGCGCTTCAGGTGTTCCTTGTCCTCCACTGATAGTGTACCCTTACAAGAGGATACCCGATAGGATTTTGCTGTCCATTCCTGAGGGCATGAATTGGGATAAGAGCGAAAAAGGGTGGATGACTGCCGAAGTTTTTTCAAAATTTATTGAAAATGTTTTTGATCCATACCTTACGAAGAACCAGGTTAAACGTCCTGCCATTTTATTTGTTGACGGGCATAAGTCTCACTTGACCCTCAACCTTAGTGAGCTTTGCATCTCTCTTGAGATTGAACTTATTGCATTGTACCCCAATGCTACCCGTATACTTCAACCAGCCGACGTGTCTGTATTTCGACCATTGAAATGCGCTTGGAAACAGGCTGTTCGCCAGTGGCGCAATGCCAATGACGACGTAGTCGTCAACAAACAAACATTTGCAAGCGTTCTGAAGATGGCCATTGAAATATTCCATAAACCAGAGACCCTTCAAAACGGGTTCAAAGCCACTGGGCTATATCCTTTTTCGCCCGATGCCATTGATTTTACCAAATGTTTGGGCAAGAGAGAAGCTTCCACAATTGCTGACAGTGCATCCTCTCCGATCCACAAGTGCAAGATGATGTCGTTTGAAAACTTTTCAAGCATTGTCAAGGATTGCCAAAGTTTGAAATCCGTGTTAGGTGACGGAACGTCGGCTTTGTTGAGTAGCCCCTTGAAAGTCTTAGTACACATGAGACATTTTTTCGCGGGAGAAGCCCTCATTCCTGATGCCAGATTACCTAATTATGCATCGTCAACTCTCAACCCCTGCCAGCCCGATTTTCTCGACGATCCACCTCCTGTAAACCTCGGGTTTGGGGAATGCGAACACGAACTGAATGCATCGTCCTCGGTTGAAGAGGGAACCTTCACCCCTTACCCTGACGAAAATCCAGTGCCGCCTTCTCAGCATGAAATCATCTTGATTCATGATGGACCCCAGGGCAACTCACTGGAACAGTCCCCCCTAGACTTGACAGACCTTGAACGTGAAAACATACCGATTGTGACCGCCCCGATCAATGAAAAATCCCCTACGAATTTCCTACTTATGGGTCAGTCCTCCACCAACAATGAAGTTCCAGGATTATACCAGCAAGGACTCAATCTCTCAGATAGGCCTACCGAACAGGGCACCTCTGAGAATGCAACCCCAGGCAGTTCGTTCCTCAAAAATATAAACGCCTATCTGAAACAAGAACCGATGCCTAAAAGAAAGGGGAAGATCATTGAAAGGGTGAGTTTTGCGATCACTTCGGATTCTTTTCGAGACTCCCTGAAGAGGAAGGCGGAGAAGAAAGCGAATGACGAGCAAGAAAAAGAAGAACGTAAGAAGATGAGGCTGCAGAAGAGAGAAGAAAAAGAAACTTTGAAGAAAATGAAAGAGAAGACAGCTAAATGCAGCAATTGCAGAAAAATTATAAGGGCTCATGTGAAACTGTGCTGCAGCAACTGTAAATTAATGTTTCATGAAAGGTGCGTTCCTGAATCACACCGACGCCATATACCAGACAGTGAAGATATCCATCTGTACTTATGCCACTTATGTTTTGAGGAGAAAGATAGTAGCAGCGGACCTGAAGACGAGGAAGACAGCGACGAAAACATGATTACGGAAGACGATTTGCTGAACAATGTTGATTTGCAGTTGAGAAAGTTCTGAGTGAATGGCAAGCAGAACCTCATCTGCCACAACTTTATTTCACTAGCACCTACACATGCTAAAAAAGTTCATGTTCCTAAAAATAATGTTTGATGGGTTTTAAATAAAAGTTTCATGTTCCTATAAATAATGTTTGTTTAATGAGCTTTAAAAGAAAGTTGCTTGGTTTTTACTCGTACTGAATCTGCAAAAAGGTGTGGAATTTTAATAGAATCGGGTACTTATTAAACCCAATTTCGTGCACCAAATGTAATTGTGTCCATTTCAAAGCACTCTCTAACAAGTAACAGTTCAGTAGAGAACGATCCAAACGGGTGTCTCATTACTGAATTGCTGTGTCTCATAACAGAATTTGACGGCCCATTGCTATGATTTTCGGCTCAGTTGCTCATAAATGGCATACAAATGTACCAAAAAGGAAATTGGAATAAAAAAAGGTGATCAATAGAATCTATAGATTCTAGGGAAAACCATGTTTTTTTCAAAACTTCTCTAGCGTGAACAGAAAGTATGCACCAGTTTGACAAAGTTGAGGAATTCCTTAGGTGTCCCATTACTGTATGATTTACCCTACGCGATCGAAGAAAACTTGACGTCGTCCCTCTTACATTTCCTCACCCACTCGTTACAAAGAGAGCATTCTCTGCAGTTCCTGATGTGGGTTTTCACGAAGTTCTTGTAAGTCCGATACACTGGCAGTTGGACGGCCTCTGTACTTCGATAAACCGCGCAGTTACGAAACTCAAAACAAGGCCTCGGAAATCAAGAAAACCTTGTTCCCTGCTCGAATCCCGGCCTTTGAGGCCTGTTGTCACTATTATACGTTCCATACTTATACAGTGTTTCACAGCACCAGCCATCGTATGAGCAATCAATGAAAAATTATTAGGGGAAAACGATTCAATCACTATCAAAACAAAGCCACGGTCACAGAATCTGGTTCGACAGCAATATGGCGGATCCAAAATCGTCTCGAATCAGTATTCGGAAATCTTCGGCACTGCTCGGCTATCATCGGCCCGTGAAATTCTCTATTGGAAAATGTCGGGGTCGGGTAAACGCGAGAATCGCGGAAACGCAAGCGGGAGGAATCGGACTCGCCTTCAAGGGAAAAAGGTTAAGATGGAAGAAAAGCCGGCAAAACCTGCCATCATAGAAAAACGCTGCAAAGTACTTGTCACATGGGTTTATTATTCTATTGGCGTTCTAGAGAACTTGTTGACTGTTAAATTTATTGTTTCTTTCATGTGGAATGATTGAAATAGCTATTTCTGATGGTTTCCACCAATTTTGGCCCCCAAAACATGAAATAGGTACGCTTTTTTTTCCTTCAGATCATCTTTGATCATTGGTAGTTCATTTAATGCTCTTGATTCACCTGTTTACACTTTTTATAATGTTCTTATACACATTGATGGTGATTTCAGACAGTTTTCCAGGTTTTTGACTCATAAAAAACCGATTTTGGGAGGTGAACCTTTGGTAAAACCTCAATTTCCGCGTCTTTGGTCAAAATCGACTTCATATTTGGTCTTCTCGTCCCCAAAAACATGAAAAAAGATATCTCAGAAGCTCATGTTACTAACATGTTGCTAAAACGCAAAAAGTACCTATTTTTATACACATTTTCACTCATAACACCCCTGGTTATAATCCGATCGGGCTGAAAAGTTTCGGAACACAACTAGGGCCCAAATGGAGCATGTGTGTGAAAGAGCGAATTTTTTAGATCGAAAATGAAGCCGGTACACGTGATACGGCGTACGGCGTACGGCGGTCGGACATTGCATTTTGGTTTATTATTCTGTGAATAATACACCTATGTATTCGCTCAGCAAAAAATTTTTATAACACCCCCTCAAAATTTTTTCTTTTCCGTTTCAAGGTGCGTAGATTCCAAAAATGCAATGTCCGTCCGCCGTCCGCCGTACGCCGTATCACGTGTACAGGCTTCATTTTCGATCTAAAAAAATCGTTCTTTCGCACACATGCTCCATTTGGGCCCTAGTTGTGTCCCGAAACTTTTCAGCCCGATCGGAATATACCCAGGGATGTTATGAGTGAAAATGTGTGTAAAAATAGGTACTTTTTGCGTTTTAGCAACATGTTAGTAAAATGAGCTTTTGAGGTATCTTTTTCCATGTTTTTGGGGACGAGAAGACCGAATATGATGTCGATTTTGACCAAAGACGCGGAAATTGAGGTTTTACCAAAGGTTCAGCTCCCAAAATTGGTTTTTTATGAGTCAAAAACCTTGAAAACTTTCTGAAATCACCATCAATGTGTATAATAACATTGGAAAAAGTGTAAACAGGTGAATCAAGACCATTAAATGCCACTACCAATGATCAAAGATGATCTAAAAAAAAAGAAAAAAAAGCGTACCTATTTCATGTTTTGGGGGCCAAAATTGGTGGAAATCATCAGAAATAGCTATTTCAATCATTCCACATGAAAGAAACAATAAATTTAACAGCCAACAAGAATCTCTAGAAATCCAATAGAATAATAAACCCATGTGACTTTGCAGCGTTTTTGGAATCTACGCACCTTGAAACGGAAAAGAAAAAATGTTGAGGGGGTGTTATAGAAATTTTTTCCTGAGCGAATATATAGGTGAATTATTCACAGAATAATAAACCAAAAGAGGACCCTTGGCCGTCTTGCTCAGAGGGCGACTACGTTCCTATTGGATGCTCTGGACTCATCTAATCTGTATTCTCTACCTTGAACCCCTTTCAGTGAAATAAACGCACAAAATGTATTCTGTACATTCACATCCCTCACATATCATTATACAAATCCATGAGCCGATGCGTCCGCGTGCAGCGTGGAGATTTCTTACCCAGCAGTCCTACAGTTTGTGAAATACCTACCTACCTACTATTAAGCTATTTCTTCAACTACTTATCAAATTATCATTTATGAATGGCCAGAGGGGGAGTGCTGGCTTTAACGTTGGCTCTTTGAGATAACATCAATCGACCTCAAGTAATTGAGATCGGGTCGTTGGAACCTCGGCTGCAACCTCATTTCAACCCCTGTAGTAGATAAGCAATATAACTTCACCGAATTCTGATTTATAAAGAGAAAGGAGACTGAACCTTGGCCGGTACAGAATTGCATTTCGCTACAACATGTGAGATTATAGAAATCAATAGAACACCGACATCAAGAAGCCATGTTTTGAGATGGCGACGATGATCTGAGTGAGACCAGAGGCGCCTAGGGGCCCGCACCACAAAAAAATTCTATCACCCATTTCAACAACATGTACTGGTATCTAATTTCGTTTTCTAAATATATATTTATTTTGGATGAATCTCGGGGACTACAGATCCAAAATCCGGCCCTGCGATTTTACACGATAAATTACACCCATATTTCCTACACACTAGCCACCATATCACCAGGTATATGGTCACGGAAAGTTGCACGATGCAATGGATTCTTTTTCTCCCATTACTCACCTTTCCCGGTCAATGAAAAATTCACTGCTGTCGTCGCAAAGCCGTTCTAAAAAGCAGCGTAAACTGTGTAAATGAAAGAGAAAAAATGTTCCGTTGTATTTACATTTTGATGAAAGAGGCATTGCTTTAATAAGCAATGGTGCACGAAAGGTGGTAGGTGAAACTCAGTAGAAATATACTCATCGTAGCAGAGTCCGACGATATTACGCAGACAGTGCCTTGGGTACGATGATGAACGTCAGTTATCGGTTTCAAGCAGTATTGAGCTTGTTGCTCAGTTTGATGACAGTTCGACCTGTCTCTCGGTTACATGCGGTGCTGTCCTTTGCTGACGTCTGCTTCCGGCCGTTGAATATGTCATACGCATAGTCGATGACCACCATCGATCAAATTCTCCTAAAGCTCGGTATCTCGAGTTTATGATTCGGTCGACAACCAGCCAGTGTAACATAATCCAATACTTTACAGCCGAGCTTGTGCATTTTGGCTATTCCCTGTACCATTGGTGCGTTCCTCAAAGTTGATCGACTTGGGTATTCCGTGTGATGTGCACCTGAGCTTTACAGACCACATGAAGGTGATTTCAGGAAGGGCTATGAGAGCAAATGGTTTTCTCAAGCGCAACACCAGGGAATTCACTCACAAACAAGCAACTGTGCTGCTCTATAAGTCCCTGGTTCTACCAATGGGTCCCCAGTATGGTCGCTAATGTATGCTACTCATACGTACAGCCTAGAACGGGTTCTGAGGAGGTTTCTCCGCTACATCGCCTCCAAATTTGGGATCTCGTCCGGTAATATTGATTACGAGCTGGTGGTGGCCCATTGTAAACTTCAACCTCTGAGACCGTGGGAATATGGCCGACATTTCCGTTCTCCAGTTAGTGACGACTCGACTGCCCGAATCTGCTCTCAAAGATACCCCCCCCCGTGTTGCTTTCTCACCTACCAACACTATTTTCATCATCGTCCCATCAACATACATCCACGCGACAACTATGCGGCTGGAAGTGCACACGGATTGTGAGCTGCTTCTTCACTACCGAAATGAAAATTCCTCCAAAATGAAAATTTCCACTCGCATTTTACGTTTCAGACATCACGGAACATACTATTAAGGTTACCTCAACATACCTACCTCAACCTACCTACCTCAATTACCTCAATTCCTTGTCCCGGGCAAAACTATAGGAAATAATGATCGTAATTAATTGAAATTCGGAAGGTAGGTACGGGCTTGGCCACAGATGGTCCATATAAAATTCATCGAGTAAGTATTGCACATTACGTCTGCGCATGCGCAAACTTGAAATCCTTGTAAGGCTCGTAACTACCCTAGAAATCGCTATGAGCTGAAAGTTGGAGGGTAGTGGTTCCAGAACGGTACCCTGATAGTTCCACCTCGGTTTCATCTAATTGGACTGTAAAATTCGGATGCACATGCGCAAACACGAAATGTTTGCCAATTCCTTTTAACGCCCATAACTACCCGAAAATTAGGCGTTGCGAAAAATAGGCGTTGTGGGTTGTTGACAACTGGAAGGTAGGCGCGGGTTGGAGCACAGATGGTCCCATATAAAGTTCCCATATATAAGTACTTTAACTTACGTCTGCGCAGGCGCAAATGTGATATCCTAGTAGAGCCCACAACTGCCTTAAGGCGCTGAGATTTGAAGGGTAGGAGATTTAGAAGGTAGGGTTAGAGGGTGTCGGATGCGGTTGTCACAGGCAAAACTCAAGAACTACTGGACCAATTTTAGTGAAATTTCCAGGGATTGTGCGTGTATGCCCTTAGACGGCCCCCTACGAATTTCACAGCGGTCGGAATGGTAGCTCTACAACACAGATAATAAAAAATCGATATTTCACCAATAGTTTTACCAACTGATTTTATTCGTCCATATTACAATAAGTGCGGAAGCTATATACCGGCCTCCCAACTTGGCAGATGTTTCCCGGTAGCCCCCTCGCAAGAGAATAGTTTTTCCTTCGCTAAAAATCTAATTTCACTTTTCCACTGATTTTTCTCTTCTTTTGCGTTTTTTTTCTCGATTTATTGCATTTCACATGTGTATGCTCTCCAAACTTTTCTATTATTACTCACCAAAAGCCTTTATCTTTGTACTTATTTTGTGATCAGGCAGGACGCATTTGTATCAATAAAATTAAAATCAAAAATAAAATATTTTGCGTTTTATTTGTTCAACTACATTATAGTCCAAAAGGATTGATAAGTGATGTTTTATTTATTTTTGAGATGTCAGCGCAAGCATGCATAGATATTACTGATCTGTGTTACACATGGGTGATCGGCCTAATATTTTTAATAACCAAAATATAATGATAATGAACAATGATGTCCACCTGTAACTGCCCTTCATACGTGCCGAGACATGTGTTCGGTTGGCTTAGCTCAGCGCATTTTGTTATGCTTGAAGTATGTCGTCGCTTAGAGGGCTTCTACCAGCAGCTGGGTGTGTCCAATCCATTGTGGCCACATGTTTTCTCCAAGCCAATGTCGATCTGGATGAAACATGATTAGCCCCATCAACATCCGATCGATTCAGACACTTGAGGGTTTCATTGCGTTCAGGCCCCGCTGCTCAGACATGTGACAGTTCGGGGGGGCGCTAAGCCGTTTTCCAGGTTGCAGTTGAATGCCAGGGCATGTCAAAGAGGTGCAAGGAGCGTGTAGGGCGAGTCAATATTAGTTCCTCTCACTCCCTTTGGGGATTGGGACCTTGGAGGGTTCGAACGAGAGACACGCATGAACCCTATTCCCTAGCTCTCTACTACAACAGCAGACAGAAGCAACAACCTTATGCTTATTAGCGGTATAAAACTATCGTTCAGTGGTACTGTTGGTTTGTAAACCATACCTACCTATATCACCATTTTCTTATTAAAAAAACCATCATGGAAGGTAGACACTTAGTAACAACATTTCACCCGCGCCGCACACAAAACCCATCAGTGGCATGATTCGACCGAACAGAATGTTCAAAGTTGGACATTCCCTTTCCAGCTATTAGAATGCCATTAGATTGGGGTATAAGCACGCATCTATTTTATTATTTTTTTAAATGAAAGTAGATTCGATCCTGAAAATTTTGACACCAACCGCACAGTGGGATAAGTAGTTTTTTCTACGATTTTGGTTTATTATTCTGTGAATAATACACCTATGTAATCGCTCAGCAAAAAATTTTTATAACACCCCCTCAAAATTTTTTCTTTTCCGTTTCAAGGTACGTAGATTCCAAAAATGCAATGTCCGTCCGCCGTACGCCGTCCGCCGTCCGTCGTCCGCCGTATCACGTGTACAGGCTTCATTTTCGGTCTAAAAAAGTCGTTCTTTCGCACACATGCTCCATTTGGGCCCTAGTTGTGTCCCGAAACTTTTCAGCCCGATCGGAATATACCCAGGGGTGTTATGAGTGAAAATGTGTATAAAAATAGGTACTTTTTGCGTTTTAGCAACATGTTGGTAACATGAGCTTTTAAGGTATCGTTTTTCATGTTTTTGGGGACGAGAAGACCGAATATGAAGTCGATTTTGACCAAATAATAGAAAATTGAGGTTTTACCAGATGTTCAGCTCCCGAAATTGATTTTTTATGAGTCAAAAACCTGGGAAATCGTTTGAAATCACCATCAATTTGTATAATAACACTGGAAAAAGTGTCAACAGGTGGATCAAGACGATTAAATGGTACTATCAATGATCAGAGATAATTTATTTTAAAAAAAAGGAGCGTACTTTATTCGAGTTTTGGGGGCCAAAATTGGTGGAAACCACCAGAGATAGCCATTTCAATTATTTTGTATGAAAGAAACAATAAATAAACAGCTAACATCTCTGTAGGTAGGTATGTCCAATGGAATAATAAACCCTTGTGACAAGGACTTTGCAGCGTTTTTCAGTTTCCAGCAGTTCTGACGCCACGGCACCCCTCTCGCAAGGGGAGGACCCCCCTGCACGAACCCAATGTGACGTCAGATTTGAAAAATCATAGAAAAAGAACTACTTATACCGTAGGACAGTGCGGCTGGTGTCAAAATTCTCAGAATGTAATCTAGTTTCGGTTTATAGTTTCACATAAATGAACCTTTGGAATCAAGCATGGAAAAATAAATAAATAATAACAATAATAATCCCCCCCCCGCCAATTTGATGGTTTCCGTTTTAAGGTACTCAGAATCCGAAAATTGAACTGCACTTCGCCCTTCCCTTAGTTGCCATGAACCAAAATTAATGAAATGTGGTCTTTAAGTCGCATATGGGGTCTAGTTGGTCTGCGAAGCAGAACGCCGTACCTACCTCGAAAACTTTCAATATTTTAACATTTTTAAACTTATCTGGAACCTAAAAATTGTGTGAGACCACCCGAAGCATTGTACGTACAGCCGCTCGTTCGCAGCAACAAGCTTCGTCAACATGATCGTGAATGAAACAGTATAAATCCGGCCCAGATATCATAGCACCTGATTATAATCACGGACGGCTGTACATGAAACTGAGTTGGTTGTTCCGAGACATTATTTCATTTGAAGAATGATGGTTATTTAAGAATTGAGATGATAGGCACTTTCTTTCATTTGAACAAACGCTGTACTTCATGAATAGTAACAAATAATTAATGATAGAATTCTCGATTCAAGCACATATTTATGAAATGTGATTGTCCGGCTGGTTTCAGTACTCGACTTAGGGCTTTCCTGGGGGAAGCTCAAGGTTAGGTACCTACTGACCAAAGAAAACAGTGATCTACGTAGAAAGGGCATCTATACAGGTAAATAATGAACCGTTGCGTAATAATCTGCAGCGTTTTTTTTTTTTTTTTTTAAATAGTACAAACAGATTTTGTGATCCCGTTCCAACTGTCCTCATTAGCGAACTGCATATGTAAGTACCCTAAAATTCCACAATCACGGACATACCGTTCATCCGATTTCTATACTGCATCTGCTCTTGAAGAAAAATGGGATAACCTGAACAGAGTGGAAGTATACATGGGCCCCATCATGAATTAATAAATTACTGTACTGTTTCTCATGTACAGCGCATGCAAGACCCATCTTCTCAAAACGTTACTTATAACCCAAGGTCCGATAAACTCCAAATCTCTGAACAGACTCACCATCGAATCTACTTTTCCTGATGCCTACTACTCCTGCCTATACCCTCTACCTTTTCCTGATTCGTTAAAATTGCAGTTTGAAGAGATTCAAGTTTATGCTGCAAGTACAATTTTTGATGTGTACTGCCCATATTCACGTCAAATCAATACTCACGTGCCGCACTACAGCATGGTATGTTTCGATTGTTACCTGAAAAAAAAAATACTGATATGAGAATGATGATAAACATTAATTTACTATAAGATGGTGGATAATAGGATGCTGGATCCAATGGATATTTATTGAAAAAATTTAAATCAAGTACTGTTAATAACACTTTTTACTTGACCATTGATAATTATGCATTACGCCAGTATTTTCACTGACAATAACCAACAATAATAACCGTCATGCTTACGTTTGGCGTAAATTCGTCGCGATAAGTGTTGGCTATGAGCTAACTGCTAGCACTTGCTGAACCGATTCTAGATCTCTCAGACTGCAACTCGTGGACAGACAGGTAACCAATGTGAGGTAATCACAAAGTGGATCAAGTATAGGGAGGTATATACATAAGTATGTAGGTATAGTCGAAGAGGACACATTTCTGATCCTGTAGAATATTACAAGATACTTACCAAGATTGTTGGGTAACAAAATAACAGATTACATTTACACTGTGATTGAAGCCAGTTTCATGACTTTAGTTTCTCTACAGACCAAAATTAATACCCTACGCCATGATTCTCATTTCAGTGCATATAAAATAACGTATCATTTGTGCTTAATCAAATCAACCTAGGCAGGAACCCAATGCATGAACTGATTCCGAAATTGATGCTATCAATTATTAAGTATCTACATTATTTACATGTACACATTTAATGTGTTTGCGTGGAAAATGCGTTTCATTTTTCAATCTGACAACATTCAGTTACATTTCGTAGAATCTGGATCATTCCCATTTGGAGTATCTACCCGCGTCACGTGTATTTCAGTGTCTCAACTTGTGACCATAGGCCCATAAACCCAAAATGGATATCTGGCGTTATTGATTAATACGAATAAAATAATGATCAGTGTGAAGAGTTGGATTCCAAACACTGAGCATTTTCCCCATAATTCCGTGGTACTGTTCAATGTACAGAGAGACGGAATTATGATTTTGAATTCAGTTACAACTTCTGAAACGGAAAACTCAACATTCATATTGTTGGTGTCTACCTATTCATCTGGTGTTCATGGTGTCTACCTAGTCATGGAGGGGCCATATATATACTGTATCAAGTAGAGAAATTAAATAAATTTATACAGATGCTTGGTATAATCCGTAATTGCGTGGGGTGGTACATACTTCACAACATTGAAACCTCTAAATATTTTACAGAAATGTATATTGAAAGTTTCTGTCTAAATTAAGTTAATGTCTAAATAAGCCTAAAACATTTAGTTCGATGGAGGTATTCAATTTAAGCAAGTCCTTCTCTATCAGACAGTTTTTTGTAAAAAAACCTGCTGCTGTACTATTTCAGACATCCGGAAATAATTTCTAATGAAATGTCACATGGATATCCAACAAGATTCCGCTTGGAAGGAAATGTTAGAAATTTACGGAACAAAACTACTCTATACACCAAGAACCCTCGCTACATAATTTATATAGTGCATAAATCTTTACCTATTGAGTTGAAATCACCAGAGAAGTATAAAAGAGATGCTTATAAAAAATTATTATACTCGCGGTTAATATTGTAATTGATAACAATGCTTTGGATTATATTATTATAGCTAGTGCCTACGTATGAAGACACTTTATTTTGTAAATTTATTTATTTTATTCTATTGTTATTATCATTTACTTATTTATTTTTAATTTCTTATAAATATATTATCTCTTTTTCAAATGACCTACCACAGAATGTTGTATTATATATAGGTAAGTAACAATAATATTGTAAAGAGCTGTATCGTGGATGAGAGATTGGCTTTTTATTTTTTGTTGTGCTGAGTTGTGACTCTTATTATCGATATGTTGACTTTCCTTTATAGATACTTGTAAGTTTGTATTTTCTACTCTCATAAAGTGTACTGTTTCTTTTTCTTTAGTGTCAATAAAATCATTATCCATCGATCTATCTATTCAACATCCAACTTCATAAAACGCCCCCTTTAAAATGATACTCGTAAAACCACTAGGCATGCTCAACGGCGTTAGAAGGAGAAGAAATTGTGCATCAAAGGACTTGAACTGCGCTCATCACCATTTCAAAATAAGCCATTCAGAAGGGAGGAACGCCAGACGAGGGAATTGAGTCATAGCCAAAACAAGGTTTCAGCCCAACACTCCGGGAGCCACACTCCTAATTAACCCCCGACACCCATTCAACTAATTATAGGGACTTTAGAACCTTCCCCGTTTTCCTTCTCTATACAGAAATTCTCATTATTATTCCCGTTTGAATAATGCGCTCTCCACTTTTAAAAGAGCCGCTAACCTCTTCAATTAAACGGATTATATCCGATGAATGGCCTCCGAAGGATGAAAGGGTATCTTCAAAGCTCGGAGAGAAACAGTCGAAAATCTCTTTTGAAAAGCTAAAAGATCAATAGGGCGGCTCTTTTTTTGTTTTCTCCGTCAACTTTCCACGCCAGTTGTTCTTTACTCATTTATTTTTCATCAGGTACCTACTTTCTGTGCGTTATATATTACTTACGATGTAACCGTCACAAGTTGCATGATGAATGAGGGTACGACGCACTTTCGCACCTAGTGAACTGGTTGTTACTGAAAAACAAGGATGATCAACTGCTGTTGGAAAGTTGTTGGCAGTTCATTCATCCTACCAGTAGGTACAGCCTGCCTCATACCTTGCGCATATCCTAAGAATTCCCCATTCTCATGTCCTGAACACGTTCCTGCCCTCTCAAACCGGAAATTGATTAGGTAATTGGTCCCAAATAAACGGTGAAATGTCGGCGGCGAACAAACAGGCGAGTGACAATCTGGTTATTTTGAATTTTTTACCGCCAATTTGTTCAGGGCTTCAATATCTACCAGAAAACAACCTTGACCCGAAATTGAGGAGAAATTGAATGTGATGAGAGGGACCTGCCTAAAAATCCTTTCAGGCACGCAATAAACCTCAACACACCAACCTTAGAGGCAAACTAATCAAAAGCAACGAACAAATTAACTACGGTTTGGTTTATTATTTTCAATAATGAACCATTGGAATCCAGCATGTAAAACGCATTTTTAACTTCAAAATTAGATTTTTCAGAAAGCCGTAGCTCGAAGTTTCATCAGGAGGTTTTTGTTTTTGGAAGTTTTTAAATCAGTTCCGAAATTGAGGATTTTTTGAGACCATCTGGAGCCGTTGAGTCCACTTTTAACCTGGGTTCACACTGATGCGTAAACGACGTAAAACGCGCAGAACTCGCGTAACTGAATTTGATTGGCTAATCAGGTTTACGCTCTCTACGCGCGGCGACGTTTGAATCGGTGCCCAAGATCAAAAAACCTACATATTTACGCGCTTTACGGATCTCCGCGTGGGGTCCTGCGCAGTCGGAGGCTGGAGCACAGGCTATACCTCGATGATTACGCGATTTACTAGCGTTGCCCATGTAAAAGGTTTGACGATATTACGCGCTTTACGCGAACCTTTGCCTTTATGCGTTTTACGTCGATTACACGTCAATGTGAACCCAGCTTAAGGCCCTGAAGTTTGAAACGACAAGCTGCGAATTGCAGCTGTCAAGTTATTTATTTTTATTCACTTTTATTTTTAGGTGCATTCAACCATAAAAGGTCGTTGGCGCCATCAATAATTAGTGTGAATCATACCGCATATCATTGCTAAGGAACAGCTGATTATAATCATGTAAGGCTCTATGAACTGGAGTTGATTGTTCGGTGATATTATTTAATTTGAAGAAAGGTGGTTATTAATGTTTTACCTGTATAATATTCTGAGGTATAAATAATGATCAATTAGAAGGACGTAAGAGCTATTGATCGCGCGATCTAAATGCCTGTCCTAATTCATGTGCCCGTCGATCGCCTATTTAGTGCGACCAGACGATAGCGCGATGAAAAACACGCCATAGCGCGACCACCTCAGTTCCGTTCTCATTGCCGGAAATGCCTTCATATGCGTAGATGCTGAGTTTTTGTTCATTTTCCGATGCTTTTTAAAGAATATTCTCATTATCAGCATGTAAGTTGTCACAGTGAAGTAGGTACAGTAACCAAAAATAAAGTACAAAACTTTGAGAAAAAAAAAAATATAAGTCCAGTCATGCGGTGTGAGTATAAGAGCGAATTTTCAAAAAATATTCGTGCTATTGTGTAAACAAATGATATAGCGAGAAACGATACCACTTTTCGTAGAATTACATAATTTTATTCGTGATTTTTAGCCATTTTTACCAATTTTTGACCCTTACAAAGTCAAATTTGACCCACTCTTTTTCAAGAAAATGTTTTTATCATCGAAATATTCCCTCCGTCGTGAATCACCGTTCCACACGAATTAATATTGATTTTAGCCCTTAATACCAGTTTTTGACCCCCAAAAATCCGAAATGGACCTCTGTTCTGCATGAAAAACAACTGAAATTTTTTTTCTGTCTTACTCACCATTCCATACCACGTCCAGTGATTTTATATCAACTGCTCGCGACCTTAGCAATTTTCATCGATTTTTGACCCACCTTAGAATTTTTTAAAATTGCTCATCTTCGGACTCATCTTTTTGTTTGGCAGTACCAATATTTTGAAATTTTTATCATGTACTCCAGGACAGATATTGTCTGGGGTGACACATAAACAAATTTAAATATAATACACGTACATTTTGTTAAAATCTAGGGATAAATCAGGATGCTCTGAAACAGATTTGCCTATAAAAAATTTCAAAAATTCACGTTCCGAAAATGTTGGGCCCATTGCAATAGCTTCATTTTCTTTGAAAATCCGCTAAAAAGTATGTCTGGCAAGCCTGGTTACAACATTTTTGACTATATCTGCAGCCACACAGTCACCAGTTTCAAGGTACCAATAAGCGTTGAAGATTGGGTTCACACGAATTTCATTAATTAAATGTTCTTCGAAAGTCATTACTGCACAAATACTGTTGATCGCGCGTTGAAAAACAAACTGGTTTGTTTTGAGGCGATGAGGCGTTTGGCGGTCGCGCTGGCTGGAACTGAATAGGACAGGGGTACAGGTCATCTCGTCCGAAGTAAGAGGATTATAGTAAGCTGGTGTTCGGTCCCCTAATGAGCCCCCCTCGGGTGAAAGGTGTGAGGCATGTGTCAACTCGTCTGTTGGGCTATTCGGTCAAGGACGTCAATACCAGTGCAGTATCAAGTCAGTGATAACTCGGCTAGCGGTACGTGCACATTTTCTCTCATCCGATTGCATTATGGAAATCAGCGAAATGTTGAGTCAACGTGGCGGAAAGATGAAAGTGATAGACGGGTTCAAGTATCGGCTCGGGTCAATTTTAGCAAATGACGTGCACAAATCGGTGGCCGAAAAACGGATGTGGTGCGTACGCGAAATTTAGTGGAAGTGCTGTAGTGGAAAGTTCACTCGCTCACAATCACGCGCCAGACGACGTCTCAGAACTGCTACGTCAGAGTGTGAGCAACTCAGTGAAAAGGAAGGCCGTTGACCAGATGAACATTATACCAAGTAAGCTGTTCCATGCAGAAAAAACGCATTTTAAAATAACGGACATGACGAAAAAATATACGCAATACATTAGCCGCGTTATTCACCGCGCCCGATCCCAACGCCGTACGAAATTGCCGTGTAATATTTCGGAAGCACATGCGTGTGTGCAAAGTTTGGATGTGAAAACCAATGACGGCGAACCCTTCGTTTTCCATAATGCTGACGGTATTATTATGTTCAGTACACAACGTAATTTGCAGTTTTTGGCTCTTTCGACCGTACTGTACATAGATGGGACTTTTAGATGTAGCGCAAAATTTTTCACGCAACTTTTCACGGTTCACGCATACCATAACACGCACTACATTCCACTTGTATTTTTTTAAATAGCCGATAAGAAACAAGATAGTTACGAAACAGCATTTCGGCTATTACTTGATAAGTGTTCATCTGTAAGTGAGTTACCTGCAAGTTGGAGCACTGTAGTAGTTGATTTTGAGGTTGCCATCCACCAGGCAGCAAAAAATGTACTCAAGTGTACTATTGCTGGCTGTAAATTTCACCTGACACAAGCCTGGTGGCGCAAAATTCAAAAGTTAGGGTTGGCCTGCGACTAAAAAAACAATACCGAAGTAGGCAAGTATCTGAGAACGCTGTTCGGCCTGCCGTACCTCTCTTTTTTTGAAGTGAATGAGAGTTTGGAGAATGATTTCTCAGTGCCCAAAAACCAAAAAGTTCAGCAATTCGTCAAATACTTGAAGGCCACTTACACTACTCCTCAGTCTTTGTTTCCACCAATTATGTGGGCACAGCGGAACTCCAACTCCTGTTAGGACAACCAACGCTTGCAAATCATTCCATTCTAAATTTAATAAACAATTTAACTGCAGCAAGCATCCGAACATTTTTGTATTTGTGGAAGGTCTGCTTGATATTCAGATAGACAATATGATAGCCATGAACAGTGTTGGTGAACCGGTACGCCCGCGTAAAAAATACCAAGATAAATTGCATCATATCGACAGTGCTACATTCAACAGTATATTACGGGTCAAATTACGCGGGCGGAATACGTGAAGAAGGTGTCGTCCCGTTATTGTGATTCTGATGCTGGAGAATACGACGAGGAAGTGGACATCACTTCGAATTTTATATTAAGATAATTTATGTCCGTGTTTTTATGTTTGTATGTTCGTTACCCAATATTCGTGTGATGTCAGCTCGTCCGGAGGGTAGGATTAACGAAACCGGACGAGCTGACAAACCCCCCATCGGACGAGCTGACACTGTAATCGGACGAGCTGACCGGATCCCTAGGACACTCCCCTCCAAAACGATAGGTTTGTTGCTTACGCGATGGGGCGATGTAGGCAATTAGGACATTGCCTTACTGTATGGTGGGCAATCGTTTATAGAAGGTTGAGAAGCTTTCACTAGGTATGTGGATTAAATGCGGTCATTTCTACGTGAATTTACATACCGTTAACTGAGGCTATCAGCTGAGTGAAAATATACCACAAATAAGGCTCGAAGTCACCCATAAATAAAAGCAGGGTTGAAAAAAGCAAATCCGTGAGTGTGGGTTTAAATTGAATTCCTTACAATTGTGCAGGAAAGCGCATTGTTAGAGTAAAAAAGGGCAATGGTAAGTGGCGGGGGAGGGAGGCCTGGCTTTTAATGAGTGTGCCAGGTTTTTACTGGGAGGTGGGTTCTGCGGAGAAATGCTGCGGACGGTCATTCCCTGTGAAATGTCTACCACGCCACCTCCGCGCCACACCTTCGACGCGACGTCGTTGGGAGCTCGTTTTCCTACCTTCAACTCCAAGAGTCCTCCGCGATCAATTCCCCCGACAAATTAAACTGTAAAACGGGTTTTCCTTCCGCCAGCGATGTCCTGCGGTTTCCTTCTTGTCATCGCATAAACGCACAGTCCTTTGAGCGTATTTATACGGTAGCCTGCAACCGAAATGCGGTAAGCGTGTGAGTTACACGTACACCGATCGACATTGAATCTGCGCATATAATTCGATCCACGTTCTCCTTCGCACACTAGGATTACTCCCTTTGTGCCCGGTTGGTCGTTAACAACTAGGGACTGGAATTATATGGACAAAATTTGGCCAAAATAACTCGAAATGGGCAAAATATGCACCCCAAGCAAAATTACGTTTAAAAAATGTATTATGTCTAAAATGAACTAAATTTTGCAGTGAAACGTACAGGTAGTCTATACAATTATGTTCCAGTTATTATCGCTTCCTCAAAAAATTATAGAAGTAAATGTTATGAATATGTACACACCTTTTTTTCTGGACTATACTCGTACAATATTTATATTTATACAAAAAAAGTCACTCGCCATCACAATAATAGCACTGGATCACAACTGATTTTTCCAAATTGTCAGTTGTGACGTATTTATAGCCCGAAAGTGAAAGGCAATCCCATTCAGGGATAAATGGTAAGGGCGCGCCTAAGCCCTACCAGGTACTCGGATTAAACGGTGAATGACCCCTTTTCAGAAACACATATCTCGTAGGACTTCGCGATTGGAATGTCAAAAAATAGGAAAATTCCCCAATTTCGATTAAAAATGCAGAAACATGCACAAAACGGCCAAAATAAGGAAAAATCTCCGAAATCGGAAAAATATGCTATTTAAATTTCAATTTAACACACGCTAAACGCTTCAGATAGGTACCCTCAAAACGGAAAAGTAGACCTATATACACGATAAAAAACACATTATGCAAAATATGCTAATTCCAGTCCCTATTAATAACTGAAAACCGATGACGGCAACGTCACGCGTCTTCCACCATCTGCCATCCAGTAGAAGTCGTGCAAATTATTATACCACAGTTAAGCATTACCTATATTATACCACGGACATTAGGGTTTTGCGGGTCATCAAACTTCAGGGTTATCCATATAACTGTTCAAAACCGAACAAGACCACTATTTACTTAGGGATGTTGAAATGATCTATTACATGCTGAGATGCATTTACCTTCCCGCGTGGATCTTGAGTGGATATGTACCACGTCAGTGACAGGCTAATGCATATTTGAAAGAAACCTTGCCAACACTGAGTGGATAAACCAACCATACCACAGTACGAGTACAACCGTTTCTGTTACTACCGGATGAATTGCTAGTGGCCAAATTTCTGCGTGAAATGATTTTCCCAACAAAGTTCTCACCCTCAACGTACAGCCCCTTGCAACAGATTAAATACAACATCCCGACAAGAACCAGAACGGTCGATCCCTCCTTCAGAAAAGGCGTTGGGAGAGAGGATATTGAATACCCGTATATACTTCAATGCGGTCCAATATTGTTAGAGAGGTCTACCCCCTTTGACATCACCCCATTTTTCACCCTTGAGACCTCTCCCGCCAAAGGTATTATATTCGGTATCCCCCCCCCCCCTCCTCCGGCAGTATCCGTTGCGTTTTCCTCGTCCAACATCTCATTTCATCTGAAAAAGAATTAGAGATCAAATAATATCGAAAGGAAAGACCCCTCCCTCCTGTTGAGCGAGCTGAAAGACGAAAAGGTATTTCACATAGGTAGAGAAAGGTGGTTAAAATTTCCCCCACTAAATATTAACCCACACAAAAACAAGAAACTCTCTTTATATTCTTTTTCTTTGGTTTCCGTCGACGTTGCTGGGACTGAGGGTTGAATTTACAACAGTTTTATGGAAAACGCATTCAGCTCTTAGCCGCAGCAAACTGGGGCACGTACGTAATGTCCTTTCAGCTCTTTTCTCTGTCCGTTCTTAGTTTTTTCGATCCTTTCTATTTTCATATCTACTTCTTTTGTGGTTGAAATGCTATTTCCAGCGTGGTGCATTATCTTTGTGGGCACCCAACAGATGGTAACATATTTATTCGACCTCTTATCAGAACGTAGGCACTCGCAGTACAATTCATAGGTTACGGTTAACATTGATAATATTATGTTTCATCTTATACTTTTACATTACGGAAATGGATTGGACGTTACGCATATTATGTGGGTGGCAGACTATATTGGGATTTCACGCTTGCGCCCCAGCGAGTATTCATAGGGGACTAACGACGAATCAATCGCAATGAGCTCTGCATCGGAACTGGCTGGAGGGAGCACTATTCCAGCTGCCAACTGATATAACCGTATATAAATGAATGCAACGACAAACAAACACGCACACTTGGTAGATTCGAAAGTAGGATTTAACTATTATTCCAGTAGGTAAATAATAGGTAGGTACCTACACAAAAATGAACAACGTGCTCAGAACCATACACACAGACACAGGGAGACTGACAGACAGACATAAATATTGTGGTTGATAGCTATATTTTCAAAAAACATAAAATTAAGGAGGGACAATAAACGTCGTGATACATACCTAATGAGGTTTTACCACGATATAAATATGATGCACGGATTAGTCTACTAATAAGTTTGTCGTTAGCTTCATATAACATCAACGTCATCAACATTCATATAAGGCTGGGGCTCTGATTTCCAGGTTATTACGTTTTTTCCTCCTTAGGGCCGGTTTATCAGTTCTCTAGTTAAAACTCTGATTAGCTAGGCTACGTGGGTATAGCCTATCGGCATAGATCCAGACAAAATCCAAAGGTTTCGTTCAAATCCGAATGTCCATGGCATTTTACTAGGATTAGGGAGTTCTCCTCCACTTCCGTAACACGTAGGGGATAAAAGCCTTCTTTTTGGTTTATTATTTTCAATAATGAACCATTGGAATCGAGCATGAAAAAAAAAAATTCTTACCCCCCCTCAAAATTTGATGGTTTACGTTTCAAGGTATGTAGAATCCAAAACTGCAATAAAAATATTTCTGTCTGTCCGCCGTACGCCGTACGCCGTACGTCGTACGGGCCACTTTTCTTAGTTACCATGAAAAAAAATTGATGAAATTCGGGTTATAGGTTCCGTTCGGCGTCTAGTTGGTCCTCGAAGCTCGACGTTACTGTGAGTCATCTCTAAGGGGTTCAAAATAGGGGTTGAAATTTTCAAAACGCCTATACCATTTTTTTACGTAAATATTTTTACGGTTTTAAATAGTTCTTGAACTTGCGAGTTTTTTAAGACCATCCGGAGCATCGTACGTCCAGCCGTTCGTTCACAGTAAGGCCCCGAAGTTTGCACCGACAGGCATTTTCGACTCCAGTGTGAATGAAATTGTATACAATTCAAACCAAATCTCGTAACCAGAGACGCGCCCACAATAGGAATTTGTGAATACGGCCAATCATTGGTAGGGATCACCTGATTATATTGGCGGAGTATGAAGTCGAGTTGGTTGTTCTGTGATATTATTTAATTTGAAAAATGATGGCTCTTTTGGAGTTTGTTGGTAGGTAGTGAAACTTGAACAAACGTTGAAGTATTATTGATGGGTAAATTATTACTACGGTAAATCATTACTCAACGGTAAATTATTACACAACGGTTCATTATACCATCTACGTAGAAGGGGCTGGAGTTTGTTGGTAGGTAATTTTGCAACTTTTTTCACTCCTCATCAACAATTTCTTTTCAGAACTTCATTATGTGTGTTTCTTTTTGTTAGGTACTGTTTGTCATCGGCAGAATTATTTTAGCAACATTTAACTCGTGATTTAGGTAGGTACCTAGTAACGAGTACGGGGTTAGGTACTAACCTACGGAGGGTCTGCGATCTACATAATATGCATAGAATAGTACATATTATATTATATAGACGGGTTATCTATACATAGAGCTGTGATCTGTAACAGAAGGGTATTCTATACAAAATAATAAACCGTTGTGCAGGGATCTGCAGCGTTTTTTAAAAATATATTTATTGTTCAATACTATTAAAATACATTATGTAACTCATTGACAATGTAGTGCTCGTACATTCATTCCAATAACAATATATCTACAATCATGGGTGTGATATGTAATATGTAACATAATAATTATGTTTCCACTGACACAGGATGCTTGAAAATAGTTGAAAAATCACTCAACGATATCCGTGATGTGTCGTGGGCGGGAGAGTCTTCTGATTTCCGGAGCTTGGAATCCCTCTTCAACCAACGGGTTGTAGTGGTCGGTGTTGCGCTGAATGAAGGAGGTGCAGAATTTATTCCGGATTTCTATAGGAGGATGTAGCTGGAGATCATGGCACAGTGTTTCATTCCTGACGAGAGGCTGAACGTGCACAATTCGGCGTTTTTAAATTTTATTTTGTTGCTCCTCTATTCTTTGGAATTCTGATCTGGAGCAAATTCCCCAAACAGACAGGGCGCATGTCCAGATGGATCGGATTAACGTCTTGTAACATGTTGGGCTGTTAAGAGAGGACTTCAGTTGGTTAACCCTGTTCTTGACTTTCTTTATTAAGTCACTTATATGGTCATGGAAGATCAGTCTTTTGTCCAAGATCACTCCAAGGTTTTTGTGGGAGGTGTTGCTTGGTATCAACTGCCCTAGATAGTGGAGCTCGGAATTTTGGTAATTCCTTTTATATGTATATGTTACGATGCTGGACTTTTCGCTATTTATTTTTATTCTCCATTTGGTGCACCATTGTCTCAATACATCGAGCATTTGTTGGAGGTTGTGATTCGCGACTTCGGATTCTTCATGTGATATGGCATACACCAAGTCATCAGCATACAGTCCACAAAATCCCTCAGAGATTTCTAAAGACATGTCGCTCGTGTATAAAAAATACAAATAAGGACCCCATACGCTTCCTTGTCTCGGATTGTTCTGGGCGTCGAGTGAATATTTTGGATCGAGATCACAGAAGTTCTGTCCTGCAAATAGTACTGCAATATTGAGAAGAGGTTGTTAGGTAAGTGCTGACGAAGCTCGTAGAGAAGTCCGTCGTGCCATGTCTTATCGAAAGCTTTCTCTACGTCGAAATAAGCGGAGTGGCACACTTTTCGTTGTTGATATACGTTTTTAGTATAGTTCGTGTAACGTTGAAGCTGTCCTGGCGGAAACCAAACTGTTGGTTTGGTATAAGGTGATTAGAGTAACGTTGGTCTTCGAAAGCAAAGAGTGAAGACTAATAGGAAGGTATGATGAGGGTAAATGAGGGGGTTTGTTGGGTTTCAGAATCATACATATATGGCAGCATGCCTCCATGCTCTTGGAAAGTACCCTAACCGTGTTGATGCCGTGTATAAATGAGCTAGGCGCAAAACGTTTGCGGGGTCCACGTAGGAGTAAAGGTTGTACCATTAAATCTATATACCAGGAGGTTTTCTTGTAGGTGACGATCGTATTACCCTTTTAACCCCTTTAGGAGAGAAGAATATAGGTGGGGAAGGAAAACTCGAATGACTTTCACATATATGTTAAGAACCTCAGGTACTGGATGTGGTAGAAACTTATGTTCCAGTAAATCAGCGAAGTGGTTTGCTTTTTCGTTGGGGAGTGATATCCGTTGTGATCCATTTTTCAACTTTGACCTTTTTTCGTCAGGATTCTAGTTGCCCTATATAGAGAGCAGTCTTTTGAATCCAGTGAGGTTAGTTTATTTCGTTCATCTCGGATATTGTCAACTTCCACTCTAATGACATTCCCGAGAGCATTGCTCAACCGTTTTTCTCCGATATTCTTCGTCCTTAGCCATCTTCTGCGGGCTCTTTTTCTTGCTTCCCATGCATCTTTTATAAATTGTGGTAGTTGTATATTAGTTCGAGGTGTAGGTAACATCTTGCCTGAGAGGCTGCGGAAGTAATAATGGAAGTTATTTTGCTCACTTCGTCATCGATCATTATTATTTCTTATAGTGGGTAGGTTAGTCAAACTCGAAGTAATACATGTACTGTAAGGTAAAAATAAAGAAATACAATACATGTACTGTAAGGTAAAAGTAAAGGTAAAGGTAAAGTAATGTAAAAAGTAAAGATAAAGTAATACATGTACTGTGAGGTAACAACCTTACAGAGCTGTTCTTGGTTGCGTCGAGTTTTTCACTTTCTCGGATAGACCGTGGGACTCCGTGCCCGAATTTCAAGACTGATCAATGATCAATAGCGGTGCGTGGGGTCTAAAACTGTTGGGCACCAGACCAGAACACAAAACAAACAGATATGTTTACAAAATACCCCAAGGCAACAACACCCTTCTTATTCACTGATTGAGTGACAGGTATTCAGCCAAACTTACCTCTTTTAATCAACACTGTATCGTCGTCTTACGACAACGTCGACAATTTCTACTGCAAATTAGCCACCCAATTCATGTGTTACAAAAATACAGTAAACTAAAATACAACAAAACAATGACCCGTCGGCCGGTATCTACTTGAATTGAGAAGCTATTGAATAGAAGCTACGTAGTTATCTGTGTGTTGACGTCGATCAATCCACAAACAGCAAACAGGACAAAACGCACGTAGGTACCACAAATACAAATCTGTTATCGGAACCGGACCGAACGCAAAACGCGCAAAATTTGACGCAAAAAACTGAAAACTGACAGACAGAAAGCGAATGTGATTCAAGTGAAGTGAGTGTGATTCATGTGATTCAAGATTGAGTGAAGTTCTCAGCTTAGCTGCCATCTGTAGATGTCGGACATAAGCCAGCGTCGGACATGTGATTCAGAGAGACGACAAAAAACTAATCAGAAGAAGAAGCACCTCGTATGGAGATGACAAATTGATCGATTGTGAAATGAAGCTTTTTTGGGTTGAAATCTGATTATGGGACCTGGGCCCAAAGTGGGCGTGGTCAACAACATTTTTACTCGACTGAGAATGCGCGAATGGGCTACTTTTCTCGGTTTTCATGGCGACAGTTGGTCCCAGGACCCAGAACTTACCTTTCCGTTTCAGGAGCCTAGGTTTCGATTTCGACTGCAGGACATCGATTAGTGTCGCTTTATTCCGATAACATGCTTGGTAAATGGAGCTAAAATTAATGGACCACCATGGATGCTCTACTAGAATATTGAATATCCATAGCCAGAGAAGTCTGGCGTGTGGCTGTTGAACTTGTGTGGACGGAGGGAAATTCAGATGCAAACTGAACAATGGTTGGTATTTTTTACTCCAGTGTTTTTGGGTGGCGGGGCAGTGGCCCAAGTGGCCTCATGGACGCAATGACCACTGATTTCAACCTGAACTGTCCTCGACACAAACATACGTAACAAACATCTGAACAAACGATGGGCCGATGGAGTTATTTTAAAGAGCTCCGATGAGTTGACGAGCATACAAACGGAGGAAGGACCGAAGAATTTAGTCAGGTGAAAACTATGATAGTCCCCCCCCCACCCTTTACTCCCATCGCGGTTCGATTAATGCAATTCCGATTGTAGCCAATTTGGACTATCTTTGAGATATTCCCCAGGTGTTGTTCAATTCGGAGCCGGTTAGCCGTACGAACACACACATAGATAGAAAGGCAGACTGAAAAATCAAGATATTGGTGCCGACCAATAAAGTAAAAAAAAAAAAAAAAGGCAGAACAAACATGGAAGTTTGTGATTCCAAAAAATTTACAGGAAGAAAGAACTGTAATTTTATTAGTGGGTATTGATTTCAATACAACGAAAACAGATGATACTGTCGAAACCCCCTGTCGAAACTGTGGAAATCGGAATAAATTTGGTCGGTCGAACGTTACGGGTCAAACAGGTAATTCACACAGTTAACAAATCCGTCGGCTTGACCAAGTTTTCAAAGAGTAATTATGCAAATATTTGTGAAGCTATTAAATGATTAGCGGCTTGTTTGGGTGTTGAAAACGCGCCCTCGTACCGTCCGGTCTCAACATCACGCAACCCTCCACGCCGCCACGTGTATTTGGCTCTCGATTGATATGTATCTCGTTTGTTATTTGCAACGCTGCAAAACATATGCACCGTCGGCTTGTTGGCAGTTTTTCAACCGTAAAAAGAAAGCTGTAAATCCGCACTTGGGTGCACTAACCGGGGATGTTTCAGCGGGTTTCTCAAACATTTGTGAATAGCAAAAGGCTTGTGCACTAACCGATGGGATTGAATGAACGGGTATTGAAACTGAGTATTTCAACAGTGGCGGTGGGGGGGGGGGGGTAGGCCAAAAATGCCAACAGGGCTATAATTATAGATAATTTGGAAGCATTCATGAGGCTAGACAAGAACAATAAATATAAGCTGAAACTCCGTTTTAACAATAGGAACTATTAAAACGAATGATACTCGTAGGGTCTGTTCGGAGAACCGTCCGGGACTGCCCAGGATTGCCCCCTCCCCACTTTTGGCCGTTCGGAGAAGACAAGGGACGATCCCGGACGAGTTGCCCGCTGTTCGGAGAGAGCGGGGATTGTGAATTCGGGCAGCCCGGGATCGTCCGGGGCTACTCCAGCTCTGGCGTGGAGTAGAAAGTCCGGAGCATGCGCATCGGTCTATTTTTACCCCCCCCCCCCCCCCCCCCCCCGCTCACTTCGATGTTTTCCTTTCCCGCGACCGCGAAGCACAACTCAAACCATTAACGGATAGATTGGATAATAATTATGCTGTCTGATACGGATTATTCCGACGATGATAATGAGGGTGACATCAGTTTTTCGGACGGCGATGAAGAAGAAATAATGATATTAAGGGAGGTTTTTTTCCCGAATTTGAGACCTAAAAATCAAAATTATATTGAGCAAGTGGTGTCGGAATTTGGTGACCAGCAGTTCATGGAGTTCTTCCGAGTTAGCCCACGAGTTATTAGGCAGTTGGTTTTGCTGTACGAAAACTCTTCCGATTTTCACTATCATACAGGTTTGTTATTTTTCATTTCCATCCAACATTCGATGCTTCCATTCAGCCATTCATTCTGTTCTTAAGCTGTTCTTCATTCTATTCTTTGCTTTTCAAACAAAGGTCTATATGGAAAACTGAGCGCACATCAGAGGGTTTTGATATTTTTGTGGTACTGCGGGCACCAAACTGCATCTTTCCGCGATGTGGCAGATCGCTTTGATGTATCCCTTAGCACGCTAGAGGATATCGTTGTAAGGTGAGTTATTAATTTATTTTACTTACTCACCTACTGTGTATAGTGACTGGAGGTACTGTTTTAGGTAGTACAGCATTTTAAAACGCTAAATGACAACGTTTGAGGAGGAGGAGGGGGGGGGGGTTGCAAAACGTTTGCTATTATGAGGTGTTGACAGCCAGAGTGGACCATCTGACGCAGGCGTATTGGAAATAATAAAACAAAAACGCGAGTTTCTACAATATTGCGAAGTTTTCTCGTCCGATCTCGAAAACTACATAGCTACAGCGTTAGTCTTTTGCCTTTCAGTTTTCAACGTTATGTGGCTTTCGAATGAGCTTGTAAATAATCATTTATCATTCACTATCATTCTAGAATGTCGCTGTTCATCAGCAATCAGTCTCCGTCAGTTATCAAGTGGCCCACCGAAGACGAGATGGAGGAAAGCTCAACGGAATTCAGGAGAAAGGTTTGTAACTTATGGAATAAGCCAGAACTCCAGATTATGTTTCTAAACATCTGAATATTTGTGATTGCTTAGCAGTAAAGGAGAGGTAGATAATTTAAAAAAACTTACTTCTCAGGGTATGCCTGGAGCTATTGGCGCCATCGACGGTACCCACATCAGAATTGACAAGCCGGAAGACGACCCCCAATCCTATTTTAATCGAAAAGATTTTTACTCTGTTCAGGTATCCCATTGCTACTCTTGTTCACTACCAACATATTATTTTGTTAGAGGGTTTTTGAAAAAAAGTTTTTTTTTAATACCATCAATAATTATTGTACAACCTATCTAAGTATTCAATTTTTTTCAGGCTCAAATCGTGTGCGATCATCGCAGAAAAATTATTGACTTCTTCGTCGGGTTTCCGGGCTCTGTACATGATGCCAGAGCTTACAGAAATTCAGGAATTTCAGGCACGCTGAGGGAAAAAAGTGGAGAATATTTCATTCTTGGGGACAGTGCCTACCCCTGTCTTTATAATCTTATCACTCCATTCAAGGATCGAGGCCACTTGACCGACGAACAAAGACGGTTCAACACAGTGTTCTCCAGAAGTAGAGTAATAGTAGAACATACTATTGGACTGTTGAAACAGAAGTTTCGCCAACTTTACCACCTCAAACTACGGAAAATGGAAATAATAGTACATTTTATAAGAGCTTGTGCTGTTCTCCACAACTTGGCTGTGGACGATCAGTTCGTCCCTCCGGAGAATGTTGTGGAACCATCCGATCGGCCATCGAGACAGCTTCCATCTGCAGAAAATGAAAGAATGGAAGACGCTACTGATGGTATAAGACGCCGCAGCCAACTATTTAATTCTCTTAGCTTGTAAGTGATTTGGATTCTAGGTGCCTTCTGATTAAATAAAGTTCTTATAACAATGACAGCCTTTTATTTTATTACTAACCACATAACAAACTGAGAATGACTTTATAAAGGTCATCAGGTTGAGACAGGTAAACATCAGTCTCAAGAAAAAAACCTATGCGACACTTAGAGGCGCTAATTGGAAGGACAAAGTGACTGTAGGAGGAAAAAATAGATAATTTCATCCTACATAATACGTAGGTACCTATCCAATAATTAAGACTGAAATTAAGGATTAACATATATAGAAAAGTATCACCATAATGAAAAGTATCACATCGAATTAAAAACATAGGTAACATAAAGTAGGGATACTTTTTCGGTAACTATGAGAAATAAGGGCTACCCTCATCTGATACTTTTCTATATGTTAATCCTTAATTTCACTCTTGATTATTGGATAGGTACCTACATATTATGTAGGATGAAGTCATCAATTTTTTGATAATTCCCAATTTTTGATAATTTAATAATCCATGCCCGGGATAGTCCAGGACAGGTTTCTCCTGGACTATCCCGAGCAGGGATTATTAAATTATCTAAAATTGGGAATTATCAAAAAATTGATGATTTCATCCTACATAATATGTAGGTACCTATCCAATAATTAAGGATTAACATATTATAGAAAAGTATCACCATAATGAAAACTATCACATCAAATGAAAAACATAGGTAACATAAAGTAAGGATACGTTTTCGGTAACTATGACAAAATGATGACCACCCTTAAACAAAAAGTTACCTAATGCAAATAAATAACTAATTAATAAACCCAATTTCAACATAATTAAAAAATAATCAGGGTCAGTAGGACAGTAAGTAGGATAATATATCTCCAAAGCGAAGGAGTTTTTTTTTTCAATGAATACCGTCAGGACAAGAAGAAGCTGTCTCATTCGTGTTTGCAATCACACCGCAGTTCCTTTTCTTTGAGGATTTCATTCCGTGCGAGGAGAACTTGGTTTCTCACCCTCATCTCCGCGACTCTCTGCTTCTCCACTGCCAATCTCTCTCGATACATCTGCATCATCTCGTCATGTTGCTGTTTCCTGTCCTGGCGGTATTCGTCGAAAACCGTTGAGCGATGGCGCACTTTCCTTTTCGCCTTCAGCAACGGTCGAACATTTTCTCCTTCCAAGACCATCGGAACATCATCGTCGGGAGAGGGGGCGGTAGGAAGGGTTCCGTCGTCGGCTTGTGGACGGTGAATCACTTCAGGGGTCGAAACTGTGTTGCTGTTGAGCAGCAATATGGGATGCACGTTTCTCTTACGGCCAAAGATTTCATCCATTTCATTGAAATACTCAAACTCTTTTCTGCCGGTTCCCGTGTTGTTCTTGTTGTCTATGTACTTCTTGAATCCCCTCTTCAACGTCTTCCACCGATTCTCACACTGCGAAGCAGTAAACCCATCCCCAACGATGTTGACTATGAGGTCCCATAGTTTCTTCTTGGTCTTCAGTTCAGCCGTTTTGCCCAGTAGATCTGAAACAGAAATATGAGGAGGGTGGTCAAGCTAATAAATATTGAGCATGAGCAGGTTTGAAGGAAGGATGTCGTAATTTTAGATCAATTATTACTCTTGACAATCTAGTTGAATTCAGTGCCTCGAGAGAACGATTCAACAAGTAGGTCGGTAAGGCGTGATCCTGGCACGTTTTATAGGTATACAGCAGCTTTTTTTTACTCACCTCTGTTGTGACGGTAAGCGTCAATTAACTTCAACGTGCTCCTTCGGGTCCAACTGGGTCCATTGGTTGTCACCTCATTCAGGACAGGCGTAGTTGGACTTTCAATAGTCAGCTGTGAGGCAGGCACCTCTCTGTACATAAAGAATTCTTGTAGACCTGGAAGCAGAGTGGTGCTTTGAAAACGAAGGCTGAGAAGTGTGATGTGAACTGATAACAAAAGTTTTCACTAGGTAGGTACTTCAATAAAAGTTTGACTCACAATTGGTAGGTAGGTCCCTAACTATTGGGATACCAGATGGAAACTTTCAAAACCAGGACATTAGGCTCGGGGGAAAAAGGCAAACTAGGAAATTTACTTTAAATGGAGGACGTAAAAATGTTAACTGTTTTGGTTTATTATTTTCAATAATGAACCATTGGAATCGAGCATGAAAAAAAAAATTCTTACCCCCCCTCAAAATTTGATGGTTTACGTTTCAAGGTATGTAGAATCCAAAACTGCAATAAAAAACGCTGCAAATCCCTGCACAACGGTTTATTATTTTGTATAGAATACCCTTCTGTTACAGATCACAGCTCTATGTATAGATAACCCTTCTATATAATATGATATGTACTATTCTATTGTATATTATGTAGATCGCAGACCCTCCGTAGGTTAGTACCTAACCCCGTACTCGTTACTAGGTACCTACCTAAATCACGAGTTAAATGTTGCTAAAACAATTCTGCCGATGACAAACAGTACCTAACAAAAAGAAACACACATAATGAAGTTCTGAAAAGAAATTGTTGATGAGGAGTGAAAAAAGTTGCAAAAGTACCTACCAACAAACTCCAGCCCCTTCTACGTAGATGGTATAATGAACCGTTGTGTAATAATTTACCGTTGAGTAATGATTTACCGTAGTAATAATTTACCCATCAATAATACTTCAACGTTTGTTCAAGTTTCACTACCTAACAAACTCCAAAAGAGCCATCATTTTTCAAATTAAATAATATCACAGAACAACCAACTCGACTTCATACTCCGCCAATATAATCAGGTGATCCCTACCAATGATTGGCCGTATTCACAAATTCCTATTGTGGGCGCGTCTCTGGTTACGAGATTTGGTTTGAATTGTATACAATTTCATTCACACTGGAGTCGAAAATGCCTGTCGGTGCAAACTTCGGGGCCTTACTGTGAACGAACGGCTGGACGTACGATGCTCCGGATGGTCTTAAAAAACTCGCAAGTTCAAGAATTATTTAAAACCGTAAAAATATTTACGTAAAAAAATGGTATAGGCGTTTTGAAAATTTCAACCCCTATTTTGAACCCCTTAGAGATGACTCACAGTAACGTCGAGCTTCGAGGACCAACTAGACGCCGAACGGAACCTATAACCCGAATTTCATCAATTTTTTTTCATGGTAACTAAGAAAAGTGGCCCGTACGGCGTACGGTGTACGGCGTACGGCGTACGGCGTACGGCGGACAGACAGAAATATTTTTATTGCAGTTTTGGATTCTACATACCTTGAAACGTAAACCATCAAATTTTGAGGGGGGGTAAGAATTTTTTTTTTCATGCTCGATTCCAATGGTTCATTATTGAAAATAATAAACCAATATTTCTGTCTGTCCGCCGTACGCCGTACGCCGTACGGGCCACTTTTCTTAGTTACCATGAAAAAAAATTGATGAAATTCGGGTTATAGGTTCCGTTCGGCGTCTAGTTGGTCCTCGAAGCTCGACGTTACTGTCAGTCATCTCTAAGGGGTTCAAAATAGGGTTTGAAATTTTCAAAACGCCTATACCATTTTTTTACGTGAATATTTTTACGGTTTTAAATAGTTCTTGAACTTGCGAGTTTTTTAAGACCATCCGGAGCATCGTACGTCCAGCCGTTCGTTCACAGTAAGGCCCCGAAGTTTGCACCGACAGGCATTTTCGACTCCAGTGTGAATGAAACTGTATACAATTCAAACCAAATCTCGTAACCAGAGACGCGCCCACAATAGGAAATTTGGCGGAGATGAAATCATTGCTCGGGATCACCGGATTATATTGGCGGAGTATGAAGTAGAGTTGGTTGTTCTGTGATATTATTTCATTTGAAAAACGCTGCAAAGTCCTTGTCACATGGGGTTTATTATTCTACAGAAATGTTGGCTGTACCTACATTTATTGTTTGTTTCATGTGAAATAATTGAAATAGCTATTTCTGATGGTTTCCACCAATTTTGGCCCCCAAAACACAAATTAGGTAGGTACGATCTTTTTTTTTTTTTTTTTCAAATTATCCATGATCATTGGTAGTGCCACTTAATCGTCTTGATCTACGTGTTGAAACTTTTCCTAGTGCTATTCTACAAATTGATGGTGATTTCAGACGATTTCGCAGGTTTTTGCCTCATAAAAAATCAATTTTGGGAGCTGAACATCTGGTACAACCTCAATTTTCCACTCCTTGGCCAAAATCGACCTCATATTCGATCTTCTCGTCCCCAAAAACATGGAAAACGATACCTCAAAAGCTCATGTTACCAACATGTTGCTAAAACGCAAAAAGTACCTATTTTTACACACATTTTCACTCACAACACCCCTGGGTATATTCCGATCGGGCTGAAAAGTTTCGGGACACAACTAGGGCCCAAATGGAGCATGTGTGCGAAAGAACGACTTTTTTAGACCGAAAATGAAGCCTGTGCACGTGATACGGCGGACGGCGTACGGCGGACGGCGGACGGACATTGCATTTTTTGAATCTACGCACCTTGAAACGGAAAAGAAAAAAGTTTGAGGGGGGTTATAACAATTTTTTGCTGAGCGATTACATAGGTGTATTATTCAGAGAATAATAAACCAAAATGATGGCTCTTTTGGAGTTTGTTGGTAGGAAGTGAAACTTGAACAAACGTTGAAGTATAATTATTGATGGGTAAATTATTACTACGGTAAATCATTACTCAACGGTAAATTATTACACAACGGTTCATTATACCATCTACGTAGAAGGGGCTGGAGTTTGTTGGTAGGTACTTTTGCAACATTTTTCACTCCTCATCAACAATTTCTTTTCAGAACTTCATTATGTGTGTTTCTTTTTGTTAGGTACTGTTTGTCATCGGCAGAATTATTTTAGCAACATTTAACTCGTGATTTAGGTCGGTACCTAGTAACGAGTACGGGGTTAGGTACTAACTATTTGCAGCGTTTTTTTCTTCTTTTTTTTTACAAAAACAAATCCCAGTGAGATCACAATACTAACCAGGAGTTGCCAGGATAACAAGGATTTATTAAGGAAATAGCATCAGTCCCCTCAAAAAGTTCCTTCCGTTACAAGGAAGGAACTATTGGCCTAAAAGTAAGAGATCGGTTCCGAAAAGAAATGCTTTCTTCCAATTCAAATACGGGACGAACCAGACGTCGAAAAGGGTGGGTCCCTTCAAAACCATACGGTAAAACTCGTTAACTTCATTTAGAGAGACAATCCATTTCCTCCACAGACTGCTGAGATAGCAAATTCGCTCAACTTTTTCGTTGTGAGAAGGGACAGAGGATCGATAAAGGACGCTAGGACACAGTGAAAAAAGGACGTCTGGTTACCCTCGTAAGTAGTTACATACAATTATTACACTCTTACCTTCAATGCAGTTGTTGTTTCCATTTATCTCCATTGAAAAAGTGAAATTGAAAATTGAAATTGAAAAAGTTGAAGAACGCACGACGGCACGACAGCTTGTAAACAAAATGGTGGGAGTACAGAAAACTACTATACTACGTACGGGTGGGAGGTTCTAATACGGCTTCCAGTCCTGGACAAAGAAAAAGCGTTCGGACAAGGCACGAAACCGGGACGATCCGGAATTACTCTGGTGACGTCAAGAGTCCAGGATTGTTAGAGCTCTGGGCTGCTCGGGATAGTCCAGGGCTGGTTTCTCCGAACGAACTAGTAATTTTGTGAGAATTATATGTTTGGTAACACGATGTGAAAAGCCTAAATCGTTATTTACTGACGGAAATATACCAAACAGTCCGATCCTTGTACTGTGTACTACTGCACCGATTGCCCGAATTTGACAAGCCGTATAATCCAATACGCTGGAAAACAGAGTAAAAGCGAGTTAGCTTCATCTGCTTTTGTAGTCACATAAATATTGGTTGTGCATATTTTCTGACTAACTGCCAAAGAAGTAATATTATAGCTAGTTGAGTTCTGTTACCTAGGTACCTAATAATCCACTCCAGCTGCAGCAGCTAACCTAGCCAACCTACCTAACGTTTCAACGCTTGAGTCTCACACAAAATTGTTTAGCCGCATTCAGATAACCACAACTTGAAGCGTGACAGCTCGAAACGATTGGTGCAAATCAAAGTGACACAACAAATGCTAACAACAACTTGAACCAATGCTCAGAACAAACGAGGATAGTCGCTTGATAAGTGGACGCCAAGGAACAATTTTTGATTTATTATTTTCGATGATGAACCTTTGGAATCTAGAATTTTACAAAAATTAAAATTACCCTCCCCCTCTCAAAATGTGATGGTTTCAGTTTCAAGGTATGTAGAATCCGAAAATGCAGTTAAAAAAATGTCCCTCCGTCCGCCGTACTTCGCACTTATCTTAGTTACCACGAACCAAAATTGACGAAATTCGGTTTATAGGTCCCATTTGGGGTCTAGTTGGTCCTCGAAGCTCGGCGCATCACCAAGAAGTGAACAATAGGGGTTGAAACCTCCAGGACACCTTTATCTCGAGTTTTTTCCAGATTTTAAATAGTTCTCGAACTTGGGAGTTTTTTGAGACCACCCGGAGCATTGTACGTCCAGCCGTTCGTTCACAGTAAGGCCCAGAAGTTTGCACCGAAAGGCTTCTTCAACAGCAGCGTGAATGAAATTGTATACATTCAGCCCAGATATCATTGCTAGGGACGCGGCAACAACTGGGAATTGGTGGTGAGGTAATCATTGCTAGGGAGCACCTGATTATAACCACGGATGGCTGTATGAAGTCGAGTTGGTTGTTCTGTGATATTATTTCATTTGAAAACTGATGGCTCTTTTGGATTTTGTTGACAGATACCTTTGTAACTTGAACAAACGTTGAAGTATTATTGGGTAAATTATTACACAACGGTTTATTATTTACCTTATTATGCTTCAAGAATAGCTACAAATAATTAATGGTTGAATTATCGACTCCCGCGCATTTGTATGAAATTTTATTTCCCGGGCCGGCTCCAGTACTCCATTTAACGCTTTCCTGGGTGGAGCTCGAGGGTACTGACCACAGAAAACTGTGATCTACGCAGATTTCCCATTAGACGCTGAATAGACCAGTTGATAAACTTAGCGCTGGCGCTATTCCGGAAACTAGAGGATATTAATTAAGGGTACAATGCTCACCTGAGGCCTAGTTTTTCTTTTTTCTTTGCATTTATCGCAATTTGATTTAATTTGGCGCCCTTTATAAATTAGCCAAACTCTAATATTGTTGAAGAATGACTGAATAAGTAATTATTGTCACCATCGGACATTCAAATTAACAGTCTTATGGAACAGATTTGTGGATGCTGAGGTTCCAACGAAGAAAAGACTTTTTACGGACGTTTCCGGATATATATTTATCCCATCCCCAGGGCAGATCGTTGGAGGATGTGTACCTACGGTATTTTACGTCTTGGCACCAAACACAAACTCCGAACGTCTTATTAATTCTGAAATGCAAATGGGGAAGTGAAATGAGGGAAACTTCACAAGGCTTCCTGTACCTTAGTCAAAAAAGTGAAATGGGAGTGATGACACCTTGGTAGCGCTTATCATTCGGAAATAATGGTGCACACAGACGTGTGATATCACCGTCGAGATAAAAAAAAGGGCGAATACTCTTATTGCGAAGGATATCTCAGGTCTGCGACTGGCTCGACATCATGAAAGGCATGAAACTTGTTGAGTCTGTACGTCCTTGGGAGCGCTCCAGGGGCCGGGGGAGGAATTCGGATGCGAAAGACGGTCCTGAAGACCCGATAATAGTATTCAAGTCATGCGCCCCGTCGTAAGCCAAGCTTTGGAAGGGGGTAATTAAGATGGGGTTGTGGAGGGAACGGTGTAATGTACCACCGCCATTTGAATTCTATCCCGAACTCGCCGTATAATGCTGGCAGGTCCTCCTCCCTTCACGACTGTTCCGAATGCTATGGGAATTTTCTATTCAGCGAAAAGGGAAGGATGAAGACGTGCGACAAATTTGATTAGAGAGAACCCCGGGCGAGCGTACAGTCAGGAAATTACGATTGGGCTCGCCTCCTCAGTGGTATTCTTCTCTTCGAACGAAAAAGATAATATGTATCTATTCTCTACATAGATAGAAGATTCTTAATAGGTACATGAGCAGCGATTTTCACGTCATCTATGGTAACCATTACTTCAAAAGACTCAGAAATAGAAGTAATTATCGATTGAGAAGTAGAATATATTATAATTAAATCTCGCCTTGAATTTTGAATCTCAATATCGCAAAATTTAATTATAATATATTTGAACGAAAAACATAATACATACATATTATTACCTTTTTCGTTCAAATATATATTATAATTTAAATTTCGCCTTGAATTTTGCAGTCCCAATATCTACCTACTTCTATTTCTCAGTCTTTTGAATTACTGGTTACCATAGACAACTTCAAAATCGCTGCTCATGTACCTATTAAGAATATCCTTCCGGCACAGCTGAGTGCCTGCCAAAGTGAGCACTGGCCCTTGGCACGGCAGATTCCTGTTTCCAGAGGGTGACAGAGGAAGTAGTAGGTATGGTTTGATAGGTTTGATATGTCCGCTTCTCTAAAAGAATAGGAAACACTCCTTTATCTTACTGATTGCTCTTTCTCTTGCTGATGGGTATGCCCCACGTTTAGGCAAAAAATACACCGAAACGGAGGAGTGCACGTGGATCAGCATCCCAAGTGGAAGGATCATGTAGCTGAATTAGTGAATAAAATTAGGAAATCCGTGCACTGCTTTCTGATGCTACGAATATGGCTAACGAAAGAAAACCTTAAAATTGTGCATTATGCTCATATATATAGCATTTTAACGTATGGTATCATTGTCTGGGGAGGTACTTATGCGTCAAACTTTAATAGAATAAACATAGCAATGAATACAGTTTTGAGAGTTGCAACTAATTCCCATAAACGTACTTCAACTAGTAACCTATACAAAAACTTCGGTGTTTCACTCCCAGAATGGCTTGTATTCACAGAACTGTCTTATATGTGCATAAAAACCTGCATTTATTTACTAAGCAAGCGGTGATTAGACCGACGCGAACAAATGCCAACTATGCCCTCCAGATACCACAGGCACATAATGATTTCTACACTCGACAATTTCCATGGCTAGCTCCAGCCCTATTTGAACAGTTACCGCTCCTAACCAAGACTTCAACATCAACAGGAAAATTTAAAAAACTAGTTCTAGAATATTTTGAGCTTGAAAATAACGAAAGTGTTGTTATAAATAAGTTTAAATTAGAATAAAAATACAAATCAGCCTTCATAGCATTAAGTGTATTTACTAACTACTTAGGAATAGCCAGTAAATACTGTTGGTTCTGGAAAAATGTAACTCATTCTCCAAACACTTAAGGAGTGTTTGGTCAATGAAACTGATGGTACACACATACGCAGTAAGAAATAGTGGTGGAAGAGACGAGCCTGGACGGGTCATCGACCTTAGGCTCATAAACCAACATAAGTTTAGATCTTGTATTATGTATACCTACAGATTCTCTAAAAATCGTCATATTTGTTGTATAAAGAAGTATTTGCTGAATAAAAAATTGAAATTGAATTGAATTGAACGGCTGATAGAGCGTTCTGGCGGAGAAACGCGGAAACTGACGAGGGGTGGACTCACAGAAGAGCAGAGTCAGAAATACCGAGTCCGAAATATGAGGCATTAGAGCGGGTTCAGTCGATTTCACAAACATAATAGAATTTAGATAAGACCACGCGTGGAGGGGAATAATTTATTGTCCCCGCACCCGCCTGCAGCGCTGCCTCCCTCTCCGGCGATTCTCACACATTTTATCCCTTTGTTGGGAGTGGGAAAGACTGGTCGGGAAGAGGAGGAGAGGATTACGGAAAACGGACTGAGGGGGGGATGGGCAATGGAAACTTCCAAAATAAACCCCGAAGCTGGTTGCGCTTTTCGTTCCCACCCTTTGCTCACCACTCCAGGAAAGTTTGACTTGTTTTACTGTTTGGGGGAACTGGAGGTTTTTCAACAGTTTTTATGAAGTGGTTCACTGGTTCGTTCTCGAAATGGAAATGTTTTAAAAACCGTATATCTTCATCCCCTCGACATTACAGAATGTTTTTCACCCAGCACTCACCATATAGGTAGCAATTTTCTAATGGAGATTCAAATACATCTACAAACTAAATTCGGTGATCATGGCGCATGCGCATACGACTAAATACAACCCCATGTTTATAAAAGACATGTACATAGGTGTCACTACACTTTGGTACCAAATGTAACTGTCTTCTACTTCAGTTCCAAGGGAACCGAATTTTTATACTCATACATTTTTGGGTTCGCACCTTTTTTCATACTATTTGTGTATTAATCAATATGTCTGATTAATTTCGTATTAAAATCCCTTAATTCTTCTCAAATACAGCGCTGAAAATGACACAGAAGAAGAAGGTGCCGATGAAGAGGTAAGGTGATTTAGGCGAGGGAGACGAAAAAAAAGATCAACCACAAGGGCCAACGACTACATATAGACGTAGAGGCGGCACAAATCAACCTGAGTACAGATGCTACCAATCCCTCAAGTTAATCACTTAACCTTATGTCATATAAAGCCAATTGGAATTTTTATTTAAAGTGGTTACAAAATAAATGCAAACCTAACAACGTTTCAGAATAAGAAAACCGTGTGCCTGCTTGATGCAATAGGGGATGTGACCTTCGTGAACCATCTAGTCGGAAATCAAATCCTTCACGGAGCCTAGTCGACATTTTTGCTCCTGAACCAAATCCACTTCCCGAGCGCATCCAGCTTGAACTGGATTCTGAATAAGTTCATCTCAATTTGCGTGATTGTATCACGTTTGCGCATGCTCAAATATTTACGGACACTCGGAGCCACACCGACAATCATGGACTGGTAGTTCAAGGAGACCTAGAAGGCCAAGATTTTAATTTCGGAGGACAAATATTTTCATCCTCACAAAACTGACTCCGAGGCCTCTGCAACTTTGGTACATTCGGATTCATTTTTTGTGATTAAAAACGATATTTTTGGATTTACACCCAAGGGTTCCCTGCCATCGGACGCATAATGCGACTGTATGTAAGTCTTCTAAGGAACCGATTTATCAAGTAGACATTCACCTACACTGTTAGTACGTAATGAATTCAAGATTGATTCCTAGAAAGTAGCCCACTCAAAAGAAACTGTGCTTCAATCGAACAAAATCATCTTCTTTTGGTACAAGTCGGCATTGAAAAAAAGGCTTCTGACGGTTATTTCTGGCCGATTCACGTCAAACTGAAGCCACAACAAATTGACATAAATCCACACATCGATGAGCATGACCCTCCACCTACGTAATGACTGGAAAGTAATTTTGCTTCCGTTTGACGTAAGTGACGTAACTGACAGGACTCCACAATGTTACGATGCTTATTCAAAGGGGAAATTGGCCTGTCGAGTTTGAGTCGAATATAGAATGACGAAAAGTTCTTTGCATTTAGGCCAGGGGGAAGGTGATCACTAATAACTGTGGTGTTCAGTGGTGTGTGTGATTCTAAAAGAAAAATCAATAGGTAGGTATAGAATAACGAGATTCCTATTATTACCTATTAATAATTAGTAACATTGCTGCAGACTGTATAGAATATTCAGCGTGGCATGTATGTGCTACCTGCGTAAAATATGAAAATCAAAGGGATTCCTATGAATTCTTTGTACTTGTACAAAGAAGGTTTTGTCTGAAATGGTTAGCATAAAGTGACACTCACAATACTATTTAAACCTGAAACACTACCATAACTGCTCGTAAGAAAGTACCTACGCGCTTGTTGCAAGTTTTTGGCGGGGGTGAAATCATGTCGTCGATTTTGTGACACCTTGATTTCTGAAGGTTTTCTCAAACAACCAATCCATTGTATGGTAATCGTGGGTAACTTTGTTATTTATCATCTCATGGCTGTCTGAATCCGCCCTCCCCAACCCCTCATTCCGGAAAAACTAACCTCAACATTGTGTTCGCAATCGAAATGTGAGGCTAACATTATAGTTAGATGAGCTTACGAAACATACCCATGATTCAGTGTTTTTTCATCGACAAGTTATGAAATATCCCGTGAAATTATACAGAGAATTTTGTCTGTAAATTAAATCTCTGATGACACGAGGAGGAATATTGCCCCTTTTACTATTTTCATAACTTGTTTCATTATTAATAAATTCTTGTTCTATCACCAGTACATCTAAAAATGACCAAATAAATAAGAATGAGAAATAGATCTTCAATTCATGCACCATGAATTGCTGAGCTAATTCCCAAAATAAGGTACATGATTATTAGGTAGGTAGGTGCATGTGTGTGTATATCTCATATTAAGATTGCACTCTGTATCTCATATTAAGATTGCACAAATAAACCGGACGAATAGAGAGGCTACGTGACCTGCTGCAGGAAAAACCCTACTGTTTCCCACCATCCCTCAACGGTCGGAACATCGTCAAGGGACTAGGGGGAGGGTAGAAAGGGCCATATAAAAACCCGCAGCTCTCACCCGTTTCTTCATTCTACGCTCAAACCTCAAGTCCATGACCTCTCTCTCACTCTCTCTCTCTCTCTCTCTCTCATCTCACGCCTCCTTACCTTTTACCAAAAAGATCCCAGAATGGTGGAACCGGTCCGGTGATATCCAACCACGAGTGGCAACCACTGGGCAAAACCCTCTAGCGTCTTCAGTGGTGGAAACCTTCCTGGCTTTGCTATAGGTGTTAACCTTTTAGACGCTAGATCCAGCACCTTCTCATCCATCACCCTCACTCTCTCATCCAAACCTCACCACTACCTTATTCATCTCAAACCACCACAGTAGGTATCCCTTTAAAACCTACTAAATCATCAGAGAATAATGGAGAACCGCCACCATAAAATTGCCCTATATAATACTGTTGAGTCTTTTAAATAATTGTTTAAATTAGAGAACTGCCACAATCCCCTATTATTGTTAACTGAAGAAATGCATTCTAACTTGAAGCAAAGGACCCCACACTTTTTCAATGTAGAAGTGGTTTCACCAGATCGAGCCAGAATTTGGCACGGGGCTTCCTTTTAGTCTCCTGAACAAAAGTCTCAATGGGCACAAAAAAATCTACCGTCAGGATTTTTAGCTATGGCCAGATTAAGCGCTTCAAGTTCGACTTTTTAAACACTTTCAATTGCTTATATCCCTGTAGGGATGCATTTTAGAGGAAAAAGTGCATGAGTAAAATCGTCTTAAAATCGTCCAAACAACTCGATGCCATACTTGTTTTAAGTCAAAAAAATGTTTCTTAACGTTTCTTATACGTAAGCACACGGGGACTTATTGGCCAAGAATGAAGAAACATTTTTTGACTTAAAACAAGTATGGCATCGAGTTGTTTGGACGATTTTAAGACGATTTTACCCATGCACTTTTTTCTCTAAAACGCATCCCTAGAGAGATATAAGCAATTGAAGGTGTTTAAAAAGTCGAACTTGAAGCGCTTAATCTGGCCATAGCTCAAAATCCTGACGGTAGATTTTTTTGTGCCCATTGAGACTTTTGTTCAGGAGACTGAAAGGAAGCCCCGTGCCAAATTCTGGCTAGATCTAGTGAAACCACTTCTACATCGAAAAAGTGCGGGGTCCTTTTGCTCAAGTGGAAAAACTCAAAATTAGGTTTGGCCTGTTTTCAGCGCAAATATATTTTTGGCTAACTAAAACGAATTTTTCCGTTTAGTCACCATTATTATTCGTGAAGTTTTGCAATCGTCAACGGCTTTTAGCTGTCCATGACCCACAACAAAGGGAAAACGATTGTTGGAATGATGGGGAGTAGTTTCTCCTCATGCTCAAATATATGGGCCCCATTTTTATGTTTTCCAACTGAATGCAGAGCTTGGCCACGCAACTCTCGGATCATCCAATGATGTTCTTGAAGCTGGAATTCTGTAGTAGTCCGTAACGGTTTAAATATTAGGGGTTAAGATGTTCCAAATGCTGTAGCCAAGAAAAAAAAAATTAAACAAGTCTGTTGAAGGATTTTTGAGATTTTTGTTTGTACTACGGAGCAGTGTTCATTAGCTACTCAGTCACCAGCCATTGGCTCACAATAACATGAAAATTGAACTATGAAACAACATGAGAGCGAGCGTAGCCCAAACTGTACAACTTCAGCTCTGCTTGCGCAGTTACTGGTATTTCAGTTGTTTGAAGACACACCTAAAACTCTGAATGCGACGGATTCCGGTATTAATATTAGAGGCAAATTGTTCAGCTGTAATTACGCTACCCAATATGACTCAAACGTTTTGGGCCAGCTCTATTTGATCAACACTATTGCCTACTATGCACAAAAGATCGGTCGGTTTCGATTGCGTTACCAAGTGTCCTCCATTTCCACGTCCACTATATTAGACTCCACCTGATTCTGATTAACCTCCACTTCTCCATCCCCGCCCTCGCGGTACGTTTGGAGTGGCTTCCTCTGGTGGTGAGCCCAACCCGACCTTACCGGATAATCGAATATTAAAACCCTCGACTACTCGAGCTACCGCTAAAGCCTTTGTTACATGTGTTTGCTTGGTTTCATAATACTACACTGGCGGGGTTGAGGTATGTGACGGGCAAAGGGTTCCGTGGATCTGAAAGGAAACTGCTTTCAACCATAAAACCCATGTGTTGCGTAACAGTTATGAGGCCCCATTGCACATCAAAGCCCCCCCACGAACCGCGAATTCGTTGATTTGAACCGAGCAACCGAGAGTCGCCTTAATTGAATAACGTTTACCAAAGCCACCTCTTCTTTCCCTCGCTACTATTTGGCCGTACTATGGGAAAAGTGCTTAGTTTTTTCCATCTCCTCAAGACTTGCTCGTTATTGGATTCCTGACCTTTTGTCTAATTAAAATTCTGTTGACTCTTTCTGTAAAACAACAATTGGTGGAAGGTCCAAACTGACTGCTTAATTTTCAGTGTAAACGAAGTAAGTCCGCTTGAAGAATACAAATAAGAAGTGGACCCATAAAGTGAAATGTTTAATTGTATAAACCATTAAGAAAATTAAAGGGAAATATCCGCAGGTAATGTGCTTGAACTTGAAAGCAAACATGAATAACAGAAATAAAAATCTACAGCTTGTAGGTCTTTATAAGTCATATTCATTACGGAAGAATCCATCAAGAATCATCTCGCCATTCTACAAAGTATGGTTACGCGGCAAAAAAAGATACGCTTAAGTGTTGAAGCATTTGTTTTCTGCTGAACCTAACAGGGTACAACTTAAGCATTTTAAAAAAAGCTGCAAATTATTACACAACGGTTTATTATTTACCAGTACAGATGCCCCTTCTGGGTAGATCACTGTTTTCTTTGGTCAGTACCTAACCTTGAGCTTCCCCCAGGAAAGCCCTAAGTCGAGCACTGGAGCCGGCACGGGAATTACAGTTTCATAAAAATGATCGGGATTCAATCATTCAATCATTAATTAATTTTTAATATTCATGAAGCATAAGGTAAATAATAAACCGCTGCGTAATAATTTACCTGTATAGATGCCCCTTCTGCGTTGACTACTGTTTTCTGTGGTTAATACCTACCCTCGTGCTTCCCCCAGGAAAGCCCTAAATCGGGTACTAATGCCTGCCGGGGAATTACAGTTTCATAAAAATGCGAGAGATTCCATCATTAATAAATTATTTATTGTTATTCATGAAGCATATCGTTTCCTCAAGTTGCAAAAGTACGTATCAACAAAATCCCAAAGAGTTCTTCAAATGAAATATCACGGAACAACTAACTCGACTTCAGTCATGCGTTATTATAATCAGGTGTTCCCTAGCAATGATATATCTGGGCCGGATTTATACCATTTCATTCTCAATCATGTTGACGAAGCTTTTAGGTGCAAACGAACGGCTGGAGGTACAATGCTCCGGGTGGTCCCAAAAAATTATTTAGCTCAAGATCAATTTAGAAACTTAAAAAAAACCCTTCTATCGAAGGTTTTCGAGCTACGCCGTCCTGCAAATTTCAACCCCTGTTTCATCCCTTAGAGATGACACCTAGATCCCAATCGGGACCTACAAACCAAATTGCATTAATTTTGGTTCATGGTAACTGAGAAAAGTGCGAAGTACGGCGTACGTACAGAAATTTTTTTTACTCATCGATTCTACGCACCTTGAAATCGAAACCACCTAATTTTGAGGGAGGGGGGGGGGCATTAATTTTTTTTTTTTCATGCTCGATTCCAAAGGGTAGGTACTGAAAATAATAATCAAAAATGAAAAAAAAACATTTTTAAGACTTTACTTTAAATATGGCAGTAGGTACGTATTCACCTGTATGTTCATCATATTAATTCTGTCCCTTCTCAGTAATTATCTTTTGTCTTCCGTTCATATAGGCGCTGTACTATATCGGATCTAGTATTAAGCTGACTTTCAGAAATTGCGACTCCTGGTAAACCCATTTCCGAGTTTCCCGCGTGGCCAAGATAAACTCACGCCCCTCACGCCCCATTATGTGAAGTATATTACAACAAAGTTGGGTTATGTACGTACGTAACAGTTCACAAATTATGCGGCGTTGTGAAATTGATAGATAGAATGAAGACTGTGATTTCGATTATTCTCAACTATCTTCCCGTGTGGACCTCTGAAACCTTCATTACGCACCTTCCGCACACGTACTACTACACTCATTTTTTCAAAGCTGAGGAAGCAATTGTGGAGGTTTTAACGCTGAGGCGAGAAATGAAGGGCCGACCTCCGCATGCACGGACGAATCCCTAAAGGGAAGTAGCCGAACGTCAAATATTTGCAGGAACCCCCCAGAGCGAGGCCAAGAAAAAGGGCGACGAGGCGAGATCGTCTACGATTAGCAAACCGTCGCTGAGCATCCCCGCTCTGACGGGGATAGGAGAGGAAAGATGAAAAAGACAACAAACCCTTTTGACTCACCTGTTGCACCCTCCAGCCCAACCTCGTCTTCTTGTCTGTGATTAGCTCGGACATCTTCAGGGTTAACCCTTCCCATTGTCCCCTTCGATACTCCCACGACCCTCACAGCTGCAGGGCCTCGCTTTCGATTCTCATCGTTCGGATTCGACCCAGATATAACAAAGACCACTGCACTTCCTCACTGCTCCTTTGTGAAGTATTTTCTGTTGTTGATCATGTGAAAAGTATGGTTTCTCAATGACAGCCATAGCGACATTGATGACTCGGAGAAGCCATCCACTACTGGAAGCATACTAACTTGTTGTTTTCCAACATCAACGGTACCATAAACGTATTGGTTTATTTTCAGTAATGAACCTTTGGAATCGAGCATCCCTCAAAATACGGTTTCCTTTCAAGGTACATAGAATCCGAAATAGGAATTTTAAAAAATTGCATCGCACTCTCCTTAGTTACCACGAACTCAACCACTAACAAAATTTGGGTTGTGGGTTCATTTGGGGTCTAGTTGGTCCGCGAAGCTCGGCGTTAAGGCCGGTTTACACGCTCCAATAAATTGGAGCAATTTATCGTAGCAATCGAGTTGTTACAATATTATATCGTTAGGTGTAAATGGGACATCGTAGCGATTTATTGGAGTTGGAGTTGGATTGGATGGTTGATCCCAGCCGGGATCAATTTCCGAGAATCGTAGCGACATGTTGGAGCGTGTAAACGAGGGGAACGCATTTCTCCCTACGATTTCTCTCAGTTTGCAATCTTGTAGTGCGACAGGTACCACTACCTTCCTTGTCTCAACGATTTCGTGCCAATCATTTGGCTCAGTCCGCAGCTCCTTTAATAATTTCACATGAGACAATTCTCTCTTCTTCAATAACCACTCGCGGCTCCACTTAGATCTAGGTTTTCGTGATCTTTCCGTTTTTTTGGCTAAACTTCCGATCATCAAACTCAACAACACTACTTCGTCCATGGCTTCGTCCAACACTACTTCGTCCAGCTTTTCAAAATTCTTTTTTAAATGGGGTCGATAGCTGCAGACAAGAAGAAATCGTTACAATTTATTGGAGCGTGTAAATGACACTCCACTCTTCAATTTATTGGTGCAATTCAGAGCTCAATCTCGACGTCGAGAAATCGCTACGATATATCGTAGCGTGTACACCGGCCTTTACTGTCAGTGGTGAAAAACAGGGGCTACAATTTCCCGAACGCCGTAGGATTAATAGTTTTTCAACGTTTTGGTTTATTATTTTCAATAATGAACCATTGGAATCGAGCAAGAAAAAAAATTCTTACCCCCCCCCTCAAAATTTGATGGTTTACGTTTCAAGGTATGTAGAATCCAAAACTGCAATAAAAATATTTCTGTCTGTCCGCCGTACGCCGTACGGGCCACTTTTCTTAGTTACCATGAAAGAACAAATGGGTACAGCTTTCGCAGAAGTACGCAACCACGAGGGACATTTTATGTCTTTGCGCGCCCTCCCGCACCCACACCACGTACCACGCACGGTAACTAAAAGAGAACGGTACGGGTCATGAGCTCCCCGGCTTGGCTCGATGACGTCACTGGTACCGAAGGCCTAGCCAACTGCCTCTCCCGCACGCTACACTCGGTTACATGGTAAAATAAAACTCGATTTAGGAAATAATACTCATTGAAGTTGTATTCCGTTTACTTACTTCCAAGGTAGTACAGCGTCAGTTTCATAAAATTTTAAAGCAAGGGGGGGGGGGGGGGGGGAATACATTACAACTAAAAATACTGCAATTATGCGAGCGCGATTATTCCGTTTACTTAGTTCCAAGTAGTACAACATCAGTTTCATAAAATTTTAACGCAAAGGAGATCACTTAAAATCTAATTACATCACATTTTAATTATGCTACGGAGCATAAATTAATTATTAACTGAAATATTCCCAGGGGTTCTCCAATCATTTAACTAATTTATTCATTTTTTTCTTCGCTTTCCTCTGTTCACTTGCTGAACGTTTCTTGACCATGCGTTTTTCTTCTGACTTCCGTGTGTTCAGACATTTTATTCTTATGAAAGTTCGAGTTCGAACGAAGCAGGTCACAGCAGTCATCAATTTCTCCATAAGTATTTGCTTTTTAATGTCGTCAATCAGTTTAGTCAAAACAAGTGGAGTACGGTTAATATATTATCTCCGTGAAATCTTTGGAATTCTTTCTCCATTTTTCTTTACATCCTCGAAAAACTCGTCAGAAGGTTTCATCAAATGTCCTCTTGACATCGTTGACACCCAATTCTTCCCCAACACAGGCAAGTCCTTTGTGAAATGTCCGAAAATTTCAGCTTTTTCTGGAAACTTTTTTCTGATTCTATACGCAATGTATCCCGCTATAAACTCAAGCAGATCACCCTTCTCTTCGACGATGTTGACTGATTCTTCGTTATCCTGACAGCTATCAACATTCGCCAGAATGCCATCAACAGCAGCCGTAATCACTTTCATCAAAATGTGAGGGACAAACTCGCGCTTTTTCAACTGAAAAATAATCGGCCCGTTTGCACGCAGAAACCCACTTCAATTTGGTAACATTGTCTTTAGGAAACCGGTGGTAATGAAAAGCCGAACTTTTGTGAGTCGTATTATGATTCGAACATCCAGTCACAACACAACAAACCATCGTGAGATCACTACACCTTCAGAAATAGTTGGGAAGTGACGCTCTAACACAATGAAATATGTGAGTGAACGGTACCAGTGACGTCACACCCCTTTGGGTTTTCCCGGCCTGCCTCCTTCCATGACCCATACCGTTCTCTTCTAGTTACCGTGAACACTACTTCGTCCAGCTTTTCAAAATTCTTTTTTAAATGGGGTCGATAGCTGCAGACAAGAAGAAATCGTTACAATTTATTGGAGCGTGTAAATGACACTCCACTCTTCAATTTATTGGTGCAATTCAGAGCTCAATCTCGACGTCGAGAAATCGCTACGATATATCGTAGCGTGTACACCGGCCTTTACTGTCAGTGGTGAAAAACAGGGGCTACAATTTCCCGAACGCCGTAGGATTAATAGTTTTTCAACGTTTTGGTTTATTATTTTCAATAATGAACCATTGGAATCGAGCAAGAAAAAAAATTCTTCCCCCCCCCCCTCAAAATTTGATGGTTTACGTTTCAAGGTATGTAGAATCCAAAACTGCAATAAAAATATTTCTGTCTGTCCGCCGTACGCCGTACGGGCCACTTTTCTTAGTTACCATGAAAGAACAAATGGGTACAGCTTTCGCAGAAGTACGCAACCACGAGGGACATTTTATGTCTTTGCGCGCCCTCCCGCACCCACACCACGTACCACGTACCTCGTTAGTGAGAATGATCACCTGTGTGTAAACAATTGTTTAAACAATCACGGTCATACCGCAGCTTGTCGGCCACGCACTCCGCAGTGGTTCACGTAATATGGTTAGGTAAATCGAGAGCTATCCAACGAGTGGTGGACGATTTTTGTACGATGATAACTGGCAAAGTTAAAGTTCCGTAGCAACGAATCGGTTGTACGTGAAAATCATTAGAAATTTTTCATAACGCTTTCTTCGTCACACCGTAACGTCACACTTTTTGAGTTATGTGCCATAGTAAAGACATAAAATGTCAAAATTGATGAAATTCGGGTTATAGGTTCCGTTCGGGGTCTAGTTGGTCCTCGAAGCTCGACGTTACTGTCAGTAATCTCTAAGGAGTTCAAAATAGGGGTTGAAATTTCCAGAACGCCGTAGCTCGAAAACCTTCGATAGAAGGGGTACCTATAGTTTTTTTACGTTATTAAATTTGTCTTGAGCTAAACAATTTTTTGAAACCACCCGGAGCATTGTACTTCGAGCCGTTCGTGTGCACCAAAAAGCTTCGTCAACACGACCGTGAATCAAACGGTATAACTCCGGCCCGGATATCATAACTACGGCATCTGATTATAATCAAGGATGGCTGTATGAAGTCGAGTTGTTTGTTCTGCGATATTATTTCATTTGACAAGTGATGGACTACTGGATTTTGTTGGTAGGTACTTCTGAAACTTGAACAAACGTTGAAGTATTATTGATGGGTAAATGATTACACAATGGTGAATTATTACACAACGGTGAATTATTACACCACGGTAAATTATTACACAACGGTAAATTATTACACAACGGCTCATCTACCAAGAAGGGGCTGGATTTTGTTGATAGGTGCTTTTGCAACTTGAACAACCGTTGAAGTATTATTGATGGGCAAATTATTACACTACGAATCATTATTCTATCTCCGTAGAAGGGGAACCTATACAGGTAAAATATTACACAACGGTTTAGGTAGGTACCTAGTAACGAGTACGGGGTTAGGTGCTAACCTATGGAGGGTGTAGAATAGTACATAATATGTTATATAGAAGGATTATCTATACAGAGAGCTGTGATCTGTAACAGGAGGGTATTCTGTACAAAATAATAAACCGTTGTCCAGGGATTTGCAGCGGTTTTAAATTAATCTCGAACTTGGGAAATTTTGAGACCACCCGGAGCATTGTACAACCGGCCGTTCTTCTGCACCGAACAGCCTCGTCAACATGATCGTGAATGAAACGGTATACATCCAGCCGAGATATCACTGCTGGGGAACACTGATCGTAATCACGCAAGGCTGCATGAAATCGAGTTGGTTGTTCCGTGATGTTATCATTTCATGTGGTGAATGATGAATATTTTGGTCTGTTGGTAGGTACTTCTGTAACTTGAAGAAACGTTAAGCATCATGAATAACAACAAATATTAAATTTAATTATAGAATTCTCGAATCCACCGCATATTTATAAAACTGTAATTGCCCGGCTGGCTCCAGTACTCTATTTAGGGCTTTCCTGGGGGGAGCATGAGGGTAGGCACTCACCACATAAAACAGTGATCTACGCAGAAGGGGCATCTATACAGGTAAATAGCAAACCTTTGCGTGATGATTTGCAGCTTTTTTTGTTTAAATTATTTTCAAAAACAAACCTTTGGAATCGAGTAGCAAAACCCCCCCCCCCCCCCCGGTTCCACGCTTTCTCTTTGGTCCATTATTGAAAATAATAAATAAAAATCCTAGTTGGATCCGTCATAAGGCGGAATTACTACCTTAAGGGGATTGATGGCATCTGTACAACTTACAGATCGTTGGCCCTTGTGATTGATATTTCTCGTCTCCCGAGTCAAAACCATATTACCTCTTCCTCGATGCCTTCTTATTTTGGATCGTTTTTGGTTTATTATTTTCAATAATGAATCTTTGGAATCCAGCATGAAAACAATCTTTAACGCCCCTCAAAATATGAAGGTTCGCGTATCAAGTTACGAAGAATCCGAAAATGGAATTGAACAATTTCTGTCCGTCCGGTGTCTCGGCACCTTCCTTAGTTACCGTGAACCAAAATGAATGACATTTGGTTTGTAGGACCAATTTGAAGTCTAGTTAGTCCGTGAAGCTCAGCGTTAGCGTTACTGCCTGTCTGTAAGGGGTGAAAAATAGGGATTTATGTTTTCAGAAAGACTGAGCTTGAAACTTTCAATCAGTAGGGTATGGTTTTTCTTAAGTTTTTGAATTGATTCCGAAATTGGGATTTTTTTGATTTGTTTGAGGCCACCCCGAGAATTGTATGTCCAGCCTTCGTTCACAGTAAGGCCCTGAAGTTTGAACCGATAAGGTTCGTCAATAAGAATGTGAATCGACGTTTTTTAAATCAATCCAGCCCGCAGATTGCTAGGGAACACCTGGTTGTAATCAAACATGTTTAATTTGAAGAAGGATGGTTATTTTGGAATTGCTGATAGGTACAAGGTTGTTGTTTGACCGAACGAATCACCCAAATTAGGTGACAGTCTGGGAATATGTCGAGGGTCCTACTTAGATTCAGCATCAATCAGAATCAGATTTTCTTGAGTAACTGGGTGAGGGGTTCGTTGAGCCGAAATGGCGCGTTACAGGAGATGAATGCAGTGAAGAAATAATGCATAAATTTATGGCCTGGCCGGCTCCGGCACTCGATTCAGTGCTTCCCTGGAGGAAGCATAATAAATACTGACCGCAGAAAACAGTGATGTTTTTGTTGGATCTAGTAGACCATCTAGCAGACCATAACTCACTATTAGCGAACTGTATGAATGGCTTATATTCCTACAGGTCGGTAACACACAGTCTTTCTCATTCATTATTCAGATTCGTCGTAAACGCGATCAAAGGCGAGCCCGCCCTTCAAAGAGATTCCTGATCGATTAGCGCTGTAATAATCAATGAGTAGCCGTACCGATAATGGATGAGTCCAGAAACATCAACCAAACTCGACTTTTTCATTCAATCTTCAGTGAAATTAATTCTAACAGGGGCAGGTCGGTTAGTGAAGTTTTTTCCCTGTTGAAAAACAGGGACACAGGAGGGCAGATGAGAGGGCAATGATTGTAAAAGGGAGGCGTGGTCGGTGTTATCAGCACATGAGAACTTCCATTAGTTAATAACACGTGGATGGGTGGGGTGGAACAGACGTTTGCACTATGAAATGTGACCATTAGCTTTGCAAACTGTCACAGGACGATGCCAAAGTTGAAAGCCCCCCTTTCAGGAGGCCCTAGCGTGTTTCAAGGTGATTAAAAGACCATTTTAATCTTGATGACCCTCCTCCTCCGCTCACAATTTATCCGTCCAATTCTTTTGATTATATTTCCGTGTTTATTTGTCAGTTAAATGTTGAGCGGGCCGTGTCCTCTGGAGGTAATCGCGATCGAGAGCGCTCATGTGACCCACAGAGTCACGTACCACGGGGGCTGTGTATAAATATATATACTTTAATGTTAAAACTCTAGAAAAGGACACTGGACTGAAACGGACATCTGTGCAGAATATTTCCAAAAACGCTGCAAATCCCTGCACAACGGTTTATTATTTTGTACAGAATACCCTCCTGTTACAGATCACAGCTCTCTGTGTAGATAACCCTTCTATATAACATACCTATGTACTATTCTACACCCTCCGTAGGTTAGTACCTAACCCCGTACTCGTTACTAGGTACCTACCTAACCCGTTGTGTAATAATTTAACTGTATAGGTTCTCCTTCTACGGAGATAGAATAATGAACCGTTGTGTAATAATTTGCCCATCAATAATACTTCAACGGTTGTTCAAGTTGGAAAAGGTACCTATCAACAAAATCCAGCCCCTTCTTGGTAGATGAACCGTTGTGCAATAATTTACCGTTGTGTAATAATTTACCGTGGTGTAATAATTTACCGTGGTGTAATAATTTACCGCTGTGTAATGATTTACCGTTGTGTAATAATTTGCCGTTGTGTAATATTTTGCCATTGTGTAATAATTTACCCATCTATAATACTTCAACGGTTGTTCAAGTTGCAAAAGTACCTATCCACAAAATCCAGCCCCTTCTGGGTAGATGAGCCGTTGTGTAATAATTTACCATTGTGTAATAATTTACCCATCAATAATACTTCAACGGTTGTTCAAGTTGCAAAAGTATCTATCAACAAAATCCAGCCCCTTCTGGGTAGATGAGCCGTTGTCTAATAATTTACCGTTGTGTAATAATTTACCGTGGTGTCATAATTTTCCGTTGTGTAATAATTCACCGTTGTGTAATAATTTTCCATTGTTTAATAATTTACCAATCAATAATACTTCAACGTTTTTTCAAGTTTCACAAGTACCTACCAACAAAATCCAGTAGTCCATCACTTGTCAAAAGAAATAATATCGCAGAACAAACAACTCGACTTCATACAGCCATCCTTGATTATAATCAGATGATGCGTAGCTATGATATCCAGGCCGAAGTTATACCGTTTGATTAACGATCGTGTTGACGAAGCTTATTGGTGCACACGAACGGCTGGACGTACAGTGCTCCGGGTGGTCTCAAAAAATTGTTTAGCTCAAGACAAATTTAATAACGTAAAAAAAAACAATACCCTTCAATCGAAAGTTTTCGAGATACGGCGTTCTGAAAATTTCAACCCCTATTTTGAACCCCTTAGAGATGACTGACAGTACCAACTAGACCCCGAACGGAACCTATAACCCGAATTTCATCAATTTTCTTTCATGGTAACTAAGAAAAGTGGCCCGTACGGCGTACGGCGGACAGACAGAAATATTTTTATTGCAGTTTTGGATTCAACATACCTTGAAACGTAAACCATCAAATTTTGAGGGGGGGTAAGAATTTTTTTTTTTTCTTGCTCGATTCCAATGGTTCATTATTGAAAATAATAAACCAAAAACGTGTAATAAAACTTTTGGGCCCATTGCTAGTTTTTTTTTGTTGAAAAGACAGCTGGTGTGTTTGGTTGGACACCTAATGTGTTCTGTTCCACAGTTGGTAAGCGGTAGCGCCGAACCTGCACAACGCAACTGAGACATCCTCAGTTCATACACCTGCGGCTCTGTCCCAAGTCCGCTACCTGGCCCTCCAACCGAAAGCCGCCTCAAATGCACTACAGCCTGGTTATTGGAACGATTGGAATCCGAGCGGCGTTTCTCACAGTGAACAGGGTCGTCTGAAACTCCTCCAAACAGAACAACGCCACAACCAATACGGCTTCCGTCATTGTATGTAGAAGCAGGGCTCAAACTACCAAGGGTCGTGGGGGGGGGGGGGGGGCAATATCCACGGCAAGCAAAGGGTGAGACCACTGCGCAGGCCCCACTTACAGGCCCACATGGCGATCCTCGAAGGCTCTTGATCACATAAAATATTCAATTCTTCAGTTGTGGGTTGCACCTAAAACTCATAATTCCTTTGCGCTTGCTCAAAACGTTTCTGGAAAACTTCAAGTGTGCCATATAATGTAGACAGGAGTTGGGACTCGCTCACATGTAAGATGTTATTATCGGAAGATGAAGTTAGTTGAGTCAGTGACCCGCACAGCGGCACGTCGAGCTATTTACCAGCAGGAAAGACCTTAGAGTATTTACGACGAGGAAAATGAGGAAATAGCTTAAAGAAGTTTGCTGTTAGGAAAGGCAGTGTTTGGGTGGAACGAGAGGGCTTGATGCGAACCCCTTGTTCTTCTACTGACGTAGGTTCAACTGGAAGGATCGTGGATGGGACGGCGGCGAGAGGGCGGGTAAAAGGGGCAGAATGAGCCGCGGGGACGTGAGGGAAGGGACGAGTTAAGGCCCTCGCCGCCCTTGAATACAAAGCTGAAATCTTCTCTTCAGTACAAAGTCCGATGCCCTCCGCTCCCTTCACGGCCTCTCTCGGAGGCTTCCTCAGAGGGATTCCTCATTTCTCCCTTTGGAGAACATCTGCTTCACTCCTCCTCCACCAACTCCTCCCCTACACCTCCTTCTTTATCCCATATCCAGCCTACCCTCATTTTCCCACCTCCCGCCAGAACTGCAATCTTCGTTGTTCACTTTGCTCTTGTTCATATGCCTAAGCTAACTTGTTCGTTGAAGAAAAATCAACAAGTATTCGCCGATGATTTATATTCACAAATTTATTATTTACGGAACACTGTTCTCTGGAAAATCAACACAAAACTTCAAGAATATTTAACGCGTGCATCCCGGTTCCAAATAAGGGAAGTACAGGAGCCTATAAAATATTTCGATCCATAAACCTCAGATTATTCCAGAACGCAAAATGTTGCATAAAACACGTTCGCCAATACATATCTATCCAGCAGGGATAATGGTAGGAAATGTCATGAAATGAGACAATTTGGTTTTTTGGTTAAGAAATGATGTTAATTTTATTAGTAAACCACGTTTTACGTTCCAAAGTATAGGGAAGACGCATTGACAGGCGTGACATGAACATGTCTGACGATTGGGGGGTAGCCGAAAATTGGCATCACTCTACCAAATAAGGAAAAACATTTGTGACTCCAGCCAGGTATGTAGTTCCGGAGTGCGGAAGCAGTCGGGAACAAGGGAGGAGGAAATTGGTGTTTAGGGAAAATATTAATGGGGCGGCAACGCGGCCAAAGTAGCGGCAGTCAATGGTTTTTCCACGTTATAGAGGAATTTCATTAAAATGTCTGAAGATTTAAATATAATATCACGTGAAATCAAACTTGAGCGGAAGATTTGTGACTTATTATGTAGCGCCTTTCCAAGAGCCGACGTGGCGGCAGTAATGATACAGCAGTACAATAACTACCAATAAAACTATCCATACTTGTATTGACTATACAATACAGCGTACAGCAACAACTACTTATACCTACTTACACAATAATTTATACTTGTTCCGATGGTCTAACAAGTCCTGGAACCTGTGTTTACCAAACCATAAGTCAAACGGTTTTCCCCCTACCTTTCCTTCGAGCGAATTCATGACTCAATCCCTTTATCAAGGCTTCTGAACATTTCGAGTTTTGTTGTTGTGTGGATATATTCGTAATTAGCGACCTGTAAGCCTGCATGTTATTATCAACATTATTTTTGTATGCATTTATTATTGAACGAAAGTTATGAAGAATCGAACTTTCCAAATTTTTTGAGAATTGGAACTAGGAGTGGATAGGTGCAGGAAATGATTTAAATTCGAGTTTTTACGGGTAATAATTCGCTGATGATCACGAAAAATTGCTTAAAATCACCGAAAAATCTACAAATTCGAATGAAAAGCTCAGTGCAATAGGATAAACAGTCTGGGCACGTGCAAACAACGAAATCCTAGAAACGCTGTCGTCCCTGGTTTTTTTCTACAACTCGAAATAACATTTCGGGGAGTCTTGCAGTGTCCCAGTGCAGTCGTCTATGGAGCAACGGCTTCAGCGGATGCCTCAACATGGAACTGTTCAACTTCCACATTCGAGAACCTACGCGAATTTCTCTTTGGCGAAATGCCAAATTAAATTTTATTCATAATTCATTGTCACGTTAATATGAATGAAAGAGTAAACTCACATGGGATGTAGGGCGTATAGCTTTGTACACTTGTACAGGCCATAACAACTGCAAAACGTTAGGAGTAACAGTTGTGCCTCATCGTCCCCTCGTATTCCCCTACTCCCTTCTCATTGTGCAGCATTGTGATACTGCACACCCTCTTTTTTAATGGAAAAGACATAGGGCCGCAATCCCCGGGGAGATTTGTAAGAGCTCTGAAGCTTCAGGGAACTGATGACGTCATGGTGCCCAGGGCGTGATGACGTAATGGAGCTTGAAAGCCATATATACCACGGACTGATGTTCTAGGCTGTACAGACCGGGGAAGTAGAATAATTGGAACAGCTTGGCCTCTTTCTAAGGGGAACTGTTAAGGATTTTTCCGAATGGTTGCACACGATCCCGCTCAGCTGGCCCTTTGAGTTTTTCTTTCATGTGTGATCACAAAAAGAATAATACTCTTATATAATATGATGGTGATAATATTGAAAATTCTCCACAATGCTTCATTAGTTTCTGAAGAGCTACATCTTTCCAGTCTCCTTCACTGATCTGTGTCTACTTTCATAGTTCTTCCTCGGCTAATGTTTGAGCGTGTGTCATTTTTAGGTCGTCCGTCAGTAGTAGGAGAAGACCTTATGTTTTGATCTGGTCAGAAGACAACAGAGCCGAGAATGAAAAGAACCTCATTGAAATCTGTGACAGGCCATTTTGAATCCGAATCCGTGGAGAAAAAAAGAAAAAAAAAGGTGTGTGTGTGTGACAGAATATTGTGTGCGCTGCCCAGGCCGCAATTCTCAACCGATTTGCGTGGTTCTTTTCTTGTTCGATGCAGAAGACTGTATATTGTGCCCTACGGCATCGGAATTTCGGAAAAGGGGTAAGGGGGGTTAATACTGAAAAGAGGGGGTTTTCGTCCAGATATTGTGTGCGGCTCCCCATTGCTTCAATCAACTGATTCACGCGGTTCTTTTTTTTTTTGACGCAGAAATCTACGAAGTTGTGCAGTACGTTGCCGGGATTCCGAAATTTATTTTGGGAGGGGGAAGGGGGAGTCAGTGCTGAAAAACGTGGGTTTTCGACTTCGAGAACGAGGGATTTGCTGCAAATCTTGTGTCCGCTGCCCGTACTCTCAATTTTGAAGCTGCCATACGACTTAGGTATATGTGAAACAACAGGTAGGTATGTAGCTACCTAATTTTAGAGCGATAAATCAATTTACTCACAATATTCTTGGGGCATTGTTATGATGACAACGTCATCTACTCCATTATAGGTAGTCAAACATATACGTAAGCTGTTCATACCGCGTCACTAGTCATGAAATTAGGTAATTAGATTGCACATAGAATTCATCATTATCATCATCATAGACCGGTTACTCATATATACTTCCATGCGATCTGCAATGGGGGACGTCCACTGTAATGCACGCATTACTCCACGGGATGGTTCCTATTATCCTTGAAGATCCTCTTTACTACGTATTACAAAGGATTATTTTGTACGAGGCGATAGTTACGGGCGTTTAAAGGATATTGCAAAACTGCCACATAGCAGACATTTTGACAGAAGAACAAACAGCACAATGACAAAGCCAAGGCGGAAACTCTGCAAATAATCAAGTGCGGATTCTGTTGATGGAATGTGGTCCCTAAATCCGACATCCAAGAACCAACCACTATAAACAACTATTTCCGTGGGATGAGACGGAAATAATATTGCATTAGCTTTGATCCAATCCCTTAGCTTTGATAAGGCTGGTTCAGTTGGGTCGACCCCACCTCAATTAGGGAAATATAAGCACTCGGTAAATTTAAGACGAGAATAAAGAATATATTATGTACCTATCAATACTGTATTCCCAACATAAATATGAGGAGACGTAAATACTAACGAAGTAGGTGCGTATTGAGTCGATGAATGATTAATTAAAGAAGAAATAGTTATTAAATAAGTGACGGAAGCTAAAGCAAAGAGTAAGTACATTGAAATTAGGTTAAATAAAAATAATATGTACAAAACATAAAAGATTATTTTTTGTTGTACTACGCAATTATTACAGACTCCATCCCTCAGCACAGTAAGTTGTGTTTAACTTCAACAGAGATAATCGCTCTTTTCTGTAAAATATTGTATCCTCTGCAAATTTATGTTCAAAACGGAAGAAAAATTAATTAAGAAAAAGAGGAAAAAATCTCCGTTAAAAAAAAATTGAAAAACCAGTGCCATTTTCAGACTGATTGAAACTTTCCAAATACGCGTCATTGCACTCTTGCCCAGCCCAATGCGTCAATCTCTGCATCGAAATGACCTATCACGCTTGCCGTCGAACCCCGATAGACGACATACCTAGTCCTCGACATGATATTACCCGCCCAGAACAGTGAGCCTAGGTTCGTTCATACCGTCGACCACCGTTATTTTTGTTTGGCTCTCATTAATCCTTAACCCCAGCTGCAAGCTTTGTCGCTCAACATGCAAAAGAGCAACCGTTTCTTCATCCGTAGCCGGAAAGGAACCGTAGCAGATACCCAGTTCTCACCGGAGTTGAAAAAGGTAGAGCTAAATACTTTTCTTTGAGGTATTAGTGGAGTAATACTGATGTACCACGGGTGAACCATGAAGTATAAAATGGGAGGGAGAAAAGAACAGGTTAGGTAGCTATCACCCTAGTTCAGCGGTCAGTTTTGGCTAGGATATCTTATTTTATTTTATTTTATAGTACGGCTAAGCCAATTTACAATATTTGAACAAAGGAGTTGTAAACTCAGGAAAAAATAAATGAATAATTAAATACCTATAAGAAAAAGTCAACCAAATTTCACTGGCATTGGTGAGCTGAAAAATGGCGCCTGAGGGAAGACGATGGATCGGCAAAGAAGTTGAATGACGAATTCTGGAGGAAGGCATTGACTACACGTGGCATCCGGTAAAGGGGGCGCTGGAGCATGTAGTCGTGCGGAGCAAAGGGGACGTGGAACAGTGGTGTATGGCGGGTAACGTAGCCCGGCACGTTGAAATTAATCCCGGCAAGCAGAGCAGGACAGTCCAGCACGCCATTCGCAGCTTGTGGTTGAACGCCACATCTGCCAGCAGTCTACGGTTCTTTAGACTAGGTACGCCATAATCCGCCGGCAGCCGCGCATAATCCACACTATCGGCCGGTATCCCCAACTTAAAGGCGACAAAACGAAGGAGTTTGCGTTGGACCCTCTCCAGCATGTTCTTGTGCACCCCATAGAACGGGGACCATACAGGGCTAGCATATTCCATGATTGGGCGGACCAAAGATTTATATAGTAGTACTATAGCGTCGACAGAGGTAAAGTCCCGAGTGTACCTCTTCAGGAAACCAAACAATATGGTTTGGTTTCAAGGATATGGTTTGGTTTCAAGGATATCAAACAATAAACGAAAGTTCCAGTCACGCAGCATGCCTATATGAGCTAATTTTCAAAGAAATATTCGTGCTATTGCGTAAAAAGATGATACAGCGAGGAACCATAAACATTTCGAAAAATTATCATTTTTTCGTGATTTTAGCCATATTTACTTATGACCGACCCTTTTTTTAAAATAGGTATTTTCATCGTCGAGATAGTTCTCTTTCTGTCGAGAATCACCATCGCACTCAACGTCAGGTGAATTGATTTTAACCCTTGATACCAATTTATAACCCCCCCCCCCCCATTCCAAATTTGACCGCTATTCTGTACAAAAAACAACTGAAATGGTGTCTGTCTGTTTCTTGGTCTGTCTTCACTTGAAAACTCTTAAATAATATTAATCACTGAATTATTGAATCCGTACATTTTTATTAAACTATAATTCCCGGGCCGGCTCCAGTATTCAATTGACGGCTTTCCTGGGGGGGAGCACGAGGGTAGGTATTAACCACAGAAAATAGCGATCTACGCAGGAGGAGCATCTATACAGGTAAACAATATACCGTTGTTTAACAATTTGCAGCTTTTTTGTTTCCTCACTACAGACGGTAGGGAAACCTTGGATTCGTGATTGAGTAAAAAAATGTATGTCTTCCAAAATGAAAATTTCCACTTCCATTTTGCGTTTCAAACAGCGAGGAACATTTTTGGTTGCGTGTCTGTCTGTCTGTGGTAATTCCTTGTAACGCCCTTAACTACTCGAAATAATGGTCGAGGTTGGCTGGAATTTCGAGGGTAGGTTCGGGTTGGGTCACAGATGGTCCCGTACCAAAATCATTGAAAAAGTACCGTAACTTTCGGCTGCGCACGCGCAAACGTAAAATACTTGAAAAGCTCATAACTACCCTAAATATCGTTGAAATGAGTTCAAACTGAGAGGGTCGATCAGGAATGATACATTAATGGTTCCAAATGATATTCATTGGAATCGAACTGTAACTTTCGTCTGCCCATGTGCGAACATGAAATGTTGACCAATTCCTTGTAACGCTTTTACGACGCGAAAAACAGTCGTAAAGAGCTGCAATTTTGAGGGAACACGCGGGTTGGATCGCAAATAGTCGCGTTCCAAAATCATGGAAATCGTTCCGCCTGCGAATGCGCAAACCTGAAATACTTGAAACGCCCTAACTACTTTAAATATCGTTGAAATGAGCTCAGATTTGGAGAGTCGATCAAGAATAATTCGTTGATAGTTCCATTGGAATTTCATTCGTATGCGCATGCCTGAACATGAAATGTTGCCCGTTTTCTTGTAACGCTTCTAACTACGCGAAAAATAGTCGTAGAGAGCTGAAATGTTGAGGGTAAACGTGGGTTGGATTGCAGATTGTCCCGTATCAAAATGAACCTACCCAACTATTCTATACGTTCATGTGATTCAATGAGGAAGCTATACTGCCTGGTCGGATTGGCAGACGTTTTCTTTTCTAAATTTGCTAACATACGATGAATTGAAAAGCCGGGATATATCCTTACCCTTAACCCTAAACCAGGTGCAGTACTGAATATAATAAACCATTATTCTAGGTGTAATTACATCAGAACGAAGCGAAACTATTGCATTCTGAACGAATCGAATGCTGTGCGTATTGATCGACTGTGGAACCTAAATCCGCTCGAACTCAAGTCTCAATAAAATATTCGAGATATTCTATCTGAATGAGACGAAAATATGATTTACTCCGAACAACACCGACGACACGTGCAACGAAAATTTGACTGCTCCGTGGTATACGCGTATCAAAATGACACTCACGATTTTCTGAAAAGGATATGAAGTCGGTGGATGGAGGAGGAGCCGGTTGAGCGAGTACCGTTGGCGAGGGAGAAAAACTCGGTTTTTATCGAATGGCGGAGCAAAAAAAAAAGAAAAAGAAAAAGAAAAAAAAAGGCGAAAGCGAAAAGTGTTCCCGAAAGCTGCTGATGTGGAAAGTTGCGGGGCGTACACGGTAAAGCTTTTCATTCAGGGACGAATAAATATATTTTTGTTCGTCCTCGAGGCCTCAGAGGTTTCCCAGTCCCGAACCGCAGACGGAGTTGAGTGGCTCACGGCTCAATGGCCGTACTGACGAGCTGATAATGAAGAGGGGTTTTCACCAGTGTATGGGAAGTATTTCCCATGGAATCTTAACCCACGAGACTTGATGGTTTGGGTATCGAATTATACTACAGTAAGTAGTATAATTCTATGGATGTGGGTTAAGTGTAGGCGGGATGCCGGTGGTTAGCCTCGAATAAAATTCCGTCACTCTGACGTGAAGTAAGTAATTTTGCTCTCATGTCTACTAAAGCAGCAAAAGCCTCGTGATCACCACTGAGAGAAAATAAATAAATAATAAATAAATAGGTAGAAAATAAATAAATCATTAATGAGCCCACGAGTAAACAGAAAAAATTATCGCAATCAGCTGAAATTCAGAGGTGTGGGTTAGTCCGTCGACGTCTCCGAGTAAATTGCATCGAAATCGGTGTGTAGCTCTCATCAACGCATGCGCAAACGTGAAACCCGTGTTGTACTTGAAACAATCCGGTTCTACACATCTCTGTGCTTTTCAAATAGATTTTACCGGTTTTGAGTGTACGCCAAAAGTTGACGGTTCCCTGTGGTCAAATATGAACCTCGCCAGGACAGGAATTATTAACAGTTGACTTGAACCATCATTGATGTGAAAGAAAAGTCATACAGCATGGCTATATGAGAGAACTTTGAAGGTGACTTTCGGTGATATCGTAAGTATTTTGACCCTTGAAAACTCGAACTTGACCCAGTATTTAGAGAATAAAATATTCCTGAATTGTGTCACCATTTTATACAACTTTTTGTAAATTTAATGTATTCGAATTTTTGGTTACTTCAGCCTTTTTAGGGACGCCCCTTAGAAGCTTGGTCAAGGGCTGTGTTCTATTTCGGTTGGAAGGGGTCAACACTCGATGGAGAGAAAAAATTACCAACTACAACTTTCTTTCTTCCTACAGACCTTTCTAAAACTGAATCCTTCGAAAAACCGATAGGTGTATTATGAATGTGTGTGTATCTGTATGTGTATCTATATGCGCAAATTTTGCATCCGATGCCCAGGCCACAATATTATCAAACGATTTGCGTTCTAGCTGTGCATTACGTTGCCGGAATTTCGAAATACACTTAAGGGGGGGCTGATGGAGGGGTAATAGTAAAACTGTAGACGATGCCCACTCCACAATTCTCAACCGATAATCGCGGTTCTTTGTTTATTCGACTCAGTATTGCGTCTAGCTGTGCACTTCGTCGCCGGAATTTTGAAATTCACTTCAAGAGGAGGGAGGGGGGATGGAGGAGTAATATTGAAATTGTATGTTCAATTCATCACCGATTGTGTGGTTCTTTTTTTTATTACGTCGCCGGAATTCGAAATTCACTTGATGGGGTGACAGAGACTGGTAATGTTAAAACTGTATGCACAACTCTCAACAGAGTTGAGTGGTTCTTTTTTTATTCGAATCAGTTTTGAGTTTAGCTGTGCACCACGTAGCCGGAATTTCGAATTTAACTTCAGGACTGGGGGTCATGGGAATGTGCATGCACGTTGCGTGATTGAACGACGCCACCAAAAAGGGCGCCCCCCGTAAGCCCTGTAAGGGCTGTCACTGGTTTTTTAAGCCATTTTTTACCATAAAAACTGAAATGACTTTTTTTTTTTAAAAAAAGGAAAAATATTTCATATACTTTCTTTCAACACTACTTCACTTCGACCCCGAAGTGGCGACGAAAGCTGCTCATCTTAGAAATCATATTTCGTGTGCCAATACTGACATTTGGTCGAAATTAGGAATTTTGGTTTAATATTTCCAACAATGAACCTTAGGAATCGAGCAGGAAATATCCCCTCCCCCCCCCCCCCCCCATCGATCTAAATTTGATGGTTTGCTTTTGAATGCACCTACGTTGAATCCCAAAATGTAATGAAACAATTTTTGTCCGTCCGCCGTACCTGTCACCTTTTCCTTAAATACAACGAACCAAAATTTTATTTGTAGGTCCCATACGGGGTCTAGTTGGTCCGCGAAGCCCGGCATTACTGCCAAAATGGGATGAAAAATAGGGACTGAAGAGTAGCAAATAGGGACTAAAATGTTAAAAACGCCGTAGCTCGATAACTTTCAATATAAGGGTATGGTTATTATGACGTTTTTAAACCGATTCCGAACTTGGTATTTTTTGAAAACCAGCTGGAGCATTGCATGTTCAGCCGTTCGTGCACAGTAAGACCCTGAAATGTGTACCATAAAGCTTCGTTAACATGAGTGTGAATCACCCATAAAAGAAGAACACCATTATATTAATATCTAACAATATCTATCTATTAATATCTATCTTGGGATCTGCAATAAGTTATGTTTTCCGAAAAGTCACTAAAAATTTGATAAAGTTGCGATTATTACAGTATATTTATTATTGTATCTAACACGATATTACTCTGCGAGACGATTCTTCATAATTTCAGTATTACCACCAGACCTCCAAAAATAATTCCTAATATTATTTTACAAGCGAATTATTTGTTCCTTCAGTGTGTTTCGACGAACTGATAAGCCCTCCTGCTTTGTATTCAAACGATTGTGTTTCGTTATAAGACGACTTCCTTCCAATTAGTAATTTAATACCCAGAGTAGAACAACTCGCCTCGCGTGCCACACCAACTATACATTTTTTACTCCCTCTCCCTCCCTCTCCCTCCTTCTTTATACGACAGTAAAGTTGCGAAAAGTCAGTCTAAGAAAGTAATAAAGAACGGCTTCAGGCCCTCCGACCTCGCATACTCCTGTCCAACTCGCGCCAACCATCTCATGAATAAAACATCCGAAGAAAAACACTTGTGAAGCTATTTGGGCAAAAATATTTTTCCTCGTATTACGTTTTATCAACCGCTACGCCTCAGCTCCGTACCCCCCACTTTGGTAATGGGAGGAAACAAGAGACGGGCACTTGAGTGACTCAGCGGGAGTTCAATTTGGTGTTTTGCTAGAGCTGTTAGTTTCATGTCTTGCGTCAGGAACACCCTTTAGACGCTTATTATTCCAAGAATGTTTAGAAAAAGGGAAACCATCTTAAGGTACATGGGAATAAATAACCATACAAACCCACTGCAGACCATTCTAAAACAAAATCTCTAAACATAACCATACGATTGTGCTTGTTTTCGATTTTGCTTCGAAGTCTACCAAGGTAACGGAAGCTTTGTTTTCACTTTGGAGAGAAAACAATAATTTTTTCTTTCTCCAAAACTCCAAATTTTCACTAGCGTTTCATGTTTTAGAGCTTTCTGAACAAATTTGTTATGGTGTCTGTCTGTCTGTCTGTAAATCCTTGCCACAGACGTAACTTCCTCAATTCAAATCAGATGTTGCCGAAATTTTCAGAGATCACGCGGGATTTGAATCAAAACGATCGGATCATAATTGGTATGACCACTGCGATGCACAAATGTAAAATCCGAGGTACCTACGGAACTGAATACGAACAGCTGTGTTATCATACGTTATTTTCATTATCTAAATTAGGTACATGTTGTCGATACGAGGAAGCGATGTGCAATTAAACTTCGCAGAGGTTTTTTCTCTCATTATGTGATTTCTGGATGCGCGGTGAGGGGATAAGGGTTAACATATTTTTTGGTACGCGGGCAGCCATTCTCATCTGATTTTCACATTTTGCTTCCGAGTCTGCAAGGCAGTGTTGTTTTCACTTTCGAAATAGAAATTTTTTTTGTGCTCCAAAATCAAAATTTCCACTTGCATTTTGCGTTTCAGGGCCTCCTGAACAAATTTGGTTTCGTGTCTGTCTGTCCACATTTCCTTGCCACAGCCATAACTTCCACAATTTTGATCCGATTCCAATAAAATTTTCAGGAATTGTGCGGGTTTAGCGCTAGATGGTCCCCTATCAGTTTCATCATGATCGAATCAACGGTAGCCTCTCCCCAGGCGCTAACGAGATTTTCTTGTTACGGTCATAACTCCATCAATTTTGAACGGATTCTGGTCAGATTTTGAGGGATGATGCGGGTATGGTCCCTTGAGGTCCCATACGACATTCATCATGATTGAATCAGCGGTGGCAGTGGCACGTGGTACTGACACCGCGTACATTCCAAACGTCGAGCATTCATGTCCACCATCTCTATGGCTCTCTACGGCTACGGAATTCCATAATAACGTTTAAATATTTTTTGCCCCGTGCTTTGTATTGCCCAAAAATAACGATTTTTTAATTTTTGGTTGCCCAGCATTGTATCGTCATGAGCATGGCGAACCGGTCATTTCTAGTTTTCTGAAAATTTAATGGTGATATACTGTGAAGGCCACGAGGAAGCTTCTGTGCCATGTCCTTGGCAGTGTATTATTTTTGCAACCATAATGTCTTCTAAATATTTTCGCTCACATTTTGCGTTCCAGACGTCAAGGAACCCTGTCACACCATCAACCTCCATCCCTGTCACACCAACAAGAGCGGCTGGTCTTTAGATGGTACCATAATGAATTTCATCAAATTCAAATATGAAATTCCTGGCAACCTTGGGACATAGGCTCAATATGACCGATTCAAACGATATTTTCAGGGGTCACGCAGGTCCTTGATGGCCCCCTATGAATTTCTGCAATCTTTCATCAGTCATATACGAGTACCTTCGGTTGTATTCGATCAATTTCAATGAAATTTCGGGGGATCACGCAGGTCCTTGATGGCCCCCTATGAATTTCTGCAATCTTTCATCAGTCATTTACGAGTACCTTCGGTTGTATTCGATCAATTTCAATGAAATTTCGGGGGATCACGCAGGTCCTTGATGGCCCCCCTATGAATTTCTGCAATCTTTCATCAGTCATTTACGAGTACCTTCGGTTGTATTCGATCAATTTCAATGAAATTTCGGGGGATCACGCAGGTCCTTGATGGCCCCCTATGAATTTCTGCAATCTTTCATCAGTCCTATACGAGTACCTTCGGTTGTAATCGATAAATTTCAACGAAATTTCGGGTGATCACGCAGGTCCTTAATGGCCCCCTATGAATTTCTGCAATATTTCATCAGTCATATACGAGTACCTTCGGTTGTATTCGATCAATTTCAATGAAATTTCGGGGATCACGCAGGTCCTTGATGGCCCCCTATGAATTTCTGCAATATTTCATCAGTCATTTACGAGTACCTTCGGTTGTATTCGATCAATTTCAATGAAATTTCGGGGGATCACGCAGGTCCTTGATGGCCCCCTATGAATTTCTGCAATCTTTCATCAGTCCTATACGAGTACCTTCGGTTGTAATCGATAAATTTCAATGAAATTTCGGGTGATCACGCAGGTCCTTGATGGCCCCCTATGAATTTCTGCAATCTTTCATCAGTCATATACGAGTACCTTCGGTTGTATTCGATCAACTTCAATGAAATTTAGGAGGATTATCCAAGGTTTCTGATATTCTGAAGGCTCAATTCCACAAAGAAACTCCGTTTTAGTTTCCACTAAACAGCCCCAACATAATCATTCCTCTCCTCCTCAAGTCTTCGGAACCCCCTAAATGCCCTGTCATCAGTCATTAGCAGAGCGGGTCTAAAGGGGTTTAGGCCCTCACAGACAACACCTAAAGCCTCCGACAGGGCCTTTTGCGTATTTGCATAATCAGTCTCGCCCTCCCGCCCCGGCCCAGCCATCCCGGTCAACACAATTACTTTTATCAACACATTACTCACTCTGTCACCGCTCCGCGGCGCTTCCACTCGTCTGACAATACCACTTTGTCCACAATCAATATCTCCCTTTTGCTTCTCACCAATCAAACTTCAATATCCCCCCCACACAAAGGCCAGTTCTATCCCAGAGGCCCAGTCCAGAGGCTTTACTTTTTTACCAGCCAATGGAGCTTGCATCTGAAAAACTTCCATCGTTTTCAGAAACCGCGAGCCGGTATCGGTTAATTCAACCCCCCCCCCCCCGGCACTTCAGCCCACGCCCTGCTATTCCCTTTTTTTTCAGGCAGAGTGAAAAATTGGACGTTTCATCTTAATTACAAACGGTGGCCCAGATTTCCCAAAGCTACTCTGCTTTTTTTTTCTTTTTTTTTTCATAAATATATTTCCGATAATTAAAATTGAGCATCGCCGCAAAATTACGGCAATCCCAAATTCTTTCTCCATTTCCTACGTTTAGGTTTCATTTCATTTTCATTGCCTCGTTATCGAAGAAGTAAAAAGTCTGAATCAACTATTACAGAAGCATCAGTGCATAAGTAAATTGCCATCTTTAAGTAATCTCACCTGGCATACCTATTCAGTACAGCCGCTAAATCGAGGTAATGGGGTCGCTTCACATTTATAAGCTTCAGTGAACGGATATAAAAAAGAAGATGACGTCACTGAACCCCCACTCACCTGGTTTTGGGTCATCGCCCTCAAGTTGTGACGCCACGTGCTATTATTGGCTCATGTTGATGGATTTACGTAGAACTGGAACTGCAAGATATTGGCTCATCGGGAGTAGGGGGTGAAACAGGTACATAATGAGGTGTGATTATAATTTTTCATGTTTTCATCTATAATGTATAGTTGTCTACGGTGAGCAAAAGTCAGCAGGTATCAATAATAATTATTGAAATATGTCACCAGTGAATGAAACCAATGTTATAATACGCTAGTAATTGTGTGCAAATCCTTCAACGACTTCCTGTGCACTCACTTGATCTGTTCATTGACTGTAAAATTGTTTACTAGTGCTAGACATCAGTTCAGGTACACCTAAATCCTGAGCTGAAGAATAGTGCATGCTCAAGTTCCCCAAGAACTGCTTCAAATCGAGCATTCGAGGTGCAAGCTTGCATAATTATTATTTATTACCGGGGTGTAAAATTTTCAATAGTTCACCCGATGAACTATTGAAATAGGTCATTGAAGTATTTCATTAAGTATAATAAAGGAATAATAATTTATATAACATAATTTGAAAACGGTTTGATGTGATAATAAGCACTACCTAGTGAAGTAATAGTTTACTGAATGTGCATTGCTTGTATGTAGAATAGAATAATAAAAACCACAGTCATGCAGCATGGCTATAAGAGCGAATTTTCGAAGTTTTCGGCATCTTCCTCCTCCGCCTAAAATTTTCTGAAAATTAATTTTCGGCCAATGTTTTCCCAACTTGATACCATACAAAATTAAAACAGGAGTAGTTTTACGCAAAGTAAAATTTGGGGTGGAAGGAGGGGGAGGGGGAAATCAAAAATGTTTTGAATACCAGAAGAGTAGGTATTGGGTACATAACAAATTTTTTGTTCCATTTTTTGCCGAGTAACACCTCGGTTTGTAGATTTTCCAACGCTGAACACGATGGTGAAGTCAGAATTGCGATATCCCATTCCGTTATCAGATTAGAGCAGACGAACCAGGAAGAACATCTCAAGAAATAACCACGTTCCTTCATCTTCAAAGTGCTCCAGTTTGAGAATGGAATGAGATATCGCAATTCTGATTTCACCATCGTGTTCAGCGTACAAAAACCTTTAAAATGAGGTGTCACTTGTCAGACGTTTTCATTTTGGGAATTTATGGGTAATTTCCCCCCCCTAAAACTCCCCAAAACTCCCCCTTAGGGTGACCCGATTCTGCTCATCTTCGAACTTAGCCTGTCGATTGCCAAGACAGATTTTTCGTGCAAATTTGAACTTTTTATCTCAATTCTTTCGAGAGTTATCGTCTGGAATGACACATACATATATAAATATATAAATATATATATAAATATATAAATATATAAATATATATATATAACTCGGCCCTTCGGGCCTCGCCAGGGGGCAAGCCCCCTGGACCCCCAAAGGGGGCTCCGCCCCCTCGGAACGGCTTCGCCGTTCCTCACCCCCGAAGGATGTGTTCTTATACATCGTATAACAAAGGAGAATTTGCTATGCAATTTACCCCCCCCCCCCCCCCACACCATTTCCATAGAAACACATTAAAAAATGCCAAGCGGCGCCCGTTACCATGAAATGTAGGTAACTAGTTATTCATAGGTAACAAAGATAACGTTGGTAATTCTTTATCACATTCCTCTTTGTGCTCATCTTTATCACATTCCTCTTTGTGCTCATCTTTATCACGTTCCTCTTTGTGCTCATCTTTATCACATTCCTCTTTGTGCTCATCTTTATCACATTCCTCTTTGTGCTCATCTTCATCACATTCCTCTTTGCGTGACGCGTTTTTGTGACAGGATATTGTGACAGGACATTTTTTTCACATGACCCCCGGCGTTAAAATTGCATAGCAATTAATACATATAATTTTTGGTGTCTTTCGGCAGGGAATTCAGGATGGTCTGAAACGGATTTTGGTATAACAATCTTTCGGAAATTCGAGTTTTAAAAATTTTGGACCGAGAACAATAGCTTCCTTTTCTTCGAAAATTCGCTAATATACGAAAAATGTTCAAATAATTAAAAAAATCGATTAAACGAAAAGCACAGAAAGTAAAACACAATCAAAATGATGAATATTTGTTGAGGATGTGAGAAATGAAAAAGAGCAGATGCAATTCAGCTCCGCTCCTCAGCGCAGGTGCATCATGTACATAGAGTTGCCATAAGTCCGTATTTCGTATGGGATTTTACACCCTCTGCCCGTATCCGTACCGTACAAAGGCAAAAACTGAGAAATGCCCGTATTTTGTATCTTACCGTACACCTACGTCCGTTGCACCTCGGAAAGTGGTAAAAACGGGAGAAGCTGCAGGTGTACAGCGTTACCATGGGTTGAAGCAAGGGAGAAAGAGATCCTTTACGATATTTTCTATATTTTGGTTTATTATTTTCAATAATGAACCATTGGAATCGAGCATGAAAAAAAAAATTCTTACCCCCCCCTCAAAATTTGATGGTTTACGTTTCAAGGTATGTAGAATCCAAAACTGCAATAAAAATATTTCTGTCTGTCCGCCGTACGCCGTACGCCGTACGCCGTACGGGCCACTTTTCTTAGTTACCATGAAAAAAAATTGATGAAATTCGGGTTATAGGTTCCGTTCGGCGTCTAGTTGGTCCTCGAAGATCGACGTTACTGTGAGTCATCTCTAAGGGGTTCAAAATAGGGGTTGAAATTTTCAAAACGCCTATACCATTTTTTTTACGTAAATATTTTTACGGTTTTAAATAGTTCTTGAACTTGCGAGTTTTTTAAGACCATCCGGAGCATCGTACGTCCAGCCGTTCGTTCACAGTAAGGCCCCGAAGTTTGTACCGACAGGCATTTTCGACTCCAGTATGAATGAAATTGTATACAATTCAAACCAAATCTCGTAACCAGAGACGCGCCCACAATAGGAATTTGTGAATACGGCCAATCATTGGTAGGGATCACCTGATTATATTGGCCGAGTATGAAGTCGAGTTGGTTGTTCTGTGATATTATTGCATTTGAAAAATGATGGCTCTTTTGGAGTTTGTTGGTAGGTAGTGAAACTTGAACAAACGTTGAAGTATTATTGATGGGTAAATTATTACTACGGTAAATCATTACTCAACGGTAAATTATTACACAACGGTTCATTATACCATATACATACGTAGAAGGGGCTGGAGTTTGTTGGTAGGTACTTTTGCAACTTTTTTCACTCCTCATCAACAATTTCTTTTCAGAACTTCATTATGTGTGTTTCTTTTTGTTAGGTACTGTTTGTCATCGGCAGAATTATTTTAGCAACATTTAACTCGTGATTTAGGTAGGTACCTAGTAACGAGTACGGGGTTAGGTACTAACCTACGGAGGGTCTGCGATCTACATAATTATGCATAGAATAGTACATATTATATTATATAGACGGGTTATCTATACATAGAGCTGTGATCTGTAACAGAAGGGTATTCTATACAAAATAATAAACCGTTGTGCAGGGATTTGCAGCGTTTTATTCTATTTTAAATGTTACTTGTCGCGCTTTCATTATCTAGTTTTTTTTTTACGTGATTTCTTCAGAGAAATGTGAATGGTGCAAAGAAGCTAAGGGCTGATTTTGACGAAAATACCTTGTTTGAAATACCTATGTAGGTACTTCTCTGGAATACCTGAAATACCTATGTAGTTTTCTGGTATTCACCGACTATACCATTCCCTTTCATCCCGATGGTGGGGATGCCAACTTCTAATTTAATTTAATTTTTCTGGAGAATACCTGTGTAAATCACGTGTCTAAAAACCCGCCAGTGATTCTGATGAACCCGTAGTTATCTTTTATGTACCTGCATACATTTATGTTTAACTGATGTTTAGTAAATTAGTTCTATTGGCTCGTATTTGTGTGTGTGTGTGTGTGTGTGTGTGTATGTGTGTGTGTGTGTGTGTGTGTGTGTGTGTGTGTGTGTGTGTGTGTGTGTGTGTGTGTGTGTGTGTGTGTGTGTGTGTGTGTGTGTGTGTGTGTGTGTGTGTGTGTGTGTGTGTGTGTGTGTGTGTGTGTGTGTGTGTGTGTGTGTGTGTGTGTGTGTGTGTGTGTGTGTGTGGGTGTGTGCGTGTGCGTGTGTGTGTGTGTGTGTGTGTGTGTGTGTGTGTGTGTGTGTGTGTGTGTGTGTCTGTGTGTGTGTGTGTGATTTTTTGAGAGGCTGATGATGCAAACGTTCATCACTAACAGTTTTACCATGAGGCCGATAATTCTAGTTTTTTACACCAGTGAGATTTGTCTTCTTCCTTATTTTATACAGTTCTGCCCAGTGGCTGTGTAAAAAGTAGACAAGTAGGAAACAGACTGACGTCACGGCATTATTACAAATGTGTTTAGATTCTAGTTTTGTTATTATACGTAGCGAATTGTTTAAAGACATTGTACAATGAGTAATAAATAAATGTTTAATGCTCCTTATTCGGAAAAATGAGACCCCACCAAAACACCAGAAATAAGACGGCAATATTGGGTATGCACCTGTGTGGTGCATGCGACTATTGGTGTCAGAAAAACACATGCGACTGACGGAAGAAGAGGAGTGAAAGCTTCATGAGTTCATTTAGATATGGACCTGAGAAGATTTTGAAAAATGCAATTACTACTACCACTACTATGTATTTTAAATTAAAGCTTTATTTAAAAAAAAAATATGTGCACTTTTAATTTATTATAAGCAGCTATAGGTACATGAGAGAACATACTCAGGTTAGATGAATTCTAATCCAACTGGTGGGACGTAATAATCTCGATACCTGAGCAAATCGAAACCTCGATGCATAATTTCAACCTGCACGAATCCCTTATTTATTTATTATTAAAGGTATGATGTATTTGTAGCTCACCTGTCGACACTTTTCTAATTGTTAGATTGTCAGATCACCCTCTCGAACTTACCTGGAAAACAAAAATACAAGGGGAATTGTGAGTTTAACGATTCCAGAAAATGCAAAAATTAATAAAGTGTAAGGAATAACGTAAATTATGAGAGAATGGAGCAGCTGATCTCGTTGGATTTCTTTGTCCTGGTGACCCTGATAACCCATTGATGGTTCTAACAGCTGTATGACCGTCAAGTTTTCATACTTCTGACATAATTTGCCTTTTTAGTATGAATCCTTTTACCGGATTATTAAAACCTTTGACCAAATGAATCAAACCATTCGCCAAATGAGTTGAACCTATCACCTTTTCACTTAAAAAATGGATGTGGATTTCTACCGGTTTATGACGTGCTTTTTCTTTCCACATCCACTTTTTGCGCGTGTGGTTTAATTAGAAAGGCAAAAGGTTCAATTCATTTAGTAAACTTTCTATTCATCTGGAAAATGGTACCCAGTATCTGGGTCTGGTTAAGTACCTATATTCTTATTCTTTGAGGAGAAAATAAGAGTAGTTTTCTAGTCCTGTACGACAAAATAATAGGTGAGCGCATGATCTTATTCCAAAATTTTCCTCCAAAATGAAGCGTTTCGTGTTTCAGACGTCGCGTCCCTGAAAAATGTGTGTTAATATCTGTGAGTCCGCGAACCCTTACCGCGCACATGACAACATAAAGTAATGGTCGTAATGAGCTGATATCTTCAGGGATTGGGCCCAAAATTTATTGTCCTCATGAATTCAACTAAAATCGGATTTCGAGTTACGCCAGCGGAATTGCAAATATGAAATCCTTGCTCCACGCAAGTTGTAATGAGATGAAATTTGGAAGGTCGGTACCTGAGTTTTAAAATTGTTCCAGATCTATTAACGTAAAAAGATTTTTAACAAGCCAGTACATTCAAAAGTAAATATTGTTAAATGGAATATGAGAGAACACATGAGAAGTACGAAATTATAATTTAATTTTTCATGTAACATAAGTTTGTTTAATTTTGGTTTATCAACTCCCCACAGCAACACAGGCCGTCGGTCTAGCGCTGTGGTGTAATTGACGTTAATAGAGAGTTCCTAAAGACTAAAGTCGGGAAGATGTGTTCGGATTTATCTCAACTGCGCATGCGCGTCGCCCAAGTTCAAACTTATTTCCTTAAGTTCGACTTATTCGGCCTTATACATAAGGCGCGTTATCTCCCAGGGCACAAACTTTAGGAATCGTCTTTAACCTTACTCAGGGGTAACAGTGCACAGCTTTTTGCCGCGTTTTGTCGTTTTTTTTAACGCGTCATGTGTTGCCGGTCCTCGCCATCGCCAGCGTCTTTCAAAGTTACTCCAAGCGTCTTTCAAAGAATTTGCTAGATTGTTGCGATATCAACTTAGGATAAAAAAGTGAGTATACCTACCTATGCTATGTAATGGAATGGATTTCGCGTTGTGCTAAGTTAAGTGGCGTTACTTTTTAATTCACTCCTACCCCCACCACTTCTGTCAAACCGGACTTATTGGTTAGCATCCAAAGGCTGCTCGCCTTAGATGTGGCCAAAAGATATGGCCGTTCCCTAATGAACTTATCTCTTAGGAACTCTCTAATAGTGATCGAATTTAACGCAGTATTGTTATTATTTTGAAATTTGATTTTATTTCTATATTAAGTATATAAATATTACAGGTATATTACTTCACGCAAAATGTTCGTTAACTTAATTACTAATATTGTTATTTCTTTCATTTTGAATTTTTTCTTCTGTCAATAAATATCTTTCTCTCTCTCTCTCTCACCCACTTGTCAAGAAATTCACAACAGACATTTGGAATTTAATCAAGATCTAACTATAACCCTCGTATAACCATTGCAATGGTGTGCAGTTAGTTGTATCATAAACTGTAATGATTACGTGGGAGCTACGTGCCACACCTTGGCAAACTTAAATTAAATATTTTTTGTGTAATAATAACCAACAGAGAGATTAGTACCCGTATCAAATCAACTGTTAGCGTCCTTGTGACCAGTGCCATTCCGTTCCATCAGAATCTGACTTAGGTATGAGACTTATAATTTGTTTGTTCCATTTCTTCAACTTCAAATTATCCCACCAGACCATTTTCACCACTCACCACCATTTAGCTGAGACCGACCGAATACCATCAGATGCGCTTGATTAATTGGATTGACGTTGATCCGGAGTTTTTTCCCCACCTCGAGAACATCGTTGAAAGTTCTCTAGAAGGGGGAGAGAGGTCGAGGAAGTGATAATTCCAGTTTTCGATTCAGATCGTGCCTAATCTCCCGGGATGAATCTTGATAGGGAGGGAGAAAAGATTCATAGCTGCTACCGGGGAGAAATCAAGTCCTCGGAGCTAATCAACTCAGATCGGAGCCCTTGAATCACAATGACAAGTGGAGTTTTATTCCGGTGTGATTTTTTATCTTCTAGTTTGTAAGGAACGGGAAATATAATGGTAGAAGATTTACAAAGGTCTCCGAAGGGTTGTAAATGTAAGAGATAATGACGCAGTAAAACAATGAAAAGGGGGCAGCGTAGCAAAGATAAATTCGGTTCACCAAACGGAGGGAAAAACCCGCTGAGGAGGGCTCAGGAAGAGGACGGCCGAGAGCTAACAACTAAACAAATTTAAAATGCGCATGATTTCCTTCCTCGATTTCTCAGGTCAACTTTCCTTGTCTACGCGCAGTCGAATAACAATATGACATGGTAGTAGTCTGATCTAATATTGATGGATTCCGCACTTTACACAATTCCATACAATTGGCGTTTATTTAACCAGCGTAAAATAACCTACCATAACGCATTATGTTATTTAAAAAATATTACCTGCAGTAAGACACTGGGGAGTCTATAACTAGTGAAAATAATACCCAATTTTTACAGAGTCTATTTTTAAACTAGTGAACGCTCCCCATTTTCCACGCCTACTTACAAGTATTAATAAATCTATCTTTCCAGTGAGTGTTATGAGAATAGTATATATACGATGCACATTTTTGGCCGCTCATAATATTATTCCTGTTTCTTCACGTTTTAATTGCACACATAGCCAGCTAGTAGATATAGTGATATATATATTATACTGAACGTTGGTTACAAAATACACTGCTGTAATGTAAAATATCCGTATTCTGAAAATGATGAGCCAAAAACTAATTTTCTTTAGGACGGCGTTATCCAAAAACCGGCGAAGCGCCACATTTACGATTTTGAGGAAATCGCGATCAGAGTTTTTGTGCGTTTTTTTCGCTAATATGGCCACTACAGCTGCTATGAAACTGTGTTCCCTGGTGTTTTTCGATGCCTAGAAATCGAATGGCATCGTCAGAAAGTCGAGAACGTTGGTAATAATAGGGATATGGTGGCTACCTGGTATATGCGATTCCCATAATATCAAAACTTCTGCAAATTATTATAAAACGGTAGATTATTTACTTATATCGATGCCCCTTCTGTGTTGGTCACTGTTTTCTGTGATCAATGCCTGCCTTCGTGCTTCCCCTCAAGACAGCCCTAAATCGAGTACTGGAGCCAGCCGGGCAATCACATTTCATAAATAATATACGGTGGAATCAAGAAATCTACCATTAATTATTATTTGTTGTTATTCATGAAGCACCAGTTGATAAATTCAGAAAGTATCTATCCACAAAATCCAAAATAACCATTATTCTTCAAAAGAAATAATATCTAGGAACAACAAACGAACTAAGCTATGTGTGGTTATAATCAGGTGTTTCCTAGCGATGACATCTGGGGTGTAAGTATCTACACAGTTTCATTTTCACGATCATGTTGACGAAGCTTTTTGGTGCGAACGAACGGCTGGACGTACAGTGCCCCGGGTGGTCTCAAAAAATTTCAAGTCAGCGATAAAAAACTTGAAAAAAACCATACCCTTCTATTGAAATTTGGAGTATACCGTTGGGGAAATTTCCAACCCTATTTTTCACCTCCAAAGATGACTGACGGTAAACGGACCAACTCGACCCCAAATGGGACCCATAAACCAAATTTCATTAATTCTGATTCACAGCAACAAAGGAAAGTGCGAAGTATGGTTTAAGCGGGAGGGGGGGGGGGATAAACTTTTTCATGTACTTTCCAGAGGTCCATTATTGGAAACAATAAACCGAAACTATGGCCTAGGAAACATAACCTGGCCAAGAACTCAAGCTCACTTTGCAAGAAATCGGTGCAAAATACCGAAATAGATGCAGCCGTTCGAGTCACTAACCGTCACAAATAAACCAAGCATAATATTGATATTAATAGAATGAACTATGAACCTCAAAAAATTAAAAATGGACTATAATAAGCATTTTAAAAAACCACCAACAAACCAAGATCATTCCACAGGATTCACAGAATAAGAACGTATCGCGTAGATGGAAGGAATTCCCGGCATCTGGAAACACCTGAACCATCACAGCTCAGTTTCGCACAAAGTGACCAATTGCATGGAATTGTGTCTTTTGGCCGCCTTTTGCGAAATTCTGAACCTTCTTTTCATATATTTAAAACTGCAATGACGCTTGACCAGTTTATACAAAATTTATAAGTTATTCAAAATATTTTGCACAAATAGCCTATCAACCCTGGTTCGTACAAAACAACATAGAGCGCGCTTAACGAAAAAATTCTTAAAGTACTCATCGAGACGGGTCAACTGATACCAAAAACTCAATTTATGACTTTTTGGCACTCGGCCGGTTTGTGCCTTTGTGACAACATGGTGTACATGCTCGCAAGGGTCGTCCCTGAAATGTTCTTTTTCACCCACGTACTCGATAGGTACCTACCTAAATTGGTATAATATTCGTATGAATGAAAAGCCTGAGAATATTGTCGTGTGTTTCAGGGTTGGAGACTTTCACAATGATGAAACGCGAGAAAGTTCGTCGAACCTTCTGCGCTCTAAGGACGTCTGTCTTCGAGCAACTAGACAAACAAACATCCAGTGACAAACGATCACTCGCTAATAAGTTGGAGTTATGGAAATTCACTCCATCAAACGACAAAGAGGACCAAAGGTGTGGGAGGGTGTTTGCGAAGAGTAACGAGGTTCGAATTGGTCGTGACAGACAAGATCCACTTTCTTTCAAGAGAACCGACAACAAAGAAACAGAGCTTCGACGGAGAAGGAGGATTTGTTGTAAAACGAAGACGAACACAACGGACGAGAGATGCGAGAAAGAAAAATAAGAAAGGGGAGGATCGCAGTTCTCGAAGACTGATCCAGAAGAATTCGATGAATAATTCAAAGTGGAGGGGGGCATCGAGGCAGGGAGCCGGCCAAGCTGTAAACCGCTCTCTTCTCGCCATGCTCTGGGGGACATAGTTCTGCATGTCAGTCACTTCTGAATTATCATGAGTTTTTCGCTGTTCTTCGACACATTTCTCGTATTTCCCGCGTGTCCCGTGAGATTGTACACCTACCTATCTATAGGTAAAACAAGAAATTGTATATAGAATGTGACTGTAAAGCCGATAAGAAGTAAAAGGACTCGAAGAGTACGTTCAAGTTACATAATTATAGTTCATTGATCAGGTTGGATCACTGTTTACGCCAAATGCGCAAATTTTTCCAAGTCCTCGCTCGTGATGAATCGTCATGGCCTCGGGCGTCGTCGTCGTCCAGTCCGCACCCACTATCGTCGCCGTTGGTATTGTCGTTTCCGATCTCACAGTAAAAGTATCCCAATGCATTTGGCCCAATCTATATCGCACCTTCCCGCCAAAAAACCACGTTTCTTCCATCGAATCTATCCCAGTTCGCAGAATTTCTATCCGCTGCGCTATTTAGTGGATTACCTGCCATCGTAACTCAAATCTGGTACTGGCCAGAGACCTACTATCCAGGTAATATCAGCCACTATCCCGCTGTTGTCTGGAGACTAAGTTGGTAGCAAATTTGGACTGAACCGAATTTTGGGTTTGGAGGAACCAGTGCAACGATACCTACCAATACCAAACACTTCGTGGAACTGCCTTCGAGGGACACCGGATCAGAGAACAACCCCGATCAAAGTGATGCGAGGTCAGTCCGTTCCAGCACCTACCTACTTAGCAGTCTACAACTAAATTTAAATGTCTGTAACTACGGGGACTATATGCCTATTACTAAAGGACTATTTGAGGACAATAAAATAGTTCTTAATTACCACTAAAACTACTTAACCTAGAGCCTACATTATTGTACAACATCATACACCAACATATGGTTATATAACTAGATTTGAATTTAAAATAATACTCACCGTCTTCATTCCATAGTAAAACTATAAAATCAACATAATTATCTATTTGGTGTCGTTTTATTTTCAAGGGCAACGAAACCAGTAGGTACTAACGCTGTATGTAGTTTTTGTGTTGTAGAGTCCTTTTCAGTCACCTCTGAGGCCTTCAAGACCATCAGACCTAATTGTCTCCCCATACGAAGAATATATTAAGTACAGTCATATTTATCAACTGGATGAGCAGTTGGTATGAGTATCAGTATTTATAATAATTCAATTTATGACTCCCTTCCTAGCTCATTATTTGGAATTCGGTAGAAGATGACGACTATGATGAAAACTTCTGTTTGTGTAACACTGATGATAAACTCTGAATGTTTACTGAACATTGGTTATAGTCGCTCCACTACAATTACAGCTGGAACCCAATATTACCTGAATAACCTGTAAATTTCAGTTGGTAGATAATGGCGAAGCAGGAAAAACATGTTTGTGCATGCTCGGTCAAAAGTAAGGTACACTCCGATTCAGAGTAAATTTATATGAGCACATCTGGACACCTCAGAATTTCACTTCCTCGACTATTTTGGTTCATTATTTTCATTGTTTGAAATTTGAAGAAAAAAATCCCAGGCGTGAAAAATAGGGGATGAAGTTTCCAGGGTGCCATTATCTCGATTTTCTTAACGTTTCTGAATTGATCTCGAACTTGAGAATGTTTCGAGTCCACCCAGAGCATCACACGTCCAGCCGTTTGTTCGCAGCAACGCCCTGAAGGCTGCACCGAAAAGCTTCGTCAACATGATCGTGAATGAAACCGTATACATCCAGCCCAGATATTAACATTGGTAGGTACCACCTGATTCCTAATCACTAATAACGCATGGCTGTATGAAATCGAGTTGGTTGTTCTGTGATATTAGGTATTTCATTTGAAGACAAATGGTTATTTTGGATTCCGCCAATAGGCACCTACTTTTGTAACTTCAACAAACGTTATGCTTCATTAATAACAACTAAATAATAATAACAGAATTATTGAATCCACTACATATTTTATGAAACCCCGGCCGGCTCCAGTACTCTATTTAGGGCTGTCCTGTGGGTGGGGGGTGGGGGGGATGAGGGTAGGTACTGACCACTGATCTAAAAGGTAAATAACAAAACCCTTGTGTAATAATTTGCAGCGTTTTCTCATATTTACGGGCGGTTTAAGGGATTGCGTACAATACAAACGTACCTTTAACTATCTGAAGGAGCCAGAATTTCGGATTGTCACCGTCAGATTCTTGTTCAAGATGGTCGGAAATTTGTGGTCGTGGCTTCATTGATCGAAATGGAAGGTTGGCCCGCCGAACACCAACCAAAGACTCAGGCCGCTTGTGAGGGGCCGAGCCGTAAAACCGAAGAAGAAATTAATGAGTTTTGGTCTTGAAACGACGTGCGTACATAATTATATTTCCAGGAATATTATACATAATATAATATTCATTCATTATTCATTCTACAACCTGTGGAATGTGTTAGGGATATTACATTATTTAGATTCAATTCAGGGACCATCCCTAACTGCAGCGCCAAATCAGGCGGTCTGCAGGCTTATTGTGTGACATTACTATACTTTTACCCATTTTCAGACAAATAATGCATTTCTAAGTTGGTGGGACGCGGGAGTTTGTTGTACCGTGCCTCGTTATGTTATAGAGAGTTATCAAAGAAGGAAGTAATGTAACGCCTTTAAATGGATGGGATCAACGGGTGCCGTATATAGAAGGGACAGTCTACACAACTGAAGGAGCATCCGTTACCCGCACCATGTGGGTGAAGTAGAGTTGACTTTCACGGATAGTTTGACTGTTTATTTATTAATCAGACAAAATTAGGGCTAAACCCTCTCTACCATAAGTGGCTGGTAGGCATCAAAAATTATTTTATTTCACTTAGAACGTCCCAAAATAGAGTACCTAATATGAGTTTGTGACGGATTCTGAGGTGAGCTAAACTTCTGGCAGCAGGAAATTTTAGGACTTTTTTCAGTTTCTGGTTTACAACATCTAAACGGTGCATCTATCAGGAAATTTCACTCCGACCAAAATGGAAGAGCATTGAAGTCTGCGTCGAGTAACCTCCGTTAACATTAAATTTGGTTCAACGGTTTGGTCAGAATCGGCAGTCAAAAATAGGCAAATTTCGGTTCATCATTCTCAATAATGAACCTTTGGAATCGAGCATGAGAACAACCCCCCCACCCCCCTTTCAATCATTCTCTCTCACTCAAAATTTGAAGATTTCCTATGTACAATCCGCCAATGGAATTTAAAAAATTCTATCCATCCGCCGCACCGATGCTGTATAGATACATTACTAATAAGTATTCCCATGTGAATGTCATGTAGAATGAAAATGAATGAAAATGCATTCCCCCATTCCTTCCTTATCAATATGGGCATTTTAAGGGTACTGCACTCGAAACAAAACTTATACTCGACAGTGAAAACTCCATTATCCTGCATCAGAAGAGTCAGTGGACTATTAATAAACCATTAAGAAGGGCAAAAAAATAACAAAAATTTGTAAAAACTTTGTAAACACACTCATTTCGAAATGATGTGAAAGGAATAAAATAATTTTGTACTCCCACCCGGGAATAAAAGCATGGGGTGTTAGGAGATACATAATTATTTGACTTTTAAAGATGGTTGTTTTTTATATTTCATTATAATTTGCTATTGAAAGTACCTACTTATATCTTGTAGACATAACAAAATATATGATATGATTTTATTTTTAGCCATAAAGAATTGTGAGGGTTTTGTCCCCTGACAGCACAGTTATCTATAATGAGTATACAGAAATTGATTTACTACTACGTAAAGGAATTTACAACACTTTCTTTCTTTATTTGCTTTGTTTTTTCCCCTATTTTGTTAATGTTATTCCACACATATTCCATCTTGAGAATGACTAGTACCTAGGTACAAAATACGGTTAAAATTCAAGTCATAACAGGAACGTAAATCGTGTGGCTATTCTTGTTGTAAGTCACGACCAAACAAACTCCTCACAGTCTGGCTGAATAGAACTTTCTTTTAACGACCATCACTACAAATCACGTTTTATCCCATAAGGTCCAGTTTCGCTCTCAAACTAAAAGGTTTGACCAATAGTGTGTCATTATTTTTTCACTCTGGAAAACACGATGAAACGGGGGGGGTGTTATGAAAATTCACTAACAAAGGCCCCACTGGAAAAACTCCACTAGAAAACCCCACTTTCCAAGCACCGGCCGGCGCTTTCTCGAGTATTTTATGAACGATTCATCTTGAGCTGTTCATTCTCTTCACGGGTTTTCCAGACACATTTTCCGGTAGTATCTCTTCCCTCCTGTCATCATCTCTCACCGAGACTTTCTCGGCTCTAGTTGGCAAGGGAATTCATAGAGCGGAGTAAATAGGTACAAGGGTACGGAAAGCACGCACAAATCGTTATAAAAACGCTAACGACCGTTATTTCGCTTACCGCCATCAATTACACAACGGTTTATTATTTACCTGTATCTAGCTGCTCCTTCTGCATAGATCACTGTTTCGTGTGGTCAATACATACCCTCGGGCTCCCCACCAGGAACGCTGTACTATTCCTTCATATACCTACATCATAATATCTACCTGCATCTTCTCAAATGTTCAAGTTTAACGTTCCTGGGAAGTGTCCCATTTTTCTTCAGCAATTTGTTGGTAACCTAGTGTTTATTAGTACATAATAATAAGGTACATAGGTACAACAATGTTCAAGTATCTTCCCTAGAAAGGGCCTCATTTGTTCCCTAAGAAATTAGTTATCTACATTTTTGATGGTACGAGGTATCGCAATAATGCTCGAAGTATGATGTTCCTGGGGAAGTCCCATTTTGGTTTATTATTCTGTGAATAATACACCTATGTATTCGCTCAGCAAAAAATTTTTATAACACCCCCTCAAAATTTTTTCTTTTCCGTTTCAAGGTGCGTAGATTCCAAAAATGCAATGTCCGTCCGCCGTCCGCCGTCCGCCGTACGCCGTACGCCGTATCACTTGTACAGGCTTCATTTTCGGTCTAAAAAAATCGTTCTTTCGCAAATATGCTCCATTTGGGCTCTAGTTGTGTCCCGAAACTTTTCAGCCCGATCGGAATATACCCAGGGGTGTTATGAGTGAAAATGTGTGTAAAAATAGGTACTTTTTGCGTTTTAGCAACATGTTGGTAACATGAGCTTTTAAGGTATCGTTTTTCATGTTTTTGGGGACGAGAAGAGCGAATATGAAGTCGATTTTGACCAAAGAGTAGAAAATTGAGGTTCTACCAGATGTTCAGCTCCCGAAATTGATTTTTTATGAGTCAAAATCCTGGGAAATCGGCTGAAATCACCATCAATTTGTAGAATAACACTGGAAAAAGTGTCAACAGGTGGACCAAGACGATTAAATGGTACTATCAATGATCAGAAATAATGTATTAAAAAAAAAAAGAAAAAAAAAGGAGCGTACCTTATTCGTGTTTTGGGGGCCAAAATTGGTGGAAACCACCAGAAATAGCTATTTCAATTATTTTATATGAAAGAAACAATAAATAAACAGCCAACAGCCAACATCTCTGTAGGTATGTCCAATAGAATAATAAACCCATGTGACAAGGACTTTGCAACGTTTTTCTTCAGTAAATAGTTTGTAACCTGGTGTTCATTATATCAATAAGGTATAGAAACAACGTGCAAGTTTATTATCTTTCCTAGAAAGGGCCTCAATTTTTCCTAATAAATTAGTAACCTAAATAGTTTTAATGGTACAAGATATCGCAACAATGTGCGAAGTGTGATGTTCCTGGGGAAGGTCCCATGTTATTGACTGAATAGAAAATCGCTGGTTTATCTACCTGGACCTGTTCTAACCAAATTTCAACGATAATTTAGGTAGTTATGGGCACTCCAAGTATTTCACGTTTGTACATGCGCAGACGAAACGATTTCCATGATTTTGAAGCGGGACCATCTGCCATCCAACCCGCGTATACCCTCGTAGATCAAAGTTACACTACGATTCCAATAAAATGGATTTGGAACTATCCAAGTATTATTCCTGATCGACCCTCCAATTTTGAACTCATTTCAACGATATTTAGGGTAGTTATGGGCGTTCCAAGTATTTCACGTTTGCGCATGCACAGACGAAAATTACGGTACTTTTTCGGTGATTTTGGTACGGGACCGTCTGTAACCGAACCCGCACCTTCCCTCGAAATTTTAGTCCATTTCGACCATTATCACACTACAACATAGACAAGGGTAAAAATATGGTTTAAAAGGTTGAACAAATCGTATTGACTGTAGAAAATACGAAAAACACAACACTAGAAAAAGTGTCAACACGTGGATCAAGACGATTAAATGGCACTACCAATGATCAAAGATAGTTTAAGAAAAACAAAAGGAGCGTAACTAATTTGTGTTTTAGGGGCCAAAATTAATGGAAACCATCATAAATAGCAATTTCGCTTATTACGCATGAAAAAAACAATAAATGAACAGCCAAAATTTCTGTAGGTACGTATGTCCAATAGAATAATTTACCCATATGACAAGGACTTTGCAGCTTCCAAGTCGCTGCAAAGTCCTTGTCAAATGGGTTAATTATTCTATTGCACATACGTACAGAAGTGTTGGCCGTTCATTTATTGTTTTATTCATGTGCAATATTTTAAAAAGCTATCAAATTATCTTTGATCATTGATAGTGCTATTTAATTGTCTTCTGGTGTCATTATACAAATTGATGGTGATTTCAAACAATTTCCCAGGTTTTGGACTCATAAAAAATGAATTTTGGGAGGCGAACCTTCGTTACGACCTCAATTCCACCGTCTTTGGTCAAAATCCACCTCATTTTCGGCCTTCTCCCCAAAAAAACATGAAAAATGATACCTCAAAAGCTCATTTTAAAAACACCAAAAAACCCTATTTTTGCACCCATTCTTCACCCATAACACCCCGGGGTATTTTCCGATCGGGCTGAAAAGTTTCGGTACACAGCTAGGGCCCAAATGGAGCCTTTGTGCAAAAGAACGATTTTTTTAGACCGAAAATGAAGTAGTTATGCATGATACGGCGGACGGACATTGCATTTTTGGAATGTACGTAAAAGAAAACGCTGCAAATTATTACACAAAGGTTTATTATTTACCTGTATAGATGCCCATTCTGCGTAGATCACTGTTTTCTGCGTCAATACCCTCGAGCTCCCCCCAGGGAAGCCCTAAATCGAGTACTGGAGCCGGCTCCAGTATTAAGGTTTCCTACAAATTCGCGGGATTCAATAATTCAATCATTAATTATTTTGTAGTTACTCATGAAATTCAAGGCAGATAATAAACCGTTATACACCTGTACAGATTAATTAACCTGTACAGATGCCCCTTTTACGTAGATACTATAATGGACTGTTGTGTAATAATTTACCGTTGTGTAGTAATTCGCCCATCAATAATACTTCACCGTTTGTTCAAGTTGCAAAAGTACCTATCAACGAAATCCAAAACAGCCTTCATTTTTCAAATGGAATAATATCGCGGAACAAACAACTCGACTTCACACAGCCATCCGTGATTATAATCAGGCGCGCCCTAGTGATGATATTGGGGCTGAATGTATACAATTTAATCCACCCTCCTGTTGACCAAGCCTGTCGGTGCAAAATTGGGGGCCTTACTGTGAAGGAACGGCGGGACGTACAATGCTCCGGGTGGTCTCAAAAAACTCGTAAGTTCATGAACTATTTAAAACCGTAAAAAGATTCACGAAAAAAAGGTATAGGCGTCCTGAAAATTGCAACCTCTATTTTGATATGAATGACAGTAACGCCGAGCTTCAAGGACCAACTAGACCCCGAACGGAACCTATAAACCGAATTTCGGCAATTTTGGCTCACGGTAACTAAGAAAAGTGCTAAGTACGGCGTACGGCGGACGGACAGAAATTTTTTTTATTGCATTTTCGGAATCTACATAGGCTTGAAACGTAAACCATCAAATTTTGAGGGGGGTTATAAACATTTTAGCATCCACATGCTTTAGCCTTGAGCTAACTGGCAAAAAGAGTCACGTTTTTGGGAGACGCGGTTGGGAGACGCCGATGTGTCACGAAATTTTGCAATGATTTCCACTTACAACCAAGTCGTTGCTACGGAACTTTATCTTCGTCATTCGTGTTCGTAGAAAAATCGTTCACCATTCGTTGCAAAGCCCTAAATTTATGCATAAATTATATACTGTCAAAACCGCTGTAATTATGGAAGAAACTGAGATATGCCTGAGTTAAAAGAACTGTAAACAACATTCGCGGTAAGAGCCATCATAGATTTAGCGGGGTTTTAGAGAGTTCCTAAAGACTAAAGTCGGGAAGATGTGTTCGGATTTATCTCAACTGCGCATGCGCGTCGCCCAAGTTCAAACTTTTTTCCTTAAGTTCGACTTATTCGGCCTTATACATAAGGCGCGTTATCTCCCAGGGCACAAACTTTAGGAATCGTCTTTAACCTTACTCAGGGGTAACAGTGCACAGCTTTTTGCCGCGTTTTGTCGTTTTTTTTTTTAACGCGTCATGTGTCGTCGGTCCTCGCCATCGCCAGCGTCTTTCAAAGTTACTCCAAGCTTCTTTCAAAGAATTTGCTAGATTGTTGCGATATCAACTTAGGATAAAAAAGTGATTTTGATGTTCAAAATACACCTCAAAAGCACTTATAATATCGTCATCCGACAACAGTCTTTGTCCGTTGAGGTAGAGGCGAAAAACATTTTCAAGCTCTTCCATGATGAACTTGAAATAAAATAGAATAAACTAAAAATGAAATGGAAACGGAACGACCAGGAAGGAAGGGCAGCTGAAGCTGAATGGATTTCGCGTTGTGCTAAGTTAAGTGACGTTACTTTTTAATTCACTCCTACCCCCACCACTTCTGTCAAACCGGACTTATTGGTTAGCATCCAAAGTTAGCTCGCCTTAGATGTGGCCAAAAGATATGGCCGTTCCCTAATGAACTTATCTCTTAGGAACTCTCTTTTATTTCGAAGGAAGGTGTTGTTTATGTAGTACGTTGGCAACGTATTTACGAAATGGAATCTAAGGACCCTAAAACACGGGTGTAATATAAGATAACATAAATATAGTTACTTATACAACAAAAATTTGCGACCCCGAATTAGCGGGAAGAAAGCATGTTCTATGTTTTAGAATTGTAGCCGTAGGCTCAAAGCAGAAAGCAACCCTGGGGGGGGGGGGGGGTGGTCCAGGGTGGTCAAGGGGCGGAGGAATGCATAGGTGTATTATTCACATAATAATAATACAAAATCCAACCAGAATCAGTCTGAACTGAACTTCCACCGCTCACAGAAGTCGTCTGTTTGTACACCTGCGGTCAATTTACATTTCGCCCAAGTTCGGAAGAAATCTCTGATGGATCGGATGGAACAAACTGTTACAATACCAATATGAGATGCGGTCTCGTAGGATTCCGATGGATCGGAGGGGAAAGAAGAACGCGGAAAAGAGCGAGGAAAAGTAGGTTATGGGTGGATGGGTGAAGAAGAAAAAGAAAGAGGTGTGAAGGGGAGAAGGGGAAAAAGTAATCATCCGCTGGGAAGGGGCGGTCGAGTCTGGGGGTCGGACAAGCCCTGTTTGGCAGCGGCCGTGCCGACCCAGCGAAATAACGTTTTCTTAGGAGCAATAATGACGCCGGGTCCCTCCGCCACTTCCGCGCGAACCCCGGGTCCCTCGCCGCGGCCCCAGTTGAACCCCTTCAGGCTCCTCCGTCGACTTCTCACTCCAGTTCCCCCTCCGATTCACTCACTACCTCATCCCGGACTCTCATTCTTCCTCACTCTAACTTCATCTCCTCCACTCAATCCCCCACTCGACCGCACTTCATTCCGAGTTTTTCATCGGAAATCCTCAAGCCCTTTTACCGAATTTTCAAAGAAAACTGAGCTATTGCAATTGGTCAAAAATGTTCAGAAATTGAATTTTTGAAATTTTTGTATAATGCCAATCCGTTTCCGAGGATCCAGAAAATTCATCCCTAGATTTTCACAAAAAATTATATTTTAGGTACCTATATTTTTTAATTTATTTTTTATGTGCCACTTCGGACGACATTTATGTCCTTGAGTACATGATAAAAATTCCAAATTTCGCCAATGTGTTGGTATTGCCAAACAAAAGGATGAGCTCAAAGATGAGCAATTTTAAAAATTTCTAAGGGGTCAAATTCTAGTTTTTAGGGGTCAAAAATCGGTGAAAAACAGCTAACATCACTGAGAGTAGTATGGAAAGGTGAATAAAGATAAAAAAATAGTAGGGAAGCCTTGGATTCGTGACTGAGTAGAAAAAATCGATTTCCTCCTAAATTAAGACGTCCACCACCATTTTGCGTTTCAGAAATCACGGAATATTGTTGGTTCCGTGTCTGTCTGCCTGTCCTTCTGTGTGTCTGTGGTCAATTCCTTGCAACGCCCATAACTACCCGAAATAATGGTCGAAATGGGATGAGATTTGGAGGGTAGGTGCGAGTTGGAACACAGATGGCCCCATACCAAAAACAACGGAAAAGTACTGTAACTTTCATAGGCGCATGCGCAAACGTGAAATACTTGAAACGCCCATAACTACCTTAAATATGGCTGAAATGAGTTCAAACTTGGAGGGTCGATCAAGAATAACACTTCGGTAGTTCCAGACGAATTTCATTGGAATCGTACTGTAACATTCGTCTGCGCATGCTCCAGCATGAAATGTTGACAATTTTCTTGTAAAGCTTCTAACTACGCGAAAAATAGTCATAGAGAGCTGAACCTACCCATGTAATTCTGTTAGTCCATGTGAACTGAGTCGTTTAGTCATTAACCCATGCATGGATACTCCACCTGACCACTGAATGAACCTACTCAACTATTCTGTGCGTTCAACTGATTCATGTGAAGAAGCTCTTCTGCCTACTCGAATTGGCAGAAGTTTTTCGTACAGAATATGGGTCAAATTTGGATTTTTGGGGGCCATATCAATATTATTTCACCTAACGTGTGTGGGATGGTGAATCACGACGGAGGGACTATTTCTATAACACAAATATTTTTATCAAAAAAAATTGTTGGTCAAATTTGTCTTAGTAAGGGTCAAAAATCGGTAAAAATCGCTAAAATCATGAAAAAATTCTATAATTTTGGCGAAAAGTGGTATATGGTTTCTCGCTATACCATCTTTTTGCACGATAGCATCAATATTTATTTGAAAATTCGCTCTTATATCCATGCTGCCCAAAATATCCGTAGTACTTCGGCACTTTACTTAGTTACCAGAACCATTACGACTACTACCTACGTTACTTAGTTACCATTAACCTGAAAAAAATTTTGTATTTATCAAGGGACGCTAGTGTCCCACCCGACAAGAAACGGAAAAACTTGAAGTGACTAAGAACACTGTTTAGACGACAGAACAAGTAGGGAAATGAAAAAACACATGTTCAACCCCCCCCCCCCCCACCCCAAAAAATTATAAATTGATGGTTTCCGTTGCATGGTACGTAGAATCTGAAAATGGGATACAAAACGCTGCAAACAATTACGACGGTTTATCGCTTACCTGTCTGTATAAATGTCCTGTATAGAGCCTGCAGGACTCGATATTGACCACAGAAAACGTTATCTAAGGGCATCTATACAGGTAAATTTAAAACCATTGTGTAATAATTTGCAGCGTTTTGGACCATTTGGTCTATTATTTTCAATAATAAACCTTTGGAATCGAGCATGAAAAAAGAATAAGTTTAACCCCCCCTCAAAATTTGATGTTTTTGTTTCAAGGTACGTAGAATCCGAAAATGCAATAAAAAAATGTCTGTCCGTACGCCGTATTTAGCTCTTTTCCTTAGTTACCACGAACCAAAATTCATGAAATTTGTTTTATTGGTCCCGTTCGGGGTCTAGTTGGTTCGCGAAGCTCGGCATTGCTGTCAGTTATCTCTAAGGGGCGGGGTGAAAAATTGGGGTTGAAATTTTCAGAACGCCGTAGCTCAATAATTTTCAACGATCAATGGAAGTAAACTCATCTCGAACTAAAGAAATTTTTGAGACCACCCGGAGCACTGCAGACCAGCCGCTCCTGTGCACCGAAAAGCTTCGTCAACACGATCGTGAATCAAACGTTAGGTATAAATCCGGCCCAGATATCATTGCTAGGGAACACCTGATTATAATCACAGATGTCTGTATGAAGTCGAGTTGGTTGTTCTGTGATATTGTTCCATTTGAATAATGATGTCTCTTTTGGATTTTGTTGATAATAGGTACTTATGCAGCATGAACAAACGTTATGCTTCATGAATAAAAACAAATAATTATTGATTGAAATACTGAATCCCTTGCATTTTTATGGAATATAATTCCCAGGCTGGCTGCAGTTCTGGATTTAGGGCTTCCCTGGGGGGAGCTAGTGGGTAGGTACTGACCACAGAAAACTTTGATCTACGCAGAAGGAGCATCGATACAGGTAAATAATAATCTATAAAGGTGAATAATAAGCTGCCAACCAAAATTAATGATATAGATCGTCAGTATCTCCTCATATCAAAAATAATTATCAACCTATCCATAACGTAGGAGTGGGATTCAGATTCGTAATTTCACAAATATGTAATTGAATAAACTGGAGAAGGGGAAGTTATTTGCGGTCGGTCGTACTTATTATACTGAAGCTAATTGCTATTGATTATGAATGCGGGTCAAAGAACACGATATCACGCAAATACAATTATTTCTAGGTCGATAGAACTGGAAATTACAGTGCAATTATTGAAGTCAGATCAGGGAAAATTGTAACGAGAACGCGAGGTTAGTTTCAGCTTTGTGGCGTCGCCTCATTTTCAACCTCATCTATGAGTAGGTTCTCGATGTACCTTTGACAGAACGAATGGTTGGTTACCAACATCATGGAAGGACGATTACGGGAGCAATAATAATTATAATAAATTACTGTATGGGAAAATGCACTCGTACTCTCATAATAAATTTCACATCTTCTCATCAACTTATAATAGAACAACGATACCAGTGATAATAATTGTATAATGTGACATTTCCATTTAATTAGATCAGTGAATAAATAAGCCCAATTTCAGCAAGTAACTTCAGCCATAAGTATATACGGAAACATTACCTACGTATGTAGAACATTATTTTATGTTCTTCTGCTTTTTAGAACTGCGGATTTGTTCATTGACGTGAATCAGCCTCAATAATGCAATAAGGTTTTTCCTCTTTAGATCATGATATGAATATTATATTCATGTTGTTCCTCAGACAAGATAAAAATGTATGTGTGAATACCATCACACAGTCGCCAAAGAGTTGAAAAATCCGCTGTGAGGATATACAATACGTTATGAGGCAGCAATAATTAAGCACAGCATGGTTTCAAGGTTTTGGTTTTCAATGGTTTTTTGTTTTCAAAAACGGAAAAAACTTTTTGGAAAGTGTTCTTTATGCATGTAGTGGGTGTTAAACTCGTACGATGTAACGATGAATTGTGGAAGCTTTTCTTCTTCAGTGTTTCAAGGTATCAGTGGCCAAGTGTATCCCGCCTGTTGAAACCTTCTGATGGCCATTTCCCTTATGCGGTGAACTATTTTTGTATTGAATTGAGCGTCTGTTAAGGGTCGAAGATTACAATACCTTTTGGGACCTGTTATTTTTTGGGAGCCTTTTATGGCATCCCAGAAAGTGTTCTTTTTCGGGAAAGTTTTTGTTCTCTGGAAAAGTGGAAATCGAGCATAATGAGTTTGCTGAATGTTTTGCAGCCTCGCCACTATGCACCTATTTCTCAATTCCAGGGGTATTTGATGGCAGACGGCTTTTGTGATTTTTCAACTCTTTGTCGACTCACATCATCTTTGGTCTTCACACATAAATTTGTGTCATTGAGGCTATGCGCATGGGAAAAAAGTAAATTTAAGAAAACCATGAATTATGTTATTTTAGTAGCTGTAATACATAATCACCTGGTAACACGGCAAAAAACTGACGCAGAATTAGAAATTAACATTCGAAAACGGTTTGAAGCCTGAGGCGCGCGGTGCCGGAGCCTGGCAGACAGTGGCGTAGCCACTTAGCCCCCCCCCATTGCTGAAAAACAAATACCTACTTAGCTTATCACAAATTAAAAGCAAAATTCTCAAGAATGAAATAATCACCTATGTAGCAGACACAAATACATCAATAAGAGATTAAACGGTAAATCAAAAATGAATGAACATTTGAACGATTTACAAACGAGTGATTCGACTACAAACGAGCAATGTGACGGCCTTTGTGAATATTACATTGCGTTATTACATTTTCACATTTATACTGCGTTTCATGTGCGCGAGGTGAGACCCCTATGCCCTATGCACAAAAAATGAATTGAATTGAATATTTTCCGAGCAAGCAGGGGAAGTGGGTTTGATGGGGTGGTATGTGTTGTGTGGAAGATTCCCCGACTTCCCTACAAAGGTCGCTTCACACTAGACCGTCCCGAGAACGGCCCGTCACCGTCACGAGAACGGCCCGTCACCGTCACGAGATTCCAGCGGCTAACGGTCAGTGATTCCTATTTACAGAGGACCGCGTTTTATCCGTCAAAGAACAGTGCACAGCATCGGGCGCTTGGGAAGTCAGAACTGGAGAACTGAGAAAATAATAATTAACATCTAATATAACACTTTAAAAAAAAATTCCTTTATTTACACATTTTGCATAATACAGATAGATTTACAGGTAAAATTATTACTGCAACGGCCTGTGACCTGTCCAGGCTCGTTTCTCTCCCAGCTCAGCGTGTGCATGCATTCGTTCGGTAATAAATTTTAGTTTATAATTCTTATATAATGATATCTACTTCTTAAATATCTTAATTTTAACAAACTTAAATCTAGTATACTTGATGTCTAATGAAGGTCGCTGTGGTAGTACCTAGGTATGGTGGATTTTTGGAAGGTCTTTATGAAAGTACATTTCTGTCATTCAAAATTTAAAATTTAAAACTGTACACCTATTCCTCACCAGTTGTTAGACATTCCTCTCCAATTTTACTTCAGATGCTGTTCTTGAAATCAGCGTCCATGTATTTTGGATTGGAGAGATCTTAGAGCCGGGGGATATTTTGAAGGGTAACAAAAATCTTAAAACTAAGAACAAACGGCAAAACCTCACGGAAATGAAAATACACTGCCAAGGACTGCAGAAGCTTCCTCGTGGCTTTCACAAAAGTCACCTTTAAATTTTCATACATGAAGATTCAGATTAATCAATGGATTAATTAACATAAAGATTCAGATTAATTAATGGAATTATTTAACTGTTATTTAATAATAAGGGTACCTAATTCGAAGTTAGTATTCATGCTTTAAGATAAAGTACGAGTAATTAATTCCACGTAATTAGTCCAAGCCTCGTAATTAGTCCACGTATAGAACTGAGAACGCAGAGTCCCTATCAAATGTCAACTTCCTAGGGCGAACAGGAGGGAATTTGGCACATCAGCTGAGCAGGGTCCGGAGCCCGTCATTTCATTCGTCAACGCAGAGGCCCTTCCAGGTTTATAGTTCTATGGTCTGGAATGCTCGACGTTTGGAATGTACGTGGTACCAGTGCCATGTGCCACTGCCACCGCTGAGTCAATCGCGATGAATGTCGTATAGGACCTCAATGGACCTTACCTGCATCATCCCTGAAAATCTGACCGAAATCCGTTCAAAATTGATGGAGTTACGACCGTAACAAGAAAATCTCGTTAGCGCCTGCGCAGAGGCTACCGTTGATTCGATCATGATGAAACTGATACGGGGCCATCTAGCACTAAACCCACACAATTTCTGAAAATTTGATTGAAATCGGATCAAAATTGTGGAAGTTATGGCTGTGGAAAGGAAATGTGGACAGACAGACGCGATTTTGGAGCACAAAAAAATTTTTCATTTCGAAAGTGAAAACAAAGCTTCCGCTGCCTTGCAGACTCGGAAGCAATAGACGGCCGTCAATAAACCAGTAGGATCTCGTCGCCAAGAAACTTCGAGGTGTCGGCTCGATGACGGAGAGCGAACTGTGGGCGCCTGAATGTTGACGGGTTAATGGAAACACCTCCCTACAAGTACTGAGAGGAATAATATATATTTTACGCCGCACCGGCTGACGTTCGTGACGGTGACGGACCGGCCTCGTGACGGTCTAGTTCTAGTGTGCAGCGACCGGTTTCGCGGCTGACCACGGCGCATGTAGGCGGTAACAAAATGCTAATTATTTGTTTAAATTATGGTGTCTGCTTTGACAACAATGATTTATTATTTTTTACACAATCTAATGCAAGTTGCCATTTAAAGATGTTTTATTTTGTCGAGTTATGTTACGTAACGTTATCTGTAACATTTAGTGAGGAAATAATGTGCACAGCCCGTTAGCCCTGATTTTCCGAAAAGCCTCACACGGAAGAAGAATTATGTTTGTGGCAGGAGGCAAGTACCTTGCTTATGTCATGATTTCTATCCGTTCCAACTGTTCACTATATCTGACACCCTTCATGGATTCTTTGCTGAGCTATAACAGTGAAGCACTCGCATGAAGTATGGTACCCACACAATGATTTATATTTCCCTATGATTGAAATGGTGCGTTTGGCTAAAAATCCAGCTAGGGTGGAACCATTTCGCTCGAACACCACCGCCATTGCGGCTCTGACGTGGATTGGCGGAAACCGGCGAGGTTAGTTGATGAGCGTCGCTTTGTAACTCGGATCCGCGAATAAAAGGCAATAAATCGTAATTGATACGAGGGGCGCCTAACGATTCATCACCCTCCCCAACGGAGATATCTCTTGGTGGGGCTCGACCAAAGTTAATGACGCGGAGTTGGAAGAGTGTTTCGCGAGATATGAGGGTTTTTTGAAACATTGAAAATGTTTATAGCCTCGTATCTCAGCCCGAAACAGATCGATTCACGTGAAAATTTCATCACCCTGATACCGAAATCAAGGGACGTAGGAAACTATTAATTGAAAACGGCTGTGCGCAGCTTGTATTAACAGGCAATTTGAAGGCTGCTCCAACAAACTCTCTGCGTGCTCCCTCAGTTTCCACACATCATCACACAGCGAGCTCCAATATAACTTTCAGTGATCCTTCGCATAAGTACTTGCTGTACAAAGGCGATCCAAGGAATTCATGCCTTGAACTGGGATGCGATGACAACAAGTTCTTTGCATAACAGGTCGACCTGGTTGTCGCTTATGCTTAGTAACATCACTTCTAGATAGATGATTTATAATATACAAGCTACCTTGGCTGGCGCCTAGAAATAACCCCCACGACTGCCCTAATGAAGTCCTCCAACTGAAACTTTAAAATGAACTTAAATCCTAACATTTACTATAACTATGCTATACTATTCGCTATAACTATGCTGTACTATTTGCTATAACTATGCTATACTATTTGCTATAACTATTGTCGTGGTATCCACCCAGAACCACTCCTTGTAAACCTGCAAATATTAGATCTCGCAAATAAACTCGCAGAAGTGGGGACGAAAGACGCAGGAGCACCGAGGAGCCCAGTGGGGTTCCCCACCATTCTCCACTAGCTGGAGGATGGAGGGAGACAGCCCTCAAGGGCTATATAAACTCGCCTCCTTCGCTTTTCTAGCATTCTATGCTCTCCTCTAGTCGCTTACTACTCTCTCTCACCTCACTCCTCCTCTCTCCTTAAAAACCTAAAAGATCCCGTCGCAGTGGTGACATCTGGTAGTGTGGAACCTGTACCGGTGACATCTATTAGTGTGGAACCCTCCCGGCACAACCTCAAGCCGCCCATAGTGAATCGCAGCCATACCCATTCACTACAACTATGTTGGGATTCGAAATTTTAACCATGTTTATTATGTTGCGTTTTACTATTTATTATGTTGTTTGTAACTAGGCTTGCCAGTAAATTTTTAAATAATTTTCAAAATACAACATAATTATATGCTAACATTAAGAATCTAAAACGCCCGTGAACACCTCCAGAAACTTGTTGGTATTTAAAGTACGAAGAAAATAGGATAATAAAATTTTTGATACGTCCGCCTGCACCGTAGCTGGCACTTTCATTAGTTACCGTGAACAAAATTAAAGGAATATGATTTTTAGGTACCATTTGGGGTCTAGTTGGTCCGCAAAGCTCGGCGTAACCGTCAGTCATCTCCTAAGGGGTGGATAAAAAAAAATTCCCGAACGCCGTAATTCGAAAAATTTTAATATAAGGGTATGGTTTTTTTTTAACGTTTTTAAATTGATCTCGAACTTGATAATTTTTTGAGGCCACCCGGAGCAGTGTACGTCCAGCCATAAGTTTGCGTAAAAGTTTCGTCAACATGATCGTGAATGAAACGCCAACATGATCATTGCTAGGGAATACCTGATTATAGTTAAGCATGGGTGTATGAAATCATTTGACTACAATCGGTTGTTCTATGATTATGTCATTTGAAGAATGATGGTTATTTTGGATGTTGTTGATACGTACTATTGTAACTTCAACAAACATTATGCTTCATGGATAACAAACATATACCTAATAAATGATAGAATATTATTGAATCCACCGCATGTTTTATGAAACTATAATTCCCGGCTCCATTACTCGATTTCTGGTTTTCCTGGAGGGCGCTCGACGGTAGGTATTGACCACAGAAAACAGTGCAGAAGGGGCATATATACAGGTAAATAATAAATCGTTGTTTTCCATTTATTTAGTGTTGATGCGTCCCGCTTGTAGAGCAACCAAATTAGCAAACTCATTAGAAGGCCATCAGGAGGCTCCCAACAAAAAGCTTCTACGAATTTTCAATCATGGGCAATAAAAATAAACATTGGGAGCTGCCTGCCAGCTCATCGGTTTTGCTACCTGCTAATCAGTTTTGGTTTATTATTTTCAATAACAAACCTTTGAAATCAACGAGAGAAAAAAACAAACAAAACACTTAAACTCCCTTCTTCCTACAGCCCGTCAAAACTACATGGTTTTCGTTTCAAGGTACGTAGACACCGGGATGGAATTAAAAATTTCCATCCGTTCACCGTCTGCCGTATTTGCACTTTCCTTAGTTACCGTGAACCAAAACTAATGACTATGTTTAGTCCCATTTGGGGCTTAGTTGGTCCGTGAAACTCTGCGTTACTGTTAGCCATCTCTAAGGGGTGAAATAGGGGTTGTAGTTTTCCGGACGCCGCTCTGTCATATTTTTTTTATTTTTTCAATTGATTACTTGCTTGAGAATTGTTTGAGACCATCCGGAGCCTCTTACGTCCAGCAGTTCGTTCAGTGAGGCCCTGATGTTTGCACCGAATTCTTCATCAACATGATAGTGAATAAAACGGTATCATTGCTGGGGAACGCACATGATAATAATCACGCATGGCTGTATGAAATTGAGATGGTTGTTCTGTGATATTATTTCATTTGTAGAATGGTGGTTATTTTGGATTATGATGATAGGTACCTACCTACTTTGTTTTTTGAATTTGAATGAACGTTATGCTTCGCGAATAACAGCAAGTAGTTATTAATGATAGAATTCTTGAGTCCATCGCATAATAATTCATGAAACTTAATTGACCGGCTGGCTTCATAAATCAGTACTCGGTTTAGGGCTTTCTTTAGGGAAGCACGAGGGAAGGTTGACCACAGAAAACAGCGATCCGAACAGGCAAATATAAAGGCAGATAATAAACCGTTGTAATAATTTTTTGTAGCGTTTTTCTAGTGGGTTAACATTTTGAACTTCAACTTTCTTAGTTTATAACCCTAATTTTTAGGCCTCACTTGCTCTTTGAATCGATGAAGAGCTACGCTTTTCCCTTCGGATGGCTTGAACTATTTGATTGTCTGGATTCTTCATGTTGATGGTAGGTGTAAGTTGCTCGTTCCTTTTTATCATTGAGTAGTAAGGATAATGAAGCACAACAGATAGAGAAGAGAAGGAACAGTAATTGAAAAGGGAGGAAAGATAAAATTCAATGTAAAGAAAAAGGGAAGTTAGTTACAGCTACACTGCTGACGAGTTAAAAAATTTAAGATCAGAAACAAATTGGACACGCAGCCAATGACGACTTTATCCAACAAAGAACAAGAGAAAGGAGAAGAAGAAGAACCGGCCGGTTATACACCCACCGTCGAGTTTTTTGATGTTCATCTTGGGTTCATCCAATGTGATATGTGTAGATTACTTTTCATTTTTGTTTCACCCAAGGTGTACACTAAAGATGAACCGTGAAACATACTGAGCACATACCAACTTTTGATGACATTCACCGAACCGATGAATGAGTCATTCATCGGAAGCGGAAGGCTCATTGAGAAATCTAACACAGTTCTTTTCGTCCCCATCACTTTCAAGTCATCACATCCTCCACGAACCTCTGTCTTAGTGCAGGTATGAAGGAACAATCAAGTTCGGAACGAGTGAGTCCATCACAGTGCAACCACAGAACTGGATGATTTATCATGGATGATCTCACTCCGAGTGATTCACTTTGGATGTTCACCAAAAGTGAAACTGTATAAATCCCGCTTAAGCTATTAGGCGGATATAAGTTTTTCAAGGTTGTGTATGGTACCTGGCCGAGGTTTGAACTCCGGTCGCAAGTTACTTTTATCTCACTCGAGATAAAAAGCCCAGCGCCTTAGTCCACTCGGCCCCTAAACTACCACAACCTTCTGCGGTTGGTTTAAGCTGACATTACTTTCCTTGCATACTGTATTTAAAATCTATGCGATTTTAATGGGATTCGTGCTGCATTAGGTTACATTATAATGAAACCTAATTTTTCTCGGAAGGTTCGAAAGGCCAAACGCAAATGGTGTCTTTTTTGTTATATCCCCGCAAAACTTTTTTCTGAAGTCTTGAAACCATTCAAAAGTGAAATTTTCATATTCAATACTCCTCGACGTTTCGGATTTTTCCGGTGAAAAGTTGCACACAACTGCAAGTTAACAGCTCCTATATTTATTGAATAACAATTGAAAAAACAACAAATTTTTACTCAACTGAAGCCAATAAATGCATGAAACACTTGCAAATTAGCTCTCTTTGTATCTCTTGAATTCTTAGCAGCTGAACCCAGGACTACCTACATCATTTCCTTTGGCTAATGTTTTTCTTTCATTATGGCATAAAACATATTATAAGACTAGCACATAGGTAGTTTTTCTAGTAACACAGACATGAGTTTCAGTTTTATGTGTTCTTAATGGCACTGGTGTCTCACTAAAACAGTAAAACTTAGTAAGTAACAAGTAAGACCATAGTAAAACTAAGAACATGAGTGTATGAATAGAGAAAAACTTAGGGCTCATTATTTAGAACACGGTTTCGCATTTCTACTGAGGGTAACAAAAATATCACTAAAGAAAAAAAATGTCCCCAACATAATGAAATCTTGCTTCTAGAATATTATCACTCTTCATCAACACTCATTACTTCATCTCCATCAATTTTATTCCCATCATCTGCGTTACAATCATCAATAAAAAAATAAAAATAAAATGATGCAGGCATACCATATTGGCCGCATCCTTTGCATGTATATTTATCAGTTATATAAAAGTAGTCAGATAGATTATAAGTTGAATACATGCGCAGTACCTGTGAGAGACGTATGTGTCAAAGGAGGCCTACAAATACACGTTGCGAAGACCAACGCACTGCTGAACGATTGAACGAACTAAGCTAGAGGAATAGGTAGAGCGAGGATTAAGTGATAAAGCCACCTATGCGTGGCTAGTCTGACATAAAGAAACATAGCTTATGTATGTAGCTGTCAGATGTGAGCCGTGCAAAAACAGGTACCTAATAACCAGAGGACATAGAGATGGATATTAGTGGTAAAAATTGTTATTGCGCGGAATTTGGCGGCTTTTTCACCGTCGTCCACTACACTGTCCTGTCTGATATTCATTATCTTTGGGATAAGGTAACACCACCAACATAACAGACAATGCCGGTTGTATGCGGTTTATTCTGGACTAATGTTACCGGAAATTATTTGTAGTCACTGTTGGTGCAATATTCGGCTCGAGTCCATAGGAGAACGTTTAAGCTTTGCGGTGATATAACAAAGAATTGAAAATTTAAATCGAATATTTTAATTCAAAAAATAAGACCCCGCAAATGAAACTAACGATTTTGAAAGACGAGAAGGGAATTTTTCAAATCTTTAAATTGGTTACAGTGGTCGCGCTACCAAGGTTGGCTTGGAAGCTGTCAATTGGAATATTATTTCCATATAGGTACTGATTGTAATACGTGTTCCTACACAGTTATGTGCAATAACAACCGTTGATAACTAATTTCAAGAGCTAAACCTCGCGATCCTTCCAAAACAACCTCCCGCGGCTCGATAACCTTAATTCTGGTGGGAATATAGGAGCTTTGCATGTTTCAATGTCTGCAGAATAAACGCGTTACACGGTAGATTTAGATAAGGCCCACCTCGTTATATTCAGTCATTTCGAAGAATAAGAGCCGGAGATGAGTCCGCAACAACAGTCGTAATTACGGGGGTTGGCCAGGAAGGTTAATAATAAATGTTGTTTCCTTACTAATTAAATAACTTAATCGCTTTAACACTAAGCCTCTCTCACTAATGCGCTGTGAGACACTTCTGATTTGTGTTCAACAAGCCTTTACTCGCTCCATGGCACCAGGTGCAGTATTATCCAGCTAATGAAGGTTTGGTGTGGTCCCTCGAATTTCGAATAAATTAATGAACGTAAGGCCAGGAAGTTTCAGCCTTTGAGATTATTCGGCTTTCATATAGTGAAAAGGGCTTGAAGTTGGTCAGGTACCTACTACATTATAGGAGAGACTTTTATGTCAATTTGATTCAGGCTACAACCCCAAAGTTTTGTTTCCATCGAGTAGATTTCCCAGTACTATACAACTAGCTGACCTTAATAAATTATAACTACTCGTATCCTACACACGCACAAGCTTGACTCAAATTTAGCCAGAAGTTGTAGTGAGACTGGGAGGACGTAGCAATTGTATTAAAATATGATGTAAGTAGGTAACGTAAGAAAAACCTGAGTGGCACACAGCGGTTATGAAATTGTCACATACATACAGCTACTGGGTCTTCTGAATAGCAGCTTCATACAAGTCCAGAAAAACACCACCAAATACTTTTTGCTTCCTTCATAACGCACTGATGGTGGTGACATCAATTTCTCGCAGTATGCTCACCCTCCTACGCTAAGGTGAAATCTCGTTTAGATGTAATACTGAGGTGAGGAAATGAGCGAGGAATGTCTGGTAATGTATGGTGCATAGCTTCCTTACAACTGTTGCACGATCATAATGGCTATTCTGATACAAACGGCATTGCTACTGCGATAAATCCGCGAATTGCCTCACAGTCGATTGACAAGAACCGGAATTGCCCCTGTGGTATGAGTCTCACATTGCGTGATGCCGACCCAATCCGTTCTTTGATGAACCTCACAATGAGACTAACTAAAGCCCTCCAAATTTCAGCTCCACCCAGTATGTCACATTGGTGCATGGGGAGACAATCGTGGTCCTTCCCCGATTCTGATGAAATTTAACACGCAAGTACGCTCCAAATTCCAGTTCAATGCAACTATTAAAATTAGTGTACTTACGCGCGTTGCGAGACGCAGAACCAAATATTTGTTCAAAAAGGCCTAAATCGCACACTGCCAGTAAAAATGTATCCACTATTATTTTTATTTTTTCAATTAGGTATTTTCATTTTTTGGGGAGGAATATATTAATTATTTTTTTTGGAGAAGAAAAGTTCTTGCCCCCCAAAAGTCAAAAATGAAAACATAATTATTATGTGTTATGAATGGAAATGAGTTGGTTCGTTGGAAGTAAAATATAAACTGTTAATCAAATGGTCTTTTACCATTTGAAATTACGGGAGAATAAAATCAAATGGTTAAGGGTTTCTCAGAGAAAATACGGATTAGGTAATTACGCCAATGAAGTATTGTTGACGTAAGTGACTGATGCAATTACTATGCCACTAGTGAATCATACAGTGATAGTATGGGAGATGTAATATTGAGCAATAAGAAGAAAATATTCGTGAGGATCATCTAATGGGTTTAAGCTTCGTGTAGTGGGTTTTTAAACTAAACCAAATACAACATGCTCTACTCAAGTAATCGGGAGGTGAATGTTACGTGTTACAGAATAAAATTTGAAACTAAAAGTGATTTTTATTTAAAGAAATAAAAAATAAAAAAATAAATACGTGAATTCATAATAAATAATTTAATCCAACCAAATTAAGTTAAACTGGAATAGGTACCCAAATTTTCCAACTTTACAATAAAATTTGGTTGCGGCTTTAAATACCATGCCAGGGGCGTTGAAAAATAACTTAACCTATGATAAATAACTTATGGTGAAAACAACAGATCAAATCGGGGAAAAAACGTTTGAAAAGGGACGTTTATGTCTGCAACAGTGATAGATGACTGATAAACACCCCTCCGTTGACAAGATCGAGAAAACTTTTGATTAGCTCATTCCCGCTAGACGGCACACGTAGAATAATTCACACGGCAAAGGCACTGTGTCATATCAGGGGACTTTACCTTATCATCCACTGATTGTGTCACGTTCGAATCATCGAGCGAAATTCATGAGGCTGAGCAATGTGTTAGATAAATAAATATTTAGATTTACGGTGAGAACGCTTGACAGAGTGTAACGGCTGTTATAAGCAGTGGCTGTAGCCGGGGGGGGGTAGTGGGGTCATAATCCCCCCCCCCCCCCCGACTTGAAAAGTTCATCACAAATTAAAATTAAATCTTAAGAATGATAACAATCACGAAAGTAACACACCATGAGAACATTTTGGCGTAATTAGGAATTTTTATCACGTAATTAGGAATTTTATCAAGTAGCAAGGTCAGAAAGATATCGTCTGGAGTGACACATAAATAAATATATATAAGTATAATATACGCATACATTTTTGTTAAAATCTAAGGATGAAATCAGGATGATCTGAAACGGATTTGCCTATAAAATAATTTCAAAAACTTATGTTCTGAAAATTTTGGACCCATTGCAATACCTTCATTTTCCTTGAAAATTCGCGAACATTGTAACCAAATAAATGCTATATTTCTTCAGTTTATCTTACCTAACGTTATCCTGTAACATTGAGTGCTTTGTTAAATTTAATTTAAATTCAGCTTTGTTTGCAATGTCAAACATTATTAGCGAATTTTCAAAGAAAATAAAGCTATTGCAATGGCTAACATTTTCAGAAAACGAATTTTTGAAATATTTGTATAGGCAAATCCGTTTCAGAGCATCCATTTCATCCCTAGAATTTAACAAACGTTTATAATATTATGTATATTTATGTGCCACTCCAGATGATATCTGTCCTTGGGAAGGCACATGGTAAAAATTCCAGATTTTTCCAAAACGTTTGTATTGCCAAATGAAAGGATGAGTTTGAAGACGAGCAATTTTCAAATTCCAAGGGGGTCAAATTGGAGTTATTAGCGGTCAGAAGTCGGTAAAAACGGCTAAAATTGCAAACAATTGCTATAAAATCACTGGAAGTGGTATGGAAGGTTGATTAAAGACGGAAAAATATCATTTCAGTTGTTTTTCACACAGATTAAGGGTCAGATTTTGACTTTTGTGGGTAAAAAATTGGTATTAATGGTAAAATCAATATCAATTCACCTGACGTTGTGTGAGATGATTAACCACGACGGAGAGACTACCTCGATGATAAAATTTACTCAAAAGCAAGTGGGTCAAATTTGACTTTATTAGGGTCAAAGATCGGTAAAAATGGCTAAAATCACGAAAAATTATATAATTTTTAAGACAAGTGGTATGGTTTCTCGCCATATCATCTTTTTACAAAATATCAGGAATATTTCTTTGAAAATTCGCTCTTATAGCCATGCTGCTACATGACAGGAATTTTTTTTTCTATTTCCGATAACCTCCCCCAATTCAACAATCCTGGCTACGCCACTGGTTATAAGCACTGATAACATCGTTTAAACATATAAGCGATAAAATACAACATTTCCAGTGATTTACCTGTCATCGTACACGAATCCGGCGTCCAGGGTGTTGTGGTAGACAGCGACTGCCGCCAGGCAGACGAGCAGAGCTGGCCCGGCCATGGGGGTTCGCGTTACTTGTTGCTGCCCGTCCCTCGACCTCTGGGGAGCAAAAGAGAACACAAACCGCTTTATTCCCGGTTCCACCTCCCTCATCTCAACCCAACACTTTTCATTTTCCTATTATTTTTCTAGGAGTTGACACCGGATATCGTCGGTCTCTTCGGATATATTTTTTGTTTTTTAAATATTACAATCCGCCTAAATTCATGTATACAGGACTGGTAGGTAATCAGCGTTGCGAGGAGTCTCGAGGTGAGGAAGCCCCCCTGCCATCATCAAGTCGCTCGTTTACTTCTTCCACTCTCATGATATAACTATGTGTTGGTTTGTTGTGATGGTTCGGTTGCTGTGTACCTAATGTATTCCTTCCAATATCACTACCAAAAAACAAAATCCAGTATTAACCCCAACCAAAAATCCTTATGAGGTACAACAATGCAGTGTCTGTAAAGAACGATCAACTTTATTTAATAATAATCTCACCATTTAATAATAAGCTCACCATCATATATAGGAGTGCACTAATCTTTGACACAATATAATATTAAATGTTTGATAGGTACTTACTAAAGGGATAGATGGGCACTGTATCTAACTATTCATCAATCATTTTCGAGTCTAGAATCAATCAATTTGGTATAGATATAAACGTAACCTACTTTGTATTCATACATGTTCAGTGCCTATCTTATAACTCCTCTGTTCTTAACCTCTGTTATAACCTCTGTTCTTACCTTTTGGTTTATTATTTTCAGTAATGAACCTTTGGAATCGAATATGAACCCCCCCCCCCCCCCCCAAATTTGATGGTTTCCGTTTCAAGGTACCTATGTAGAATCCGAAAATGCAATAAAAAAATTTCCGTCCGTCCGCAATATTTCGCACTTTTCTTAGTTAACATGAATTGGGATTTGTGGAATAACTATATTATTGCTTGAAGTTGCCAATAGAAAATAATCATATAAACTGTCATCAGGATGGGTTTAACCCAAGATGTTCTACATGAGGATTTTTTTGTATTTTTTGTTCTAACATTAAACCAAAAAATTGGCAATTTCCGAAAAACCGAAGTTCATGATACTTCTTACCTAGGTACCTTCTTCGACACAATTTTTATATTGGTACCTACCTATTTTAGTACCACATAACATTTTTATAAGGGCAGAGTCATAACATCTGCCATGAGAACGTGAACTACCACAAGACGTTCGAAGTGGGTAGTTCATGACAATATTGGACCTAGTTCCCACTTTCCCCCTTAAACAAGTTCGTGATTGGACTGCAATGCCCTTTTGGAGTTGAATTCAGCACTGAACTACCCACAGCTACAAGAAACGTGAAATGAACAAAGATGCTCATAAAACTTGTACATGTGAATACAAATGAATTATAAAATTATTTGCCTTAATAATATGATGAATGCCTGATAATACTACTAAACTTCCTCACAGTTTGATATATTATGTATTCGCCCAACGTTCCAAAATTTAAGGCAATATGGAGCGCTAGGACTGGATGATAAGAAGAAGGATATAAAGGAATGTCAATAAATTCGACACAAATACAATGTGAAATATTTTGTTTTTTTATATTTCCAATTCAAAATCCTGGAGTTAGTGTATCAATACTCTCACATTCTGACGAGCTCCCGTTATGAACTTTTTTGTTGTTGTTGAAATTCGTCTCACATTTCGCTTGTGAGTAGATTTTTGTGTAAGAATGCTAAAGTTTGGGATTTCACCAACACTCTCGCAGTACTACCTGCTCTCGATACGTACTACCTATTACTGTTTGGCTCATTAGAAAATATATCAATTTATGTGTTGCGATACCGTGGGGAAATTGATATGGTGATTTTCGAGCGTTGAGTGATTTTCGAGCGTTGATGATCGGCAGGGTAAGCTGTAGCTACTGATCAACTTACCGATGTTGATGCGACGAGGTGTTAGCTCGACGCCGGGTGTGCCATTTGCACGAATGAATGAAAAATAAAGAAGAAAAAAAATTCAACCCTATCGGAACGAAAACTGAGGACTTTCCATCACTAGTCGCTCAGTCTCGGGGTTATTTTTTTAAATTTTAAATCCGGACACCTTCGAGCCCGTAATCAAACGGTGATTTGAAACAGGTGTACAGCGGTAAAAACGGCAACCTGTTCGAACAAAATTTCGTGCTCGGAATGTAATTATGTGTTGTGTTGAAGAAAAGGGGGGATGGCAGAAAAATTGAGAGAGCGAGCCGCGACCACCTACCACGACGGCGGATGCGTTAGTACTGAGAGCAACTTGGTATACACCCCCGCTTTATACGGAATCTTTAGGATCGATGTCTATGTGCGCAGGTCCGCACACCCCGCACTTCACCAGCCGCCAACGAGCCCCTCCCTACCCCACTAATCATCTGTTGCCGCAGTCCCTGACTTAACTTCTTACGCACTGTTTCCCCTCTTTCGTGACGTCATTTGCCCTTCATGAACAAATCAACGTGTGATTACGCTGGCCAGCCCTTCTACCGTGATTTTGCAACTACAGTAGAAGTCGCTTATAGTGATAGAACTGGGACCGCCTGGAAACAATCACTACACGCGACCAATCTCTATAAGCGACTTCTACTGTATAATATACTTTGTGGTGATTTTACCCATTTTTGCCGATATAGGCGAATTTTGACACCCCCCCCCCCCCCCCGGAATTGACCTAATTTTGATTAATTATTTTTTGAGGAAATCTATTGAAACCTTTAGGTACTTAGTTAGTGATCTTCTGTTTCGGATCATCATTCTATAGGTACCACTTCTGGTGAATATATACCAATTTTGAGAGATTTCAGCCGTTTGTACCCATTTTGCCAACTTTCGACACCCAGAAACTCAAACACTGATCACTATAACCGTCCTTTTGATCACTATAACAGGCCAATTCCCTGTGTGTTTACATACAGCCGATCGGGACCTGACTGTTTCTATCCTTATAACCGCCTTTCTACTAAGCGACTTCTACTGTATCGGTTTTCTCGCGTTATCTTCACAGTTTTTGAATTGGAATGAATATGAAGTTGATAATTTCACATAATGCTTCATTAACCGTACGCCGTACTTCGCACTTTTCTTAGTTACCTTCAACCAAATTGACGAAATTCGGTTCATAGGTCCCATTTGGGGTCTAGTTGGTCCTCGAAGCTCGGCGTTACTGTCAGTCATCTCTAGTGGGTGAAAAATAGGGGCTGATATCTCCAGGACGCCGTTATCTCGAATTTATTTACGGTTTTAAATAGTTCTCGAACTTGGGAGTTTTTTAAGACCACCCGGAGAATTGTACGTCCAGCCGTTCGTTCACAGTGAGGTCCAGAAGTTTGCAACGACAGGCTTTTTCAACAGGAGGGTGAATGAAATTGTATACATTCAGCCCAAATATCATCACTAGGGACGCGGTAACAATCGGGAGTTGGCCCGAGATTTAATCATTGCTGGGGAGCACCTGATTATATTCACGGAGTATGAAGTCGAGTTGGTTGTTCTGTGATATTATTTCTATTATTTCATTTGAAAAATGATAGCTCTTTTGGAGTTTGCTGATAGGTAGTGAAACTTGAACAAACGTTGAAATATTATTAATGGGTAAATTATTGCACAATGGTAAATTATTACACAACTGTTCATTACACCATTTACGTAGAAGGGGCTGGAGTTCGTTGGTACTTTTGCAACCTGAACAACCGTTGAAGTATTATTGATGTGCAAATTACTACACGACGGTAAATATTATTACTCAAAGGTAGATTATTGCACAACGGTTCATTATACTATCTACGTAGAAAGGGCACCTATACAGGTAAATTATTACACAACGGTTTATTATTTGCGTTATGCTTCATGAATAACTACAAAATAATTAATGATTGAATTATTGAATCCCGCGCATTTGTAGGAAACTTTGATTCCGGGGCCGGCTCCAGTACTCGATTTAGGGCTTTCCTGGGGGGAGCTCGAGGGTATTGACAACAGAAAACAGTAATCTACGCAGAAGTGGAATCTATACAGGTAAATAATAAACCATTGTGTAATAATTTGCAGCGTTTTTAATTAAAATAGGTTTTTTCGTATAGTTGGGCGTTCAGTGGGTGTTGAAATAAAAATGCGTATGTATGTGTTGTGCAGACGAATGTTACAGCCCAGATGTGATGAAATTGATTTGATTGTTTAGGGCCTAACGCACCTATCCTCTAAATTTCAGCTCGGAGCGACCATCTTCTCGTATAGCCTACGTATATGCGCGTGGCATGGATTTGCGGACAGACTGGCACGGAATTATTTGTTCAGAATAGTCAAAAACGCGAGTGAAAATTTTGGTTTCGGATGACAACAATCCTCCAAAGAGTGATTTCAGGCTTCCGGTACCTTGGAACTAATTGTACAAAATTTACATGTAATCAATGGGTTTCCAAAGAAGCACTGCACGAGATGTATGGTGGAGTCCTTGTGAACGGCGCACTGGAGAATAACCTGAGGTACGCTCATTGCACCGTCCATCGATGATCTGCAGGCACTGGTGGGGGCAGTGAACGATAAAAGCGGCCTCCCTTAGAACCTCGCTAAAACAAAATGGATGGTTATCTCGGGAAGCCCTAGGGGAACAGTTAATCGCAGATGGCCACCAGTTTCCTCTAGACCCTCATTTCGATATTTGGGCGCTATCTTCAACGAGGAGGGGAAAAAAGTTTCTGAAATTTGCAGCCGAATAGAGCAGGCCAGGACGGTGTTCAGGAGCGTGAGCAAGGTTTTGACAACCAGGCAACTGACACATAATTTGAGTTCGCATTCTTCGGTGCTAGTGTTCTCTGTTCTTCTTTATGGAGTCGAAACATAGACACTCACTAGCATCTTAAGCCGTAGAATAGAAGCATTCGAGAAGTGGGCTTATCGAAGGATGTGCAAGGTGCCCTGGGTTGATCGAGAGTTGGTGGAACCTGCGCGTTTTCACTTGAAACTTTACGGTAATTGAGGACTATCCCAAAAGCAACTTTTCACCGGTAAAAAAAGTTTGTACAGGGCATTTGAGGTGGAAAACACTCGAAAAGTTAAAAACGCTGCAAATCCCTACACAATGGTATATTATTTTGTATAGAACACAGCGTTCTATACAGCGGTTCTGTTACAGATCACAGCTCTCTGTATAGATAACCCTTCTGTATAGATCACAGCCCCTCCGTGGTTTACTACCTATTCGCCACTGCAAATTAATATCATGCGTTGAATGTTCAAGCAGTAGCCAAAATGGCAAAAAGAAACACGAATGTAGTTCTGAAGGGAAATTGTTGATGAGAAGTGAAAAATATTCGGTGCCGGAACCGGGATTCAAATCTCTGATTTTAAGTTAAGAGCGTAAGAGCTCGACGCTTAGACCACTCCGCTACGGCAGCCACCGAGGGGCAAGTGATGTGCGCTCTCAACCCAGCGTCATGCACGGTGCTCTTTAGGGCAAGTTTCATAGCTAATTTTATGGCGACATCGTGAATTCCACCACACGGTCTCAAAACATCAGAAATCGAACTATACAAAAATGCGAGAAAACACAAAATAAAATTTTCCGAGATAGTGATACTCTGGATATTTCAACCCCAATTTTTCACCCTTTAGAGTTGAGTAACAATAACGCCGAGCTTCGAGGACCAGCTAGAGCCCAAACGGGTCCCATATACCGAATTTCGTGAATTTTGGTTCATGGGAACTAAGGAAAAAGCCGCGGACGGCGGACGGACGGAAATATTTGTATGCGATATTCGTATTCTACGTCTGCAGTTTCATAAAAATGCGCAAGACTCAATAATTCAGTAATTAATTATTTCTTGTTATTCATGAAGCATCATAATGTTTGTTCAAGTTACAAACGTAGGTATCTATCAATAAAAAACCAAACGAGTCATCATTCTTCAAAACAAAAATAATATCACAGAATAACCAACTCGACTTCCTACTACAGCCATAACTTGATTACAATCAGATGTTCCCTGGAAATGATAACTGGGCCGGATTTGTACCGTTTCATTCACCCACAAACCAAATTTCATTAATTCTGGTTCATGGAAACAAGAAAAGTGCGAAGCGTACGGCGTACGGCGTGCGAATTGTACGGCGTTCGGTATACGGCTCACGGACAGACATTTTTAAAATTACATTTGGATTATACATACATACCTTGAAAGGTAAACCATCAAATTTTGTGGGGGGGGGGGAGGGTATTTAATTCAATTGTTTTCATGCTCGATTCCAAAGGTTCATTAGTAAAAACAATAAACCAAAATGTTCTCAATGACGATCCCGTTTAAACATATGGGAACTCATGAAACCAGTTTTTGTGTTTCCTAGGTAAGGATATCGTGATCTAAAAAAATTTCTATTATGACACACCAAGTGAGTAGCTGGCGATTAATATTTTGATCATTACAGTAGCCAAGCTTCTGTCCACAGTAGGTACCATATTAAGATGTTTTACTGGAACAGAGGGTGCATCGAAAGTCAGGATCCACAAACAAATCTAACACCGAATCCCGCGGGAGACGAACTAGAATAGGAGGGAATTGATCGTAACCATCCACTTTCGAAGTTTAACACGTTCTCGCTCAAGTAGATATTGCACTCCCCTGTCTTAAATAAACTTTCATTGCTTTGTGAACAAGGACCCGGGAGACATCGGGTAACGACGGGTTTCAATAAACATTTTCCATGAAATGGTCTCATAATTATTTCTCAAGGAACTGATAAGCATTTTTGAATAAGACAAGACTTGTTATATGAAGACATACATATCACAGTAGATACGTGGTTAAGTATTTCGATTTGTACTATTCTCGGAAAAGATTAATGACAATAATTATAACAAACTGTCTTTTCAAATTAGGTGTAAAAGTTTTAGTTTAGGTTGAAAATTTTAACTTAGGTTAAACATGTTAATTTAGGTTAAAAACGCTGCAATTTAGTACATAACGATTTATTATTTACCTTTATAGGTGCCCCATCTGCGTAGATCACTGATTTCTGTAGTCAATACCCTCGAGCTCCCTCCAGGAAAGCCCTAAATGGAGTACTGGAGCCGGCCCGGGAATTAATGTGTCATATAAGTGCGCGGGATTCAATAACTCAATAATTAATTATTTGTTGTCATTCATGAAGCATAAGGTAAATAGTAAACCGTTGTGTAGGTAGTATAATAAACCGTTGCGTAATAATTCACAGTTGTGTAATAATTTACCGTTGTGTAATAATTTAGCCAATAAAACTTCAACGTTTGTTCAAGTTGCAGAAGTACCTATCAACAAAATCCAAAAGAGCCATAATTTTTCAGATGAAATAATATCACAGAACAACCATCTCGACTTCATACTGTCATCCGTGATTATAATCAGGTGCTCCCTAGCGATGATATCTGAGCCGGATTCATACCGTTTCACGAAGCTTTTCGGTGCACACGAACGACTGGTCGTACAATGCCCCGGGTGATCTCAAAAAATTCTTTAGTTCAAAATCAATTTTAAAAGCGTAAAATAAACCATACCCTTCTATTGAAAGTTGTCGAACTACGGCGTTCTGAAAATGTCAACCCCCTATTTTTCACCCCTTAGAGAGGATTGACAGTAATGCCGAGCTTCGCCGAGCTTCGCCGACCAACTAGACCCATACGGGACACACAACCAAATTTCATTAATTTTGGCTCATGGTAACTAGGAAAAGTGCGATGTACGGCGTACGGCGGACAGACAGATTTTTTAATATTCCTTTTTCGGATTCTACGTACCTTGAAAAGTTTAAACATGGGGTTAAATTTTTTTTTATCATTTTCGATTCCAGAGGTTCATTATTGAAAATAATTAACCAAAACACTTCATGCAGTTACAAAAAAATTAAACATGCTAAACACTGATTATTAAAAGATCAAAACCTGCTACTGCCCATCATTAAGATAGAGATGAAAGAGTCATTAATTACAAATTTCACCCTTGTCTGTTTGTGGTAGGTACCCTGTGCGTCACGTACAGTTGAGGAAGTTTGGAACCCCCGATATTCATCATGACGTCGTTCTAGAATGGCAAGTGCTTCGCGTTAACCAATCTAATCCTTCGCCTTGTGTTCAGAAAGAGGGTGTGAATACACACGCTTGGGGCCATCTCCCGTATTTACTGATCCTGCAGTAAATTCCTTGCAGTAAATTGTACGTTCATTTCTGAGAAATCGTCTGAATCTAAATCATTGGAGAGAATGCGCAGGACATCATCTACGTTCCTGAACATTTATTTGCTGAGCTTGTATTTCTACGACGAATAAGCAGTCCTGGAAGTCGGCGAACGAAGGTTAGATGACGTGGTACGGCCTGGGCTTGATTCTGGAATTCCCTGTAAACGTGCAAGATTCGTCCTTCTGGCACTATCATTTTCAAATGTTAGCCAGTTTCCTACTATTTGTCGTACCACTTTCGCTACCATGACACGCACAGTTTCACATTTACTGAACAGATTCGTTCGTAACGGTTGTTTCGATTTTTCTGAATTAAATTTTGTTTGAGTAATTTCTCCTTTTCCCAGTAAATGGCGATCATGGTGGTCATTGCAAACCTGAATCAACAAAAAAGTGAAAATTGTGGAAATTGCCGTTTCGTCCTTCTGGGGCTGAGGGGGGAGTATAAGATTCGTCCTTCTGGCGCTGAGCCGTCGATACTGCCAGACGAGTGCCCTCCTGTGACTCAAATCAGCAATGCGATAATAGTTACCTACTCAAATAACAGCTAAGCGACAATGATTGGTGCTAACTTGGTTTTGATTTATTATTCTGTGAAAAATACACCTATGTATTCGCTCAGCAAACAATTTTTATAACACCCCCTCAAAATTTTTTTATTTTCCGTTTCAAGGTGCGTAGATTCCATAAACGCAATGACCGTCCGCCGTCCACCGTACGCCGCACGACGTATCACGCATACCGGCTTCATTTTCGGTCTAAAAAATTCGTTCTTTCGCACACATTTGGGCCCTAGTTGTGTCCTGAAACTTTGCTGCCCGATCGGAGTATACCCAAGGGTGTTATGAGTGAAAATGTGTATAAAAATAGGTACTTTTTGTATTTTAGTAACATGTCAGTAACATGAGCTTTTGAGGTACCTTGTTTTTGGGACGAAAAGACCGAATATGAAGTCGATTTTGACCAATGAATGGAAAATTGAGGTTCTACCAAATGTTCATTCCCAAAATTTATTTTTTATGAGTCAAAAACCTGGAAAATCGTCTGAAATCACCATCAATTTGTATAATGACACTAGAAAAAGTGCCAACACGTGGCTTGAGACGATTAAATGGCACTACCAATGATCAGTGATAATTTGAAAAAAAAAAAAAAAAGGGGGGGGGGGGCTTACCTAATTCGTGTTTTTGGCGCCAAAACTGGTGGAAACCATCAGAAATAGGTACCCATTTCAATTATTTCACACGAAAGAAACAATAAATGAACACCAACATTTCTGTAGATATGTCCAGTAGAATAATAAACCCATGTGACTTCGCAGTGTTTTTGGTTGCCAATCGATCACTCATCTGATTATTGCAGAACTCTTCTGTTTTATGTTAGTGGAGCTGTGCAGGGGAAACGTGGAACGCTCACCGAATGAGAAGGAGGACACCAATCAATGGCAACTGATAGTTGACTGAAAACAAGAGAAACCGAAATTTTGGATAGCAAACCGTTTTTAGCTATTTTCAAAACATCATATATATATGATGGAGAAGTTTGCGTTTAGGGAAACCGTCTCAACAAAATAATACCTCAAAATTCAATGTTGACTATTACGTATATTCTACGTATCAAACAACTAATAACGCATGCTTGCCCATCCAAACACCCAATCAGAACCTACCTGCTTCAGTCTCATCAAACCTCTCTGTTCAGCCGTTGACAAACAATGATTTCAATTCTACCGATAATTCTTGTGATCACATATCAACCGTAGGGTTTAATAATAATTTGTTGACATCAGTGCATCGATTATCCGATATTCCATCCCTAATAACGGTGAGGCAGTTGCTCCCATGAAGCGCAAGTGGCATAACATGTTGAAATGCGTTTTACGCGGAAGGAATGTTCACTATGATTTGAAATCATTACTCAGGAAACCTGCTAGATAGCGCACATAGCTCCTGCTAATTTCAACTGACCGGATTGAATGGTTTCCGTGTTTTGTGCGTTTTGCACTCTTGACGAACGGCAGACACGGAACGCAAATTGCAAATAGAAATGTCCTGTTCGGACAACATAAATTCCTCTCACTCCCCTGCGTGCAAAGCTTTGCTACCTCCAGCGACGAGGAAGTAAAAAAATACAGCCGTCGAGGTGGTGGTGGAACAGACAAATATTTTTTCTTCGACTGGACCCCGTCATGATGTTTCGTTAGATTCAATTTTTACAACTCAACCCCTCTGTGACGTTGTTTTTCACCCCCCCCCCCCCCCCCCCCCAAAATCGCGTGGGAACGTGAAAAAAAAAAAAAAAAGCAAAAGAACACGTTGAAAAACGGAGGAAAATTCGCATAACTTTTGCGAGCCTTTCTGCAGCACATGGGGGTGTTTTTGAGCATTCAATACTCGCTTTTAAACTGGAGGGGCGGTCGTTGAAATGGTCGGAGCTATGAGGGTTGATACTAAAGCGACATTATCCCTTCGGGGGATGTTGTAGGGCGGCGAAGGGAGGACGGACGTTCAGAACAATAGAGATAATCCTGTTTACAATGTGAGGGCCCCCCCGGCCCGCAACCCTTCCATATGCCCCGTCTCCCTATATATAATTCACAATTATTAGTTATACAAATCGTTGACTCATCCTTCTTTCCGAGCATGGCCGTCACCAGGGCCCCGAGGATTACTCATTCATTCGTCCCCAGGGGTCAAATGGGGGTTTGAGATTACGCCGGAGCTGCTCATTTGGCTTAACATAGGTTTCAACGGCATAAATGATGTGTCAGCTTACATTGCCATCACTCGGAATTATAAACGTCGAGTATCTTTCATTTATATTATAAATTAACTCATTGTCCAGCGGTTACCAGCGAGGGAGCTCGTTTGGGATTTAAACTCTGAAATATAAACATCCTTTGTAGTAGAGTTGAAACCAATATTGATCTTTCGAAACCCCACATTTAATAATTCCCATAATTTAGTACTTAATACGCAAGAACTGTTACATCCTGCTGCCGATATAGTAAGCCCAGAATACAGTTAAAAATTAAATGAGAATATGAGGTTTTTTTTTAAACGAATGAGCGTTTCAAACAAAATGCTTGTTAATGTTAGTTTAAAAAGTTCAAAAAGTAAACTCCTCCTAAATTTGATGTTGAATTTGAATTGTAATTGTTGAAATAATATGTAACGACAATCCTGTTGCTCTTCCAGACTATTGAGCCGCAGTTTCACTTGCGGTACTAGGTACATCAGCGAAAAACATAGGTTACCATGACAACATCAGGTTCAATGACCGCTTTTGGTTTATTATTTTCAATAATAAACCTTTGGAATCGAGCATGAAAAAAATTTAACTCCCCCTCAAAATTTGTAGGTTTACGTTTCAAGGTCGTAGAATCCGAAAATGCAATAAAAAAATTTCTGTCTGTCCGCCTTATGCCGTACTCCGCACTTTTCATAGTTACCATGAACCAAAATTATTGAAATTTGGTTTGTAGGTCCCGTTTGTGGTCTAGTTGGTCATCGGAGCTCGGCGTTACTGTCAATCATCTCTAAGGGGTGAAAAATAGGGGTTGACATTTTCAGAACGCCGTAGCTCCAAACATTTTAATAGGAGGGTATTTTTTTTTACGTTTTTAAATTGATGTTAAACTAAATAATATTTTGAGACCACCCAGAGCATTGTACGACCAGCCGTTCGTTTGTACCGAAAAGCTTCGTCAACACGATCGTGAATGATACGGTATAAATCTGGCCCAGATATCATCGCTAGGGAGCACCTGATTATAATCACCGATGGCTGTATGAAGTCGAGTTGGTTCTTCCGTGATATTATTCTATTTGAAAAATGATGAATCTTTTGGATTTTGTTGATAGGTACTTTTGCAACTTGAACAAACATAGAAGTATTATTGGGTAAATTATTACACAACGGTAAATTATTACCCAACCGTTTATTAATTACCTTATGCTGCATGAATAACTACATAATTCATGATTGTATTATTGAATCCCGCGCATTTGTAATAAACTATGATCCCCGGGCCGGCTCCAGTACTCCACCTAGAGCATTCCTTGAGGCAGCTCTAGAGTATTGACCTCAGATAACAGTGATATACGCAGAAGGGGCATCTATTCGGGTAAATAAAAAACCTTTGTGTAATAATTTGCAGCGTTTCAAATGGAATAATATCACAGAACAACCAACTCGACTTCATACTGTCATCCGTGATTATAATCGGGTGCTCCCTAGGGATTTATACCGTTTGCGACGAAGCTTTTCGGTGCAAACGAACGGCTGATCGTACAATGATCCGGGTGGTCTCAACAAATTCTTTAGTTCAAGATGTTTAAATACGTGAAAAACCGTACCCTTCTATTGAAAGTTTCCGAGCTACGGCGTTCTGAAAATTTCAACCCCTATTTTTCACCCCTTAGAGATGACTGACAGTAACGCCGAGCTTCGAGGACCGGCTGGACACCAAACATGACCTACAAACCAAATGTCATCAATTTTGGTTCATGGTGGCTAATAAAAGTGCTAAGTACAGCGTACGGCGTACGGCGGAGAGACAGAATTTTTTTAATTGAATGTTCGGATTCTACATACTTTGAAACATAAACTATCCAATTTCGGGGGGGGGGGGGGCTTAATTTTTTTCTTTTTTTTCGTGCTCTATTCTAAAGGTTCATTACTGAAAATAATAAACCATAATGATTCTTCTCTTTGCATTCTGAAGCGTGGAATTGGAAACAGAATTGAAAACAAACCTTCGGTACAAAAAAATAACGAAACAAGTAAAATGTCTATTCAAGAAAACAAACTGTTACGGTAGAAAATCGTAAACTATTGAGCAGATCCTAAGGTTCCAAAAACTACATCCGTTACATTTCAAGTCGTAAGACTAATTTGGGGGGTGTTTTTCGGGGTACAAACAGACCAACACAAGAATAGGCAAATTGTGCGCTGGTGTAAATATAAGCCGCTCCAGCGTTCATCAGTCAATGGAATCGCGGTTGGCAATATCCTTAATTCTGACCATCGAGTAAACTCCGTATCTCGGCTCACTGATCCACAAAATGCACCAAAGCTCGACTAAGCAGGTTCGATCTCCTCTGATGAAGGCGGTTTGGGGACGGCGCGGAAGTGTGGGCGGGGTTCAATCTCAGACTCGGACCGACTAATTACAACATAGTTCCTGAATTAGTGTAATTACCGATCAGGCGACCCCATTTCCAGCGACACAGCCGATTCTAACAACCTACCTCTGACCCATCGCTACCAGTGAACATGGAGGAGCTCTAGAGGAGATGCATTATTTGTATAGTCCTAACCGTCTGGTGAACCGCGACACCTGCGCTGTATTACCCGTCGTCAATTGGGTACTCCTAATAACACCAACTGATCACTGAAATTCACATTCCAGCCTGTTCCAATTCAAAATTGTGTCTATGTAGACCCAAGCGCACATCCTTGTTGCTAGTGCATACATCATTGCGTCAGAAAACGCTGCAAATCCCTGACAACGGTTTATTATTTTGTACAGAATACCCTCCTGTTACAGATCACAGGTCTCCGTATAGATAACCCTTCTATATAACATATGTACTATTCTACACATATTATGTAGATCGCGGACTTCCGTAGGTTAGTACCTAACCCCGTACTCGTTACTAGGTACCTACCTAACCCGTTGTGTAAAAATTTACCTTTATAGGTTCCCCTTCTACGGAGATTGAATAATGAACCGATGTGTCGGTTGTTCAAGTTGCAAAAGTACCAATCAACAAAATCCAGCCCCTTCTTGGTAGATGAGCCGTTGTGTAATAATTTACCGTTGTGTAATAATTTACCGTGATGTAATAATTTTCCGTTGTGTAAAAATTTGCCATTGTGTAATAATTTACCCATCAATAATATTGCAACGTTTGTTCAAGTTTCACAAGTACCTACCAACAAAATCCAATAGTCCATCACTTGTCAAATGAAATAATATCGCAGAACAAACAACTCGACTTCATACAGCCATCCTTGATTATAATCAGATGCTCCGTAGTGATGATATCCCGGCCGGACTTATACCGTTTGATTCACGATCGTGTTGACCAAGCTTTTTGGTGCTCACGTACGGCTGGACGTACGATGCTCCGGGTGGTCTCAAAAAATTAGCTCAAGAGAAATTTAGTAACGTAAAAATAACCATACCGTTCTATCGGAAGTTTTCGAGCTACGGCGTTCTGAAAATTTCAACCCCTATTTTGAACCCCTTAGAGTTGACTGACAGTAACGTCGAGCTTCGAGGACCAACTAGACCCCGAACGGAACTTATAACCCGAATTTCATCAATTTTGTTTCATGGTAACTAAGAAAAGTGGCCCTTACGGCGTACGGCGGACAGACAGAAATATTTTTATTGCAGTTTTGGATTCTACATACCTTGAAACGTAAACCATCAAATTTTGAGGGGGTTAAGCTTTTTTTTTTCTTGCTCGATTCCAATGTTTCATTAATGAAAATAAAAAACCAAAATGACAAAGTGGCGTGTCTTTTTACACCACCACAAACGGACGTAACTGTAAAAATCCGATTTTTGAGTTAGCTTCATAATAATACCCTGATAAGTGACTCTAAGAGTTAGCAGAATCCCCACACATTTTCGTCGCTTAGTAACACAGCAAATGCTAAGAGTACTAAAGACTTATCTACAACAATCGGAACTAACTCACTGACAGACGGGCGTTCTATCAGTTACGTCTCTTTTCAAGTGACTCGCGTCAGTTGCGCCACTTTTCAACTACCTATTCCCGAAAGCCTATCAAAAGGCACTGCCGATATCATCCTCCAAATTCAAGGATTTGATGAAGATGTGCGATGATGGTATCATCCTCTCGGAATACCATCATTTTTATAAGAGCCTTCAGCCATCCACTGCGGTAAGAGACTGCCTACCTGAACCCAATGCGGATTAAGAATCCGACTACGAAACTCTAGACTAGAAAAACTTTCAATTATTGATAATTCATTATTTTTGTACTAAGCCAATTACATAAAGTTACCGTTTTTCTTTCAAAACTTTTAAGTCATTAGGTACAAATTTCACTTTTAGGTACAATTTTTATTAATTTATTAAAACAGTTTTGTAAGGTACCGTGTGATTTTTCTTCTTAATACAAGTGGGAAAAATAATGGTTACTCCCTTTACAAAACCTCCACAATTGAAACGGTCGAGTGACGTACCTGAAAAGTTACCAATTTTTGGCAATGGGTTGTTAAACAAGTCAACTATACTTAGGTAGAATGAACGATTTTTGGTTGTGTACATATATTTTCTGATTTTTCCAACGCCTTTAAACTTTCGAACACGAATATCTCGAAATGCGTTTTTTGCAGTTACTTCCGTTTGTGGTGGTGGAAAAAAGATACGCCACTACGTCCTTTTTCCGACGATTATTTGTTCGACCTTTAATCGTTTCCTAATATAAATTATTTCTAAATATGTAAATAACAGTAATTAAATATAACTTAAATCACTTGTGGCGGAGTAGTGGAACTCCATAGCAAAAACTACAGGATGAAAATAGAATAGTCCATTTCCACGTAAACTAACAAACTGTTTACGTGGAAATAGACTATTCTATTTTTATCCTGTGGTTTTTTTTAGTAATTAAATAAATGAAGCGCAGGAAAACAAAGTATACATATAAATACCAAACTACATCTTACCAAATCATTTTCTGACAGCTCCCATAACTATGACTGATTAATTTATTAACACTTTCGAACCCCTAGTGGGTCTATAATTAGCATGCAGTTTTATAACATAAGAGCAATTAATTCCAGCCGGAAAATGTATAGAATCAGCTTAAAATTGTTTCTAGATAGACAAAGAAAAAGACCTGGTTTCGAAGAATCGCCTATCTTTGTTTGGGGCTCTCTGGCACGCAAGTTACTACTTGAAACTCTGTGGCACGCAAGATACTACATGAAATGACGGTGGTTTACATGAAATGTAGAGCGCAGGTGTGGGTTGGTCCTTGCAGGTCCCATATTGAATTCTATACCGAATTGTAAGCTCATACTGCGCGTGCTGACGTTTGTTTGGTAGCGAAAAACTTCACAGAACCCCGTCAGAGAGGGTGGTTTCCTACTATAAGTTCTAGGCATCTAGGCTGTTCATTGATTGCTACTGACTCGCAAATCCAAGCATTGACTTAATCATTATCAGACTGTACTTACCGCGAATGCGATAAATAACCTCGTTTCCGTCCAACTGTAACGATCATGTGAATGATTTCTACAAATAAAATATTTTGGTTTGGTTTGATTTGACCTCGTTTCCGTCGAAAGGTGAAGTAGATAATCGTAACTGCCAGAATACCGTTTAATCAGCCGTTCCGCATTATGAACCCGAATCAAACCCGAAGACCTTATTAAATATACCTAAGTAGCTAGCTTCGAATTTTTGAAAATCTCATTTTGATCTCGTAGATTTTTGCAAACCCTCCTTAACATTATCCGTTGACAGCGTAGTGGTTTGGCCAAATTAAGAATTTCGGAAAACGAGACAACAAGCAGGTTAGATGATAGTATGAAATAGGTGCGGAAAATGTAAGTTGGCGGCCAGTTACAATAGAAAAGTAGAATCGAATTAGGTTCTCCATTTTATCAGTTCCACAACATAAGGTGTTACGATTCGCAAGGGAATGCGAAATCGTTCGTTCAGGGCACTAAAGAAAAATATCTAAAATAATAGTAATACTGCCTTTTTGCTACTAAGTATATTTGCCACAGTAGGTATGAGTGTTAAAAAGAGGAGAAAGTAACGCAACTCCAGTAACACCAAAATGAATGTGTAGGTACTTAATTGAATATATCGATCCAAAATTGAGAAAATTTGAATCAACATTAGATGTAAATTTTAGTGATGAGTACAAAAACGCAGAGCAGTGTTGCTGCAACAGTTGTGAATAAAAAATGAAGTAACGGTTGTCCAGAAAGGGGAATAACAGTTGTAAATAGCAGCTTACTCTCGCAGTGGCGTGACAAACCTTAACACTCATTAACAGCGTAAAACTGTTGCCAGAGAACTGTGACTTTGGAATTACCTATTTTTTCCGGTTCGAAATAGCCACAGAGTTATAAAGAATGATTCTATGGAAATAACTGACATTTCGAGAACAAGAAAGGACTGACCAATCGAGTGGCATGTTACCGGGCCTGGTACCAAAGCCAAATTGCGTGAGCTCCTGGGGTCTTCTGAACTCCCTATACTGTATTGTACTGTATTTTCTGACGAAACAAATCGTTTTCTTTTGTATTGCACAGTTGTTGTAGGGCCATATAACAATTAAAATGAAAATTTTCCCAAATCGAGAAGTGTTATCAACAGCTCATCAACAACAGACCGTTTATTCGTTGAGTTCCTTATCGCAGAGTTGTTTCCGAAAAAATCGAAAACGAAAAAACGCCCATAAAGAGAGGTGATAACAACAACAGACTGTTGTTTACAACTGTTGTAGACAGCTGCTATTCCTGGACAACCAACAACAGCCTGTTGTCGTTTTCTGAAAATAGCAATAACGCCCACCACTAGTAAATGTCAGTGGATGCACAAAATAATGTCAGAATGCCGAAAACAGGTGGTACAATCAAACAATGATTAGTCACCAACTAACAAAACACACGGCCACGTCATGATTTGATCTTATCTGTAGTTAGGTAGGTACTTACAAGATGCGTAATTATTACTCATACGTCCAAAGGTATAAAAATAGAGAGTTGTCGCAACCATTTTCCGAAAAACGCAACTATAAAACGTAACTCTGTTCTAGGGTGACAAACTCGGATGCTAACTATCCAACGTAAGTTCCATGAGAAAGTTACGTGTTCACGTAACTCCGGACATATGTTGAAGTGACGTTAAAGTAATAACTTGTCAATGATATGTAATTTGTCTGTCAAGTTAACCTCTTTATTCTCATAATTGCTCGTAACATAATTATTCAGTAATAGTAATTATTCCATTTGATGGTTTTCTATGAGTTATGAACAATTTATAGAAGAGCAATCGTGCCCTTTCACTGTACAACCACACGCACGGCACGGTGAGACCTTGGGTTCTTTGTATATTTTATATGCCCACAATAAATGCGAATTATAAGGCACTCTCTTACCGTGCTCATGGCTTTCGGATGGTAATTCTCAAGATGAATAAGTACTCGAACCACATGAAGTTCAGGCTTCCAAATATACCTAAAGAAAACGCAAAATATAGAGAAGGCAAACGGCGGAAAACCTTTTCGAGGCCGGTTCCTCCCGTCTTTCTACAAAATTCGGGGTGACGCGATAGCGTTGCCATCGAGATCGAATTTGGTTATCCGCGAAGAAGTTTACTTACGAGTTACGTAGAAAGTAGCTTTGAGATGCGTGACACGCATCTTTCCAATAGTTACGTGGTTTTGGACAACGCAAGTCTGTAAAACGCTAAAACTTACGTCTCCAACGTAACACTTGCGTTTACGTTCTCTCTCCCGATCGTCAATTTTTGGTTGCGACAACTCTCTAATAACTAAATACAATCCACAATAACTAATTGTGTTCTTCACGTTGATGGAAGGAAAAGAAATGGTGTGCTGTACTAGATGGATAATGCCCAGAGCCACGCTTTCCTACCAACATGTTGATTCAGAACTCCAGCCTTGTAGTCGTTTTTGAAAGGTTTATTAAACGGATTAGGCCTAAATAGTCCCTGAAGGCGGAAAATAAATACACAACTGAATTAAATGTCAAAGGAACAATGAAAGTATGTGCTCGGAATGTACCTACATACTTTGAATTGACTCTGTAATTTTCGCATTTTACGTTAGTTCAGATTCCTTTTTTACTGCTTGGGGAAAGGCTTATTAAATGTGGTGAGTGGAAGAAAATTAGTCGTTCTTTGCTTGTTAGGGAAGTGATTTACTCTTTTAATAAAGATGACATTAATAAATATCCGATGATGTGTTTTAAATAACGAAACGTTCCCGGAAAATCTAAATGGGTCGTAGTGATGTGATGGTGATGGAGAATGCATACGGCGTTGGCCACAGCATGAAGAAATGTGTAAGGAGACGGTTGTACTTACATCTCCGATGCTGGAATATACGACTAGGATGTATGGTGGTACCACCTACAGGTATTTTCCAGCACCAATGCCGGCGTTGGAGAGGTTCTGGGGTATTTCTCCCGAAGTTCTTGGGGAGTTCACAGAAGAAGACGATTTTCTAGGATCCTGACGAACTGGAAATAGACCGCAGTGGAATCCAGTGAATGGATGAAGATACCGCTGACGTGGAAAAAACGTATTACCGATCGATCGGGTGGTGTGAAAGTTCGCTTATGAGGGCTGAAGCGAGACTGACTGGTCATCACCCTAATCTGCTGTAGGGCCTCTGAACCAGACATCACTGCCATTTATGACCTTCGAAGGATCCCTGATGAGCTTCCTTTTTATTCTTGATTTTGTAGATCAACCTTCATCAAAAGACATCATCACATAACACGACCTGGATCCACATAATTACCTCGAAAATACGCTTAAAGAATATAATAATATATACATTATCAACTTTTGTTAAAACCTAGGGATGGATTCAAGATGCTCTGAAACGGATTTGTCTATAAAAACATTTCAAAAATTCATGTTCTGAACATTTTGGACTCATTGCAATAACTTCACTTTCTTTGAAAACCCGCTAAAATGGCAGAGACAGTTTCGACGTCGAATGCCATGGTATACTATGGTATTTATTCATAATATATTATTTGGAGTTCTTCGCAGGTACCTATGTTCAGAAGAAAAAAGTTTGCCAATTCGAGTAAGCAGTATAGCTTCCTCACTCGAATCACATGGACGTATAGAGTAGTTGGGTAGTTTTATTCAGTGGACATGTGGCCTAGCCATGATGGGTTAATGACAAAACGACTCATGTCACATGAACTAACAGAATTAGTTGGGTAGGTCCTGTCGGTGGATATGTTGGACAACGGACGAACGCAACAAGGATTTTTTCGTTTGCGCATGCGCAGACGGAAGTTTTAGTCTGATCTTGATGAACACCTCTCGTCCATCTATCTTCAAAATTTCACCGCTTTACCATGATTTGCAGGGTAGTTCTGGGCGCTACGAGGATCTGACGCTTGCGCATTCGCAGAAGGAAGTTACGGTACGATCATAATGATTTTGATATGGGGATATCTGCGATCCAACCCGCGTGTACCCCCAAAATTCCAGCTGTCTACGACTATTTTTTGCGTAGTTAGAAGCGTTACAAGGAAATGGTCAGCCTTTCATGTTCGCGCATGCGCAGACAAAAGTTACAGTGCGATTCCAATAAAATTCATGTGGAACTATCAAAGTATTATTCCTGATCGACCGTCCAAGTTTGAACTCATTTCAACGATATTTCGAGGGTACTGGGGTGGGTGTTTTTCTCCCTTTCTTCCTTGAACTGTTTTCAATATGATTCCCGAAAATTAGCAAAAGAACGTCTGGGAGCCTGCTATTCACTTGCCGTCATTTAACTGCTGTAATCCAAGCGTATCCTCAGCGTATCAACCAGTTATGAATTATCACGATCCTCACAGGCGAATCACCAACCGCCCACCCGCCTTTTTTAAATTTCTCTTGTCTTTATTCATAGCGCGATGAAGAGACCCGAAGGGGAAGAACCCCTTCAATCCGCGCTTTATTAAAAAGAAACACTCGAAGTTAATAATCAACCTCGCCGAACAGTTCGTAAGCTAATGGTTTCCGAGAAAGGGCGGCGTTTCGGGAAGAACCGTCCTGGTATTAGCAGAAAGAAAGGCGAAAGAGAAGGATGGATTGAAAAGGGGGAAAAAAGCAATGAGCCCAGAAGGACGAGTTATTGCTACCATTGATCTTTCATCGCAGACCGTCAAACGGATTTTTTAACTGAGGGCTTGGAACCTCACCCCCGAGGCTCTTCACTGAATCCTTTCTCCTTTTTTGCTGTACTAATTACTTTCTCTTCATTAAAATTAGTTTGAACTCTTCATCCATCAACACAGCCTTCTTTGGAGAATGCTTTTTATTTTATTTTATTTTTATCCGCTCATTTCCTGTTTTGAACAAAGCCATCGTGGGGATTTCAATGGAGATAGGTATTGTTTCTTCAGCCTTCCATACAGTAAATTTTTTTATAATTCCGAACTTGGACAACCTCGTAGGAGTACTTAGGTAGTAATATTATATTGTAGTAATGAACCAGCAGGCTGACCCAGCAGTACAGCTAGATTGGGCTGGCGAGGAACGAAGTCCTTGTGGAGGGGTTGGTGGGAGGGGTACAAAAAGGAAAATATCGTTTTGGACTTCTAGGATGATGACGCAATCTGAATTATGACTAACTTAATCCATTGGAAGAATTTTTCAAACTGGATAACATTTCGATTTCAGCTTTCGATAATGTTGATACTCCTGAAGTTGATCGCACAACTACACACTGAAACTGAGTCAAATGCGAAACTAACTATGAAAATTGGATAAAAATGGCGTCTTGAGCATCTCTACCTCCGACCCTTCCGCCCTCAGCTTCAAAAGTTGTAAGTTATATTAGAATATAAAATACACTGCCAAAAACATGGCACAGAAGCTTCCTCGTGGCCTTCACAGTATGTCACCATTAAATTTTCATACATAAAGATTCAGATTAATTAACGGATTAATTAACATAAAGATTCAGATTGATTAACGGAATTATTTAAGTGTTATTTAATAATAAGGGTACCTAATTCGAAGTTAGTATTCATGCTTTAGGATAAAGTAATTAGTCCACGTATAGAACTGAGAACGCAAAGAGCCCCTATCAAATTTCAACTTCCTAGGGTGAACAGGAGAGAATTTAGCACATCAGCTGAGCAGGGTGCGGAGCCCGTCATTTCATTCGTCAACGCATAGGCCCTTCCAGGTTTATAGTTATATGGTCTGGGATGTTCGACGTTTGGAATGTACTCGGTGCCAGTGCCACGGTGGCACTGCCACGCAGAGTCAATTGCGATGCATGTCGTATGGGACCTCAAGGGACCTCACCCGCATCATCCCTCAAAATCTGACCAAAATCTGTTCAAAATTGATGGAGTTATGACCATAACAGGAAAATCTCGTTAGCGCCTGCGCAGAGGCTACCGTTGATTCGATCGTGATGAAACTAATAGGGGACCATCTAGCGCTAAACCCACACAATTCCTGAAAATTTTATTGAAATCGGATCAAAATTGTGGAAGTTATGGCTGTGGCAAGAAAATGTGGACAGACAGACACGACACTAAATTTGTTCAGGAGGCCCTGAAACGCAAAATGCAAGTGGTAATTTTGATTTTGGAGCACAAAAAAATGTGTAAGGTGTAAGGGGTTGTGTCAAGGGATGTGTAAGGGGTTATAGTAAGGGGGGGGGGGGGGTGAATGTTCCAGAAGGTTGGAGGCGCGGAGTGATGGCGGTGCTTATGTTACTAATATGTTACTAAAACACAAAAAGTACCTATTTTTATACACATTTTCACTCATAACACCCCTGCGTATATTCATATCGGGCTGCAAAGTTTTGGGACACAACTAGGGCCCAAATGGAGCATGTGTGCGAAAGAACGATTTTTTTTTAGACCATAATTGAAGCCGGTATGCGTGATTCGGCGGACGGCGGACGGCGGACGGACATTGCAGTTTTGGAATCTACGCACCTTGAAACGGAAAAGAAAAAATTTTGAGGGGGTGGTATACAAATTTTTGCTGAGCGAATACATAAGTGCATTATTCACAGAATAATAAACCAAAAGGCGAGCAACTCATCTAAAAGCCTAGTTTTTGAGGGGGTTCCCTGAAGAACCGGGCCCCATAATTCTGATTACGCTAAGATAAGATTACCATTTTCCGAATAATAACAATCTTTCTGTATAGATAGCACAATTTTGTTACTATCAACAAGCATTCTTTTTCAGCACAGAAAAGAGCGGTAGTGGAGAGAAAGAGCGCAATCAGATATTTATATACCATGGCCGTATAAAGCAACAAAAGTTGAGCGCCGTATTCCACCGCTCAATATGGGAATAAAAAATGCGGTTGCAAAGAAGAGACAAACCTCCAGATATTTTATTTGCTTCTTCCCCAGAAGGTTCGGTTCCCATAAATCCCATGTGACCAATGCGAAAGCGGGAGTATCATATCAAATCAAATACGCCCCACCCATGGAATTATATTGCATTTCCCTTTATCTTCTGGCGAATACATGACCAGACCGTCGATATTCCCCACGCCAAAAGGCTCAGGCCGCGTCTGACTTATCTGAATAACAAAACGCCCCATCGACCCCTGCAGCACATGGTTGAGTACATAAAGCTGGATTTACAGCCTTCTTGCATAACGGTATTCGACTACGATGGTTCAGACGCTAATTACTGAGTTTTTGAGTGTTTTCGGACGCTTACTTCTTGCTCATTAATCGAGTAAGACAATCTTCACGAAACGGTTTCGCCGTGTTTCTCTATTCAACCTAGTTCTCATGAAATTATTGTTCAGGTTGTATCATGTTCTTGTATAATCCCAATCCTTCAAGTATTTAAAAACGCTGCAAATTATTACACAACGGTTTATTATTTACCATTACAGGTACTCCTTCTGCGTAGGTCACTGTTTTCTGTGATCGGTACCCTTGAGCTCTCCCAGGAAAGACCTAAATCGAGTTCTGGAGCCGGCCCGGGAATTATAGTTTCATACAGATGCGCCGGATTCAATCATTCAATCATTCATCATTTTAACATGTATCATGTTTTAGCCCTTGGGTACTAGCATTTTTGGCGAGTCGATTTTGCGCGTCAATTTTGAGCGTCAATTTTAAGCGTCAAATTTTTTCGCGCACAATGCATAGTGGTTTTCACGTACAACCGAGTAGTTGCTAGGGAATTTTCGCGCACAATGCATAGTGGTTTTCACGTACAACCGAGTAGTTGCTAGGGAATTTTCGCGCACAATGCATAGTGGTTTTCACGTACAACCGAGTAGTTGCTAGAGAAATGAAACTTCTTTCATTTTCATCGGACAAAAATCGTTTTCCATTCGTTGGAAAGCTCTTGATTTATCACGAATTTATTTCGTATTTGTTCTTGGTATTTATTTCCTAGTTTCATACTATAACTATATAAATGAATGTTATAAATGGATAGTAAACAATGACGCTTGTTTGGTTGTCACGTTTTAACATGATGTATCATCTATGGTGCTCAAGAAATGTAGACAAGACATCGTCAGAAGAAACGAGCACATACGTTTCAAGTTGTAGATTTCTACCTAGCCTTCACTTTTCGAGTTAATAACATGATACATGGTTGCAATTTTTGGTTCTTAAATATAAATAAAAATGGATAAGGTATTTTGTAGTTATTCATGAAGCATAAGGCCTCACATTTTTATACCCCCCCCCCCCCCTTCCCACACTCAAAAGCGGAAAACCGTTCGTCGATAACGAACCACCATCAATTCCCTATTTTGCATATGTGTTTTTTATCGTGTATATCGTTCTAATATTCCGATTTGAAGCGTTTAGCGTGCGTTAAATTAAAATTTAAATAGCAATATTTTTCATATTTCGTTCGGTTCGGAGATTTATGCATACCGTGGCCGTTTTGTGCATATTTCTGCATTTTTAATCAAAGTTGGGGAATTTCCCTGTTTTTCGACATTCCAATCGCCAAGTCCTCCGTGATATGTGTTTCTGAAAAGCGGTCACGGATATTCTTAGGCCATTCACCGTTTAATCCGTGTACCTGGTAGGGCTTCCCGTATGGCCTTTTTTACTGGATGTATCGAAAATTTTGAGAGGGGTGCACTCTGACCTTTCATCTGGCCTTACCCCAGTTGAACTCTCAGGATTCAAATTTTTACCCATCGTATCCTGTGATGTCGAGAGGTCTTTTTCTGCCTTAAAGTTGCTCCTCAGCGACAACCATAGATTTACCATAGATTTATTTGGCAATTTAGAAAATCAATTGTGATCCAGTGCTATAATTGTGATAGCAAGTGACTTTTTTTGTATAAATGTAAATATTGTACAGTCGATAAAAAAATGTGTTTACATTTTCATTCCATTTTCTTCCTTGATCATTTTCTATAATTTTTTAAGGACATCTTTAAGGAACATGATGTATAGACTACATGTACGTCTCACAGCGAAATTTAGTTCATTTTAGAAATATTTTAAAAAAAAATTAAACGTGATTTTGCTTGAGGTGCATATTTTGCCCATTTCGAGTGCATATTTTGGCCAAATTTTGTGCATATCATTCCAGTCCCTACTCATTAGGAAGGAATACTCTAAGCCAACGAGAATAGGAAAGATGATAACGAACGAGCTCCATCGTAACCAGTAAAAAACAATGCAGCTCAAAAATTAAATATCCCACTGAAATTCACTCGTTCGATAGCTGTAATTAATTGGATGTGGTCAAAAAGCGACTAGCGAGTGCTCCAACTCGTATCAAACTGTTTTTGTTTCGGAGCGAGCCGAAAAGGGCGGCCGAGGCGCGGGATGAAAACAGGAGCATTGTAGTACTGTTGGATATGTATGGGGGGGTTAGAGGGTAGTGGGGGTCATGTTCCTGAACGGTCCAACCCCCAACCGGCAACACAATGGCCAAACGGAGTAATGTTACTCCCGCATAACTCTCGGTAGTTTGTTTTTAGCTGGGCGTCACGTGCTGGCGGAAATTCCCTGCTAAAAAAAGAGTCAAACGAGAGAAAGAGGGAAAGAGGACGACTGAAGTACTGAGATGAACATCACTGTTAGCGCAGTGAATAATACGGAAAAATTAACAGGAGAAAATCGTATTGATTGGATGATGTGAAAAGGGATCAGCGTGCGGTTCTTTTTTCAGAGGGTAGGCGTATTGAAGTTGTATTTTCCTTGTCGTAATAAAAGAATCTGCGAATTGAGTTTCCGGGGGAAAATGATGAAAACCGTTGGGTAATATCAGGCGACCACCGGAGGGGGTCGATTGATTGAGCCCTTGTTCGGTCCACACAACGGCCCTTCTTCGGATGTTCCTCTCATTTTCGCAGAATGATGCGATCAAAAGCAGTGAGGGTTCCGATTCTTCGGGGATATCCACGGTGAACTCGGGTGGAATACCGATGTTACCGACGATGTGTGGTCTCACAGTGGATAAGTTCTTGTGGCATTCTTCCTATTTTCATACTTTTCAGGGCAATGCACTATGGAAATTCGAAACGTAAATTTCAATATTGTACCTACCTAAATTTGAAATTTTTGAAATTTAAAATTTCAAGAGTTCACTGCCTGAGAGAATGGAAAAATTAGAAGATAGCCGCAACAATCATCAAAATCGACAGTTTAGTGCCACAGAAAAAGTTGGAAAACCGTTTTATACATCGTCCTGCACCTCCTTAAGTTATTGTATACAATAACTGTCAGAGGCGGATTCAAACTTTTTTTGGAAGGTAAAGAACGGGGACTCACTGAACTTTAAGAAAATAAATATTACGTACTTACTAACTAAAGGTAATAGCTTATCACTGAACCTACCTCCAACAATAAGCACGTAGTGGGGAAGCAAATAGGCACATTGTCGCAATATGAAAATACGAAAATCGTATGAAAAATACGAAAATAGGTACATCATATAAAAAACGCTGCAAATCCCTGCACAACGTACAGAATACCCTTCTGTTACAGATCACAGCTCTCTGTATAGATAACCCGTCAGTACAATATAATATGTACTATTCGATACATATTATGTAGATCACAAACAGGTTAGTACCTAACCCCGTACTCTTTACTAGGTACCTACCTAAATCACGAGTTAAATGTTGCTAAAATAATTCTGTCGATGACAAAAAGTAACTAAAATGGCAAAAAGAAACGCAAATAATGAAGTTCTGAAGGAGTAAAATAGATGCCCCTTCTGCGTAGATCACGGTTTTCTGTGGTCAGCACCTACCCTCGTGGTCAAGTAAATTGAACCGTTGTGTAATAACTTGCCCATCAATAATACTACTTCAACGGTTGTTCAAGTTGCAAAAGTGCCGATGAACAAAATCCAACCCCTTCTTGGTAGATGACCGTTGTGTAATAATTTACCGTTATGTACCTAATAATTCACCCATCAATAATACATCAATGTTTGTTCAAGTTACAGAAGTACCTACCAACAAAACCCAATAGTCTAATAGATATGCATGATAAGCGACGGACATTGCATTTTTGGAATCTACACACCTTGAAACGTAAAAGAAAAAAACGCTGCAAATCCCTGCACAACGGTTTATTATTTTGTAAAGAATACCCTCCTGTTAAAGATCACAGGTCTCCGTATAGATAACCCTTCTATATTACATAAATGTACTATTCTACACATATTATGTGGATCGCGGACCCTCCGTAGGTTAATACCTGACCCCGTACTCGTTACTAGGTACCTACCTAAACCGTTGTGTAATAATTTACCGTGGTGCAATGATTTACCGTTGTGTTATGATTTACCGTTGTGTAATAATTTGCCGTTGTGTAATAAATCGCCATTGTGTAATAATTTACCCATCAATAATACTTCAACGGTTGTTCAAGTTGCAAAAGTACCTATCGACAAAATACAGCCCCTTCTGGGTAGATGAGCCGTTGTGTAATAATTTCCGTGGTGTCATAATTTACCGTTGTGTAATAATTCACCGTTGTGTAATAATTTGCCATTTTGTAATAATTTACCCAATAATACTTTAACGTTTGTTCAAGTTGCAAAAGTACCTATCAACAAAATCCAGCCCCTTCTGGGTAGATGAGCTGTTGCGTAATAATGTATCGTTGTGTAATAATTTACCGTGGTGTCATAATTTACCGCTGTGTAATAATTACCGTTGTGTAATAATCTGCCATTGTTTAATAATTTACCCATCAATAATACTTCAAAGTTTGTTCAAGTTTCAGAGGTACCTACCATCAAAATCCAATAGTCCATCACTTGTCAAATGAAATAATATCGCAGAACAAACAACTCGACTTCATACAGCCATCCTTGATTATAATCAGATGCTCCGTAGTTATGATATCCGGGCCGGATTTATACCGTTTGATTCACGATCGTGTTGACGAAGCTTTTTGGTGCTCACGAACGGCTGGACGTACGATGCTCCGGGTGGCCTCAAACAATTGTTTAGCTCAAGACAAATTTAATAACTAAAAAAAACATACCCTTCTATCGGAAGTTTTCGAGCTACGGCGTTCTGAATATTTCAACCCCTATTTTGAACCCCTTAGAGATGACTGACAGTAACGTCGAGCTTCGAGGACCAACTAGACCCCGAACGGAACCTATATGTAACCCGAATTTCATCAATTTTGTTTCATGGTAACTAAGAAAAGTGGCCCGTACGGCGGACAGACAGCAATATTTTTATTGCATTTTCGGATTCTACATATCTTGAAACTTAAACCGTCAAATTTGGGTGGGGGGGGGGGGGGTGGAATTTTTTTTTTTTCATGCTCGATTCCAAAGGTTCAGTATTGAAAATAATAAACCAGTACGAAGAAAACTGGGATTTCGCTCAAGAGAATGCAAACCGTTCGTATGCGACTGAAAACTCTCAGAAACTTTGCGTTCTACGGCCAGATACCCCTCGTGGAAAGGAGCAGATCTACTGGTGTAATTCCCTTTCCAGGGAGCGGTCAGTCACGGGCCGTTACCAAGGAAAAGGCATTGTACTGGTCGTATGGCCGCTAGGAACGACTTTGAAGAGAAGGAGTTCAGATGTGGCTGTGTTAGCTGCGGTCCCTGATGTGGCCGCAATAAGTTGGAACCTGATTAATGAGCTACAACGTGACAGGGGACGTCTCTGGCCAACGAACCCTGGGGAGAACGACCTAGCGGACGTCGTTAATTAGAGTGCCCCCCGTCAAGTTGGATGGACTGTTGAAATTCAAGTGTCCGACTATTGCATCGTCATCCTTCTTATTGCCAACCATTATAATTAGTCTCGTTTTAACTTGGATGAGTTACGCACAAGTTTCTTTGTGTAACCAAATTTTCAGAAATACAGACCGTATCCCCACGGGGATGGTATGCAACCGATTCAAAAATCTAATTCATGACAATCAATCTTGATGAAATTATTGGTAATTTTTTTTCAGCGAATTGAAGAAAATACGGTATTGAAATATATAGCCCACGCAAATGGGCAATTTTCGTGGGTTACAAATTCCCCATTTGTTTGCCAAATTCTGTTCAATAACGGAAATTAACACTACTTACTACATAATGAGGTGTTTATGTCGGAAAATATAGGCAGAAAACAAGTGTGAAATTTGAATTTCTGAGTTCCCGCTAGAAATGGCGTACTAGGTAACTCGCCGATTAGTTCAACCGAAATGCCCCTTGGAGCGCTAGTGCATCACTTTAAACAATATACAGAAGCGTAATGGATAGATGGATGGAACCGCAAATTTAGAAATAAATTAGAAAACATGTCCTCAAAGCCATATCGAGGGGAGGTTCGCGAAAAGTCACAGGAAAGGTTCTTGAAAGTTGCAGGAAGGTTTGCCATTTCTAATGTTGGGTTGTTGGCAGCATTCAGAACGGCCTCCTTGGGGCCAATAGCCAATCAGATCTCAATAGACCTGATACCTAATTTCTCGCCGTATTTTTATTTTCAATCACCAACCATTTAAAAAATATCGCTCATTTTGGTTTATTATTTTCAATAATGAACCATTGGAATCGAGCATGAAAAAAAAAAATTCTTACCCCCCCCCAAAATTTGATGGTTTACGTTTCAAGGTATGTAGAATCCAAAACTGCAATAAAAATATTTCTGTCTGTCCGCCGTACGCCGTACGCCGTACGGGCCACTTTTCTTAGTTACCATGAAAAAAAATTGATGAAATTCGGGTTATAGGTTCCGTTCGGCGTCTAGTTGGTCCTCGAAGCTCGACGTTACTGTGAGTCATCTCTAAGGGGTTCAAAATAGGGGTTGAAATTTTCAAAACGCCTATACCATTTTTTTACGTAAATATTTTTCCGGTTTTAAATAGTTCTTGAACTTGCGAGTTTTTTAAGACCATCCGGAGCATCGTACGTCCAGCCGTTCGTTCACAGTAAGGACCCGAAGTTTGCACCGACAGGCATTTTCGACTCCAGTGTGAATGAAATTGTATACAATTCAAACCAAATCTCGTAACCAGAGACGCGCCCACAATAGGAATTTGTGAATACGGCCAATCATTGGTAGGGATCACCTGATTATATTGGCGGAGTATGAAGTCGAGTTGGTTGTTCTGTGATATTATTTAATTTGAAAAATGATGGCTCTTTTGGAGTTTGTTGGTAGGTAGTGAAACTTGAACAAACGTTGAAGTATTATTGATGGGTAAATTATTACTACGGTAAATCATTACTCAACGGTAAATTATTACACAACGGTTCATTATACCATCTACGTAGAAGGGGCTGGAGTTTGTTGGTAGGTACTTTTGCAACTTTTTTCACTCCTCATCAACAATTTCTTTTCAGAACTTCATTATGTGTGTTTCTTTTTGTTAGGTACTGTTTGTCATCGGCAGAATTATTTTAGCAACATTTAACTCGTGAACTAGGTAGGTACCTAGTAACGAGTATGGGGTTAGGTACTAACCTACGGAGGGTCTGCGATCTACATAATATGTATAGAATAGTACATATCATATTATATAGATGGGTTATCTATACATAGAGCTGTGATCTGTAACAGAAGGGTATTCTATACAAAAATAATAAACCGTTGTGCAGGGATTTGCAGCGTTTTTGAAAACGGACTTCAAACTGCAATTTTCCCAAAAGTTCTGAATATTTGTTTACAAGAAAAATATCTGACAAAAACTCCCCATTAGACCAAAACAAGGCCGTGCCTGCGAAAAAAACGCTGCGAAGTCCTTGTGACATGGGTTTATATTCTTTTGTATTCTATTGGACGTACCTACAGGAATGCTAGAAATACATTATTTGTTGTTTCTTTCATGTGCAGTAATTGAAATTGCTTTTTTTATGATTTCCACCAATTTTAGCCCCCAAAAACACGAATTACCTAGGCTCCTATTTTTGATAAATTATCTATGATCATTGATAGTGCCATATCAATGGTCGTCTCGATTCACCTGTTGATTTCTAATTTTAGTGTTAATATAGAAGTTTATGGTGATTGCAGGCAATTTCAGTGGCTTTAGACTCATAAAAAATGAATTTTGGGACCTGAACCTCCGTTACAACCTCAATTCTTCACTCTTCGTCAAAATCGACTTCATGCTCGGTCTTCTCGCCTTTAAAAATATGGAAAACGATACCTCACAAGCTCATGTTACTAAAACACCAAAATACCCCTTTTTTATCCCCATTTTTCACCCATAACACCCCTGGGTACATCGCGATCGGGCTGCAAAGTTTCGGGACACAACTAGAACCCAAATGGAGCCAGTGTGCGAAAGAACGAGTTTTTTAGACCGAAATTAAAGTAGATATGCATGATAAGCGACGGACATTGCATTTTTGGAATCTATACACCTTGAAACGTAAAAGAAAAAAACGCTGTAAATCCCTGCACAACGGTTTATTATTTTGTTCAGAATTCCCTCCTGTTACAGATCACAGGTCTCCATATCGATAACCCTTCTATATAACATAAAAACGCTGCAAATCCCTGCACAACGGTTTATTATTTTGTATAGAATACCCTTCTGTTACAGATCACAGCTCTCTGTATAGATAACCCGTCTATATAATATAATATGCACTACTCTATACATAATATGTATACATATTATGTGAATCGCAGACAGCGTTGGCCAATAGAATTGCAGAACGCGTAGCCGTGGCCGGCCCTTGTGATTGGAATGGCCTAGGCCAGTCATAATGAATTTATTGAAAAAACAAAAGAAAACGATTGATTGAACCATTTCGGACCATGCCACTGCGCACCATGCCAATTAGATAATTCTAAATGAATTCCAAATGAAAGTCAATCAATTCAATCAATTTATTCACAATATTGCCTGGTAGGCTAATGTGGGGAGGGAGTTGTGTTTGGGTATGTTATATGTTGCTTGGATCGTGTCATGATGATGTGCGTATTTATAGGTTGGTTGGATCTGAATTGTCTCTCAGCTGTCTCCTCTTCAGCCGGCGACTTTGGGTTGGTGGAGGGCCCGATATCGCTTCAACTTGAGGGTTGAAATGACCCACAGCTCTTTCCTTGAGTGCTCTGTAGGCCACCTCAATCCTCTCCCTCACCGTCTCCATCCTCAGGTCCTGATGGAGGACCTCATTCCGGACAAACCATGGGGCTCCGCAGATCTGCCTCAGTACTTTATTTTGCATGACTTGCACTTTTTGAAGAGATGTTGTGCAGGCGGAGCCCCAGATCTCGCAGGCATACGCCCATATTGGTTTGATGAGCGACGTGTACACCAGTCTTTTGTTATTGAAGTCTAACTTCGCCCCTGGGTTCATTAACGGCCATAGCTGGTATACACGCCGCTTCATCTCACTCACAGTGCGGTTGATATGTCCTCTCCATGTGAGTCGACGGTCCAGCAGCAGCCCCAAGTATCGCACTTCGGACTTGTGCGGTATGGCGTCCCCATCGAGGTTGAGGTTCGAGAGCGATCCTCGGCGGAGAGTGAAGGTCGTCAGTGAAGATTTCGATGGGTTAATCTTGACCTTCCATCTTCGACACCACCGGCTCACCTCGTCGAGATGTTGTTGCAGATACTCCTCTGCCTCTCGCGCTGTGTCCCCTGCTGCCAGGATACCAGTATCATCTGCATATTGTGCGGTCATTGTTGATGAGGAGATAGGGAAGTCCTGACAGTAAGGACTGTACAGTAGGGGAGACAGCGGCGAGCCTTGAGGAACTCCGGCGATTGCCCCCTTGAAAGTCGAGTAGTTGTGGCCAACCCTCACCCTGAAAGTGCGGTTGCTGAGAAACGACTTCATCAGCAAAAACAAGGAGTTGGGCAGAAATTCCTTGAGCTTGAACAAGAGTCCAGCGTGCCAAACCTTGTCAAAAGCCGCTTGCACGTCCAAAAACACTGCACCCGTGTACTTTCTTTCCTCGTAGCCTTTCGTAATATAGTCCACCACTCTGTGAACCTGCTGGGTTGTAGAGTGTTGAGGGCGAAACCCAAATTGGAAATCTGGGATTCGGGGGGACACATAGAGGACCTTGTTAATTCTTGCCAATAGTATCTTGTCCAATAATTTTCCAAACACGGGTAGCAAACTTATGGGCCGATACGATGCTGGATATTGTTGCGGCTTTCCTGGCTTGCCCACCACTATGACAACAGCATGCTTCCATACTTCGGGGTAGTAGCCAAGTCTGAGCAGAGCATTGTAGAGGCTCAACAGAAACGCCCTACCTTTACGTGGAAGCCTTTTGACCATCCCTGCTGCAATCAAGTCATATCCTGGAGCCTTTTTATTTTTCATACTTCTCAAGGCCTCCTGTATCTCCTCTGGACTAATTGGTGCAGGAGGGGGCGACATTTGCAGAGGGGCGTCCACTACCTCCGTTACCATGGACACCTGGTTGACTTGATCCTCTTCATCTGGGTTGGGCGTGAATACCTTCTCAAAGTGGCATGCAAGGAGCTCAGCTTTCTTTTCGTCTTCAACTACCCATTTTCCTTGATCATCTTTCAAAGGTGGCGACAATTTTGATTTTTTATTCCGAAAAAGGCTGGAAATTCTCCAAATCTTGTGACTCCCTGTGCCATTCATTGCTTCCAAATCCGATGCAAACTTCTTGTTTCTCAGGGCTTCCAATGCTGCACGCACTTTGCGACTGGCCAGATTAAAACGAGATCGATCATATGGGTGCCTTGTTCTATGCCATCTGCGCCTAGCCTCATTCTGCCGCTGGAGAAGAGATTGAATGTGCTTGGGGGATTGTTTGCGGGCAGACACAGCTCTATGCTCTTGTGGCATGCTGCTGCTCCAGATGCTGTTATGTACTGTCTGCACCAGGTGGTCTATGCAGGCATCTACATCCTCGATGCTGGTCATTGGCAAGGACATATCAATTTGGCCGGCAAACTCCAAGGCAAATAGCTCCCAATTTATTGGTCCCTGGTTCAACCTGGGAGATAGCAACATTCTGCCTACTTCTACCCCTTTGCCAGAAAGGAGGACAGGGTCATGGTCTGCACTCAGCTCGCGTATTCCCTCCACAACAAGGTGAGCTGACATATTCTTCATAATGAAGATGTCCAGTACATCCGGAAGCAACCTGTGTGACGATGGCCAGAACGTTGGCGAGTCGGGTGCCTTAACTGTTATTCCAGGCTGCATCACCATGTCTAGCAAAATCCTGCCCCGGTAGGTGGTGGTACGACAACCCCACTCGACTGCCTTTGCATTGAAGTCTCCCCCAAGTATACCTCTTGGGCCCAACACCTGGAAGGCCTCTGCAAGGTGGCTTGGAATCAAACGCTTCGAGGGTGTGCAGTAACAGCTACCAACAACCGCGCTGCAGCCACTCACAAATATTGACACAAAGGTGGCCTGCACATCGTCGTGACTTATAGGCGGAAGGACATCATGCTGGAGACTAGCTTTTATTATTATCGCTGAGCCCCCTTTTGCCTGACCAGCTGATGGGGATGGGGTATGGTACAGTCTGAATCCAGGGAATCTTGTTCTTGTAACGTCTTGGTCAATTTTGAAGTGCGTCTCTGTAATCAGCGCAATGTCAATGTCGTGGTGATTTAAAAATTGTGAGAGCTCCAATTTCCTTTGCTCGAGGCCGTTTGAATTCCACGTGATAATTCTTAGATCTTTGAGGAGATCATTACTTCCCATTGCGCATTAAGAATTCTTGGATTTGTCTCATTGTGTTGGATATCTGTGTAATTGCCTGTAGGAGGGGTTGAATTAGTGCATTGAACGTTGAAGATATAAGTGATATCAATTCGGAGGGTGATCCGTTATTTGGTGGGTTCTGGTTGTTTTGAACAGCAGCCGAGTATGCTGTGCGTTGGTGGTGTGGTGGTGGCGAATTTTGAATAATGTTTGGAAGGGAGTTGGCCTGACTATTGTGATGGGCCCTGTGCGGGCCAGCAGAAATCTGGGAATTCACTTGCCTGGCTTGTGATGTGGATGGACGTAGATTGGGGAATTGCTCTCTTGAAGATAGCTGAGGTGGTTGTTGAACTGATGCCTTACGCTGCGTCCTTTTTTTGAGGAGAAGTTTGTGAACTTCACAGCCCCTGTAATTCGCAGTGTGCTGCCCCCCACAGTTCACGCACTCTGGTGGAAGAGAGCGAGGGACTGGACATTCCTTGTAACTGTGTTCTCCCTTGCAACGGACACAGCGTGGTCGATGGAGGCAGTACCCGCTTGTGTGATTGAAGTCTTGGCATCTGGAGCACTGGGGTATTTGGTTCTTCGCTCTGAATGGCTCCACTTGGATTGCACAGTTTAGTAAGCCTTTAAGTTGGTAGATCCTCTCATTGTCCCGTTGAGGCTCCAAGTCTATGTAGAACATAGGCAACGACACCTTTGCCCGGGAGTAAACATTTACCACTTGACGAATGGGAAAACCCATTCCCTCTAGCTCAGACTTGATAATTTCCGGGTCCGTCGATTGATGGAGGTTACGGAACACTACCCTCAATGCACGTCTTTCTGGTAACTGATAGGAATGGAACTCCACATTTTTAAGTTTAAAGTACACAGATGCTCGTCGGTACGCCTCCGCATCAGCAAACTTCATCTTTGTGTACTTCAGAGTCGAAGAGTAGGAGAATCGGCCCTGACCAATCTCATTAATTAATGGGCCAAGCAGCTCGGACAGATTCGCCGAGGCCGACAAGAATATTGGGGGAGGTTTAGGGATTTGCTCTTCACGCCTTTGAGAATCATTTGGGCTGTCCGGTACTCTTGCGAGGGGCGCGAAACGATTAGTTAGTAGGAGGGGGCTTGATGGCCGGGAGGGCGGTACGATTTCGTCCTCATCGGTAATATTGTGGATGGTATCCATGGTCTGTTGGTGAGAAGCACGGGAACTGGTAGCAACGGGGACGCCAGCAATTTTCGAAATTTTCGGATTACCAATTTTTCCCATTTCACTGGCTCTTTTCCGAGGGTAAACCATTTCAAAAGCCGAACCGTCGGAACTCATGGAAGGCGACGCCATATCGAAGCGAAACTGGGGGGACTGGGGAAAAGGGTGGATTTGAGTGTCTCTGTCACTGGTTGTCATACACTGCACTGCACTTAGTACTTTGCACAAGGTCCTACACGAAGAAAACACCCGACGATGAGTTCAGTCTCTCACTACTCGCCTATGGCATCACTGTGCAAAATTTCGAGGCAAAAGTCTATGAAAAACCCACTTAACTTGGTGAAAAAGTGCGGAGCAAATTTTCACAATTTCACAATTTCGGCTTTCAGACTGATGGTATACCAATTTTTACAATTCTAAGTGAATTCCTAAGTGCACTAACAATTACAATCCTAAGTGCAATCTTAGAGGATTACAATTACAATCCTAAGTGAATTAAAGTGCAATTGAAATTGTAATCCAATTGCAATTTCAATATTTTATTAACACAACTTTGCCAATTTTGGCGAATGTGGAGTGTATGTTTATAGGATTAGTATGTCGGGAATGAGGATGGGGATTTTAGGTAGAGTGGTGAGCAGTGGCCAATTGCAATTGAAAAAAATTGTTAATGAGGAGTGAAAACGTTGGCCAATAGAATTGCAGAACCATTTCGAACAATGCCAATGCGCACCATGCCAATTAGACAATTCGAAATGAATTCCAATTCAAATTGATTTGAATTCAAATTAATTTGAATTCAAATTAATGAATTCCAATTCAATTAATGAATTCCAATTCAAATTAATGAATTCCAATTCGAAATCGATTGAATAAATTGATTGATTGATGGAATCGAGCGCTTCCCCGGTGACGAGCGCACAATGCCAATTAGGCAATTCGAAAAAAAATTCCAATTCAAATTAAAGTTCAATAGAGTATACCAATATTTACAATTCTAAGTGAATTCCAATCGCAATTGAAAAATTGATTGATTGATTGTTCGATTGATTGAATAAATTGATTGATTGATTGAATCTAGCGCGTCCCTGGTGACGAGAGTGTATACAATTTCATTCACCCTGGTGTCGAAAATGCCTGTCGGTGAAAACTTCTGGGCCTTACTGTGAACGAACGGCTGGACGTACGGTGCTCCGGGTGGTCTTAAAAGACTCGCAAGTTCGAGAACTATTTAAAACCGTAAAAAAATTCACGTAAAACAAAGGTATAGGCTTTCTGAAAATTTCAGCCCCTATTTTGAACCCCTTAGAGATGACTGACAGTAACGTCGAGCTTCGAGGACCAACTAGACCCCGAACGGAACCTATAACCCGAATTTCATCAATTTTTATTCATGGTAACTAAGCAAAGTGGCCCGTACGGCGTACGGCGGACAGACAGAAATATTTTTATTGCAGTTTTGGATTCTACATACCTTGAAACGTAAACCATCAAATTTTGAGGGGGGGTAAGAATTTTTTTTTTCATGCTCGATTCCAATGGTTCATTATTGAAAATAATAAACCAAAATGTACTATTCTACACATATTATGTAGATCGCGGACCCTCCGTAGGTTAATACCTAACCCCGTACTCGTTACTAGGTACCTACCTAAACCGTTGTGTGATAATTTACCGTGGTGTAATGATTTACCGTTGTGTTATGACTTACCGTTGTGTAATAATTTGCCGTTGTGTAATAAATCGCCATTGTGTAATAATTTACCCATCAATAATACTTCAACGGTTGTTCAAGTTGCAAAAGTACCTATCGACAAAATCCAGCCCCTTCTGGGTAGATGAGCCGTTGTGTAATAAATTACCGTTGTGTAATAATTTTCCATTGTGTAATAATTTACCCATCAATAATACTTCAACGATTGTTCAAGTTGCAAAAGTACCTATCAACAAAATACAGCCCCTTCTGGGTAGATGAGCCGTTGTGTAATAATTTAACGTGGTGTCATAATTTACCGTTGTGTAATAATTTGCCATTTTGTAATAATTTATCCAATAATACTTTAACGTTTGTTCAAGTTGCAAAAGTACCTATCAACAAAATCCAGCCCCTTCTGGGTAGATGAGCTGTTGCGTAATAATTTATCGTTGTGTAATAATTTACCGTGGTGTCATAATTTACCGCTGTGTAATAATTCACCGTTGTGTTATAATCTGTCATTGTTTAATAATTTACCCATCACTAATACTTCAACGTTTCTTCAAGTTTCAGAAGTACCTACCATCAAAATCCAATAGTCCATCACTTGTCAAATGAAATAATATCGCAGAACAAACAACTCGACTTCATACAGCCATCCTTGATTATAATCAGATGCTCCGTAGTTATGATATCCGGGCCGGATTTATACCGTTTGATTCACGATCGTGTTGACGAAGCTTTTTGGTGCCCACGAACGGCTGGACGTACGTTGCTCTGGGTGGTCTCAAACAATTGTTTAGCTCAAGACAAATTTAATAACGTAAAAAAACAATACCCTTCAATCGAAAGTTTTCGAGCTACGGCGTTCTGAAAATTTCAACCCCTATTTTTAACCCCTTAGAGATGACTGACAGTAACGTCGAGCTTCGAGGACCAACCAGACCCCGAACGGAACCTATAACCCGAATTTCATCAATTTTGTTTCATGGTAACTAAGAAAAGTGGCCCGTACGGCGTACGGCGGACAGACAGAAATATTTTTATTGCAGTTTTGGATTCTACATACCTTGAAACGTAAACCATCAAATTTTGAGGGGGGGGGGGGGGGGGTAAGAATTTTTCTTTCTTGCTCGATTGCAATGGTTCACTATTGAAAATAACAAAACAAAATGTGAGGGGGCCTTATAAAATTTTTTTGCTGAGCGCACACTTAGGTTAATATTCACAGAATAATAAACTAAATTCGGGTAAAGCTCGAAATAATTTAAAATTACTGTAGGTACCTCGACATCCAAAATCAGAGTAATAAGAGTAATCGTTCATAAGGTGAGCTAAACTTTCAGGACCTTAAAAACAGCGAAATTTTGGCAAATTTTCAATTTTTGGCTTATAACGCTTAAATGAAATTGCACCCCCCCCCCCCCCCCCATTTTTTTGCGTAGGGTGGTGAGGAAATCTTTGAGGTCCATAGGTGGGATTTGGACCTCGCAAGGTACCTGGAGGGGCCTGCACCACCAGGTTATGTGAGACTCAAACCGCACTATAAAACCTCACCTACCTTTTCTCAAGTTGGAACTCAGCCTGGAACTGTTTATCGCATTACTTCAGGATGAGTCCTAAGGAGATCTCTTCAGTCCTCGTTCTGTAGATCCGCACCCTCTGTTCTTTGCCGCTCACGTTCGAGCTGCATCTTCTTCTTCAGGATTTTTTCTACATATTCAGCCACTTGATTCCAATGTTGCTCGCTTTGCAGCATCATGGCGACCACCGTTTCTGGTGTCAAGCTGGCTGCTGAAACTCCCAGTTCTTCCTGTACGTATGTCCGTTCTCTGTCCACAGTTTACATCTGAATAATGTATGATGCACATGATGTATGTATGATGTAGGAACGCTTACCTTTCCCATCCTGTGCAGGTAGCTATAGAATAGCCCGTGCCCTGAAAAGAACTGAGTTAGGAAGTAGTTCACGTCTCCACGTTTCCGCTCGTCATACTCGGATGTCAGGGACCAGCCCTGCAGTCCACCTTCCTCTCAGCTCGCCTCCCCACCTCTCCTGCCAACTTGCCATCGTACTTTCTCTTCTCTGGCAGTGCGGTATTTCCTCCTCTTCTTTCATAGATCCGCTTCCTCTCTGCCGCCAGCAGCTGTATGGGTGCTACTCCTGCAAGGACAAGTACTGCTGGTTCTGATAATGTCCTTTAGGTATGTACATGCAATGCGTATTGCCCCTCTTTGCTGTACTGTAATCATTCACTTCCTGTAATAAGCAAAGTTTAGAGCATCTGCCCAAACTCCGCTCCATACAGGAGAATCGAATGCACCATTGACCAGACGCCGTTTGCATGGCCTAGGCCCATTCACGTTTCCCATCAGGCGGCTCAGAGCAGCAGTTCGCTGTGCTGCCCTATCTGCCGCTTGCCTGATCTGATGACAAAAGGTAATTTTAGTTCTAATGTGATTCCAAGATATTTTTCTGATGGCTTGCTCCATACCTCTGCTCCTTCAATTTGCAATGGCAGGATGGTGGGTATGCGCTTGCGGGTAAAGACTAGGACTCCTGTGTTGGGGGCTGCTAGTGTTAGGCTATGCTCCCTCATCCAGTGCGTAATAGTTCTCATAATTTGAGTGAGTTTGGATTGAGCCGATTCCATTGTCCTGGCTAAGATCACCGCAGCTACGTCATCTGCATACCCCACAAGGAAGCAATCCTCAGGCATCACCAGCCGTAGAACTCCGCCATGTGATACGTTCCACAGCTGGGGACCCAGGACCGATCCCTGCGCAGCACCAGCTGTTAATTTTTTTTTCTCTCACACCCTGGGAGGTCTCATACGACAATACGCAATCCTTGAACCCCGTTCGAGAATTAAAGAGCTTCAAATTATGCGTCAAATGGTTACACCACTCTTCAGGTTTGTTTCAGCAATTTGGTTGAAATGGGCAGTCCAAAACAAGTAAAGTTTCCCATTTTGAATGTAAATTGTGTTTTATGACCGCATAATTTGATACTCTTCACATTTGGCAAGAAGTTTTCTGTTACACCGTTTAGGTGCTATACCTAACCAAAAAATGAAAAAGTGCCAATAATTCGCCGTTTTTTGGCTCCCAAAGTTTAGATTGATCCATTTCCCCGTTTGAAGTCTGACCGTATCACTTTCTGAGTGTTTGTTTCTTAATAACACATCATGGCTGAACTTGGGGAATATGTCGAGGGTGGTCCATCTGGAAAAACTGCAATTATCGGAATTCCCGAGAGATAGGACAGCGGTTGGGTGACTGAGTGTAGAGTTTCACAGGAGAGTGAATCGGTGAAAAACTGACTGAGATAAAATACCGACACTTGGGAAACGTGCAGGGAAAGTCGAGCTTGTGATCCGACATCGCCAGAATCATATTTGATTTGTGGGGAGAGAGGCCCATAAACCGAGAAGTCCGACCTATGAATGCTGCAAAGTATTGCACAACGGTTTACTATTTACCTGTATATAGATGCCCCCTCTGCGTAGATCAATGTTTTCTATGATCGATACCTACCCTCGTGCTCCTTGCAAGTGCCCCCTAAATCGCGTACTGGAGCCGGCCCGGGAATCACAGTTTCATTAAATAATATCACTGAACAACCAATACGATTTCATACAGCCATGCGTGATTATAATCAGGCGTTCCTTAGCATTGAAATCTGGGGAGGATTTATACCGTTTCGTTAACGATCATGCTGACGAAGGTTTTCGGTGCAAACGAACGGATGGACGTACAATGCTCCTGGTGTTCTCAAAAAATTCTTTAGTTCAAGATCGATTTAATAACGTGTAAAATAAATGAAGTAGATTTTGACCAAAGAGTGAAGAATTGAGGTTCTAACGAAATTTCAGCTCCCAGAATTGATTTTTTATGAGTCAGAAACGTGGGCAATTGTCTAAATCACCATCAATTTGTATAACAACACTAGAAAAACGCTTGCATACGAGTCTGCAATGTCCCAATGGGAATTTAGGGATAATTGACGGTATCATTTACGGGTTGCAAGATTACCACGATCCGGGTTACATGGTGGTGCAAGGTTACCACATTCGATTCTAGTAAGTAATGACTTTCTTCACTAGTCTGTTGCTGACTACCTTGTTTACCAGCCTTTTTTTCTTCATGCTCAGCTCAGCTACCGCGCCAGGTACGGGGGTACGGTTAACAAGAAAATGTTCAATAAAATCACACGATTCCAACGAGTGGTGAACGGTTTTTGTACGATGAAAAATGGCAAACATGAAGTTCCGTAGAAACGAATCGGTTGTAAGCGAAAATCATCAGAATATCAACTGTAACGCTTGTTTACCGGTATCGCATAACGGTTTCGTATACCGCTTTTCGGGTCCATGTGCCGAAGTAAAGACATAAAATGTCAAAACCATACCTTTCTATTTAAAGTTGTCGAGTTACGGCTTTCGGGAAACCCCTATTTTTCCTAATCCCTATTTATCCCTAGTTTTTAACGCCGAGCTTCTCCGACCAACAAACCCCCAAAATGGGATCTAAAAACTGAATTTCATTAATTTTGGTTCATGGTAACTAAGGAAAGTGCGAAGTACGGATTTTTTTAAATTCCATATTCGGATTCTGTGTACCTTGAAACATTCCAAAATTCGTTTCTGGAGAAGAAGAAATGTGTTCGAAATTAGCGATTTGGGCTCCATGACCACCGATGGGCCATTAAGTACCTCAGTAGCTCGCAATTTACAAACAAAAAGAACCGGACGTAGTAAAGCTCAGTGAGAAGACCTTCTTGATAGTTAAACATCTAATCCACTCTGGGGAGAGGCTCAGCTGGGTTGAAGTGAGAGACAGAGAAAAAGAGAAGAGAAAAAAAGAGCCAAAGTGCAGTAATCGCTTCCGGTAACTTCGTTCGCCGTCGGCGGACACCTAAGAGATTGCTTGTTCTTCCCACTTCACAGGAATTACATCCAGGGAATCACATTTCTCCAATCTTATAAATCAAATGGAAGTGGTGGAGTCCCGTTTTCACTTTCTTTACTCAACTGGAAGGATGTCAATGTACTTATCACAATCAGCAAGGAAATAACGCTGCACATTATTTCACAACGGTTTATTATTTACCTGTATAGATGCCCCTTCTGCGTGGAGCGTTGTTTTCTGTGGTCAGTACCTACCGTCGAGCTTCCCCAGGAAAGCCCTGAATCAACTACTGGAGCCAATTTCATGAATGTACAATAGCAATCAGGTTGTCCCTTTACCCTCAAAATCGAAAACATTAGGGCACTCTCTGCCCACAAGCCTAGCTTCCGAGTGGTTTCCCGGAAACACCAGTATGATTTAACAAACTGCACAATGCTCTCAGGATACATACCAGCCAACATACTAGCTGAAAGTGGTGTGATGCTTTGAAATGAATAAACCCCTTTTCTCTTCTCCACCATGCTCGACTCTCATTGGCTCTCTCCGCCTCGGTGGATGGTTTTTAATCTCGGTAAAAGGCGGCGGTCGTATTGTGCACAGCTACTGGAGGGAGGCGGTGTTCACTTGGGAAGTATTGTGAGGAAAAGGGGATGGAAAACTGGAAAAGGGAGTGGAGAATTTCAAAATCAAGAGAAAAGGGAGAAAGAGAAAGGACGAGGAAGAAGTATCAACCTAGTGATGGCCTTTCCGTGGGATTACCAACCCACCACGACAGGGGCAGGCGCTTTGAAGTTGATGCATACTTCGTGCGGCAACGCAAGAAATTCCAGATAAACACTATGCCCTAACTGTAAAAGTAACCTAAATACTTCAATAACAACAGAAATCATCGAAATTTCATCAAGATCTTTTCTTTTTTCAAGAAAAGGATTTTTCCTTGAAAAGTTTTTTTCAAGAAAAGAGATAGGTAGATAAACTGTTTCGAAAACGACTTTGAAATCTCATTTCTCTACAAAAGCTCTTTCTGGTGAGTAGGATGAGCTTCGAAGTCAGAATTACCTACCATACCTAAACACCTATAATATATTAGGATACATTTATATAGGTACTCACTATGAAAATTGTTGAAATCAAAGAATTTTTAACAGGTTTTTGCTATAGTGATATCAGTTCATCACAATCAAGTCACAAGTATCTTCTCAGATCAAAAGGTTAAAATGAAGGAGAACTTCGGGCGTCAAAATCCAGTAAAAAATCAATAAGTCACCAACTTCAAAAATTCGGACAATGGTCATGCTGTAATACTGGATCTTCAATGATTTTACCGATATTTGTCCCACAAAATTTGACCCATTTTGGTTTATTATTTTCAATAATGAGCCTATACAATCGTGCATAAAAGACATGTTTAACCCCCCATTCACCGTTTTAAGTGACGGACTTAGTGATGGTCTTAAATCGCTAAAAATCTATAAAAATGGGTGCTATTAACCAAAATAATTATAATATATACATTTACCAAAAGGATACAGAATGGTGATTAGACATGACGAGATTTTTGAACCTTTAAATTGCTGTGTAGAGAATGTTAGACCCTGCTCCTATTTCCCTCACATTCACTGCGAAAGGGAATGAGAAACGAAGGAAGAAGAAGGTAAAAGTGGGAATAGAAAAAAGAGAGGTCTGCTCGAGTGACTGAGAGGGCAGAAAATGTTGTGTGAACGTAAAATGAGGGGAAGAGTCGAGGGCCGAGAGGGCACTAATTGAGCCCTGAGGGCTCATGTCACTCGGATAGCAAGCACCTAATTAAAATGCCGAGTCTTTTGGAGGTTGAAGATATTTTTTCTCTTTCCCCTAAATCGCACCTCCTCGTTCCACGACGATATGACGAAGTTCTGAGGTAAACGGGTGGAACCAGGTGGAGTCACCTTCCATCAACTTTTCTGTTCCTCTGGGGATGAACTATTTTGAACTATCAAACTCGATACTATTGAAGTTCAAAATTTCTTCAAACCAACTCTGATGTTCTAAGTGAGTGGAATTCACTGACAAGCGACCTTTTTAAAACTAGCCATTTTGGTTTATAATTTTCAGTAAAATAAACTTTTGGAATCGACCATGAAAACATAGTTTAATCCCCCCCCCCCCCATCAAAATTTGATGGCTTACATTTCGAGGGCCGTAATACGAATATCCAATAAAAAAATTTCCGTCTGTCCGTCCTACGCCGTCCGCTGCTATTTCGTTAGTTCCCATGAACCAAAATTGGCGAAATTAGGTAGGTATATGGGTCCCGTTTGGGCTCCAGTTGGTCCTCATAGCTCAGCGTTAGTGTCACTCAACACTATGGGGTGAAAAATAGGGGTGAAGGATATGGGTTGAAATGTCCAGAATATCCCTATCTTGGAAAATTGTATTTTTAGGTGTGGGTTTCTCGCATTTTTAAATAGTTTGATTTTTTTTTCTGAGTTTTCGAGACCACCCGAAGCATTCTACGATGTTGCCATAAAATTTGCTATACAATTTGCCGTAAAGAGCAGGATGGATGCAGGCACCAAGCAGTGTTGAGAGCGCACATCACCGGTCTCCTGCTAGCTGGACGATATAGCGTAGTGGCCTAACTGACGAACTTTTACGCTAAAGTTCCCGAGATCGAAACCCTACCGGGACTGAATATTTTTTCACCCCACATGAACAGTTTCCCTTCAGAACTTCATTCTTTATGTTTCTTTTTGCCATTTTAGCTGCTGTTTGTCATCGACAGAATTATTTTATCAACATTTAACAGGTGATTTAGGTAGGCACCTAGTAACAAGTACGGGGTTAGGTATTAAGGTATGGAGGGTCTGCGATCTACATAATATGTACATATAATAGTACATAAATATATTATATAGACGGGTTATCTATACAGAGAGCTGGGTTCTGTAACAGAAGCGTGTTCTGTACAAAATAATAAACCGTTGTGTAGGGATTTGGAGCGTTTTGACGAGTTTCAGCGTTTTTGACCCCCACTTACCAATTCCCACCACCCGCCCACTTATTGGAGAAAAAATGTTTTTGAAAAATAGGAATTTAGTTTTTGGTTTATTATTTTCAATAATGAACCATTGGAATCGAGCATGATAAAAAAAATTCTTACCCCCCCTCAAAATTTGATGGTTTACGTTTCAAGGTATGTAGAATCCAAAACTGCAATAAAAATATTTCTGTCTGTCCGCCGTACGCCGTACGCCGTACGCCGTACGGGCCACTTTTCTTAGTTACCATGAAAAAAAATTGATGAAATTCGGGTTATAGGTTCCGTTCGGCGTCTAGTTTGTCCTCGAAGCTCGACGTTACTGTGAGTCATCTCTAAGGGGTTCAAAATAGGGGTTGAAATTTTCAAAACGCCTATACCATTTTTTTACGTGAATATTTTTACGGTTTTAAATAGTTCTTGAACTTGCGAGTTTTTTAAGACCATCCGGAGCATCGTACGTCCAGCCGTTCGTTCACAGTAAGGCCCCAAAGTTTGCACCGACAGGCATTTTCGACTCCAGTGTGAATGAAATTGTATACAATTCAAACCAAATCTCGTAACCAGAGACGCGCCCACAATAGGAATTTGTGAATACGGCCAATCATTGGTAGGGATCACCTGATTATATTGGCGGAGTATGAAGTCGAGTTGGTTGTTCTGTGATATTATTTCGCTTGAAAAATGATGGCTCTTTTGGAGTTTGTTGGTAGGTAGTGAAACTTGAACAAACGTTGAAGTATTATTGATGGGTAAATTATTACTACGGTAAATCATTACTCAACGGTAAATTATTACACAACGGTTCATTATACCATCTACGTAGAAGGGGCTGGAGTTTGTTGGTAGGTACTTTTGCAACTTTTTTCACTCCTCATCAACAATTTCTTTTCAGAACTTCATTATGTGTGTTTCTTTTGTTAGGTACTGTTTGTAATCGGCAGAATTATTTTAGCAACATTTAACTCGTGATTTAGGTAGGTACCTAGTAACGAGTACGGGGTTAGGTACTAACCTACGGAGGGTCTGCGATCTACATAATATGTATATAATAGAATAGTACATATCATATTATATAGAAGGGTTATCTATACATAGAGCTGTGATCTGTAACAGGAGGGTATTCTATACGAAATAATAAACCGTTGTGCAGGGATTTGCAGCGTTTTCGTTCTATACCTACCTACCTGTTAGTGAAATGGAAGGAGAATGTGCCTTTCCATGTTTATAATACAAGGTGATCAGCGCCAAGTCGTTCTTCAACTTGCTGCACAAGGTCGTGTTGAATGAGTGACGGTATTCAAACTTCAACACTTTTCCTTGTTGAGAGTGTTCTCATGGATTTTTCTGAACAATGTTGCCATCTCCAAGACATTGAGACCTGACGGTACGGTCCACAAGATTCTGATGAAGATGAGTTTCTCATAGGAAAGTAGCTGTTATAATGAATAACCGCAGAAGGGGAGCAAACAGCTCAGAAGCTGGTTGACGGAAATCACGACTGTTTCGCCATTACTTTTGGCCAAATAACCCGTTGTGCCTCTCAATATATTTGTGCGGATCACCACTGAATACCAAATGCGCTCAAGGAGACAAAATAATATTGTCCTTGTAACAATAGGTACCTAGTACTCCCTGGAAGAAACTCGTAGCGGCTGTTAAATTTCTCCGCACATGCGCGAAGTCTAGATGGTCCCAATCCCGGCTGAAACCGATGTATATATTAGTTTATGGGTGGTCTTGCAGCCTGATTATAGGATGAGCCAAGTAATCCACGGATTACTGTAATACACGTGACATGTTCAGCACCCGAGCCTTTTCTTTGGAAAATATGGGAATTGAATTACGCAGGAGAAATGTCACGGTTTTAATATAATGAGAGCGACGCTAACGAGTATTTTCCCGTTTTCGCGACACATCGTCCCATTTAAATATTCGTTGATGTTTAATAACGCGAGATGGAAAGGCGGACAGGAGCCAAGGGTTATTATGAGACAGGCTGTATAAGACGGGCTGCGTGATACGGGCTGTCGTGTGATGTTGGGGGGGGGGGGGGGGGGGGGGGGGGGGGGGGCGGCTTAACAGCATTCCTTACTACTGTCTTTCACATAATACAGCTTCGTAATGATTATGGTGTCGTTGTGCGTCGTGACGTCACGGCAGAGTTGTGTGCCTTGCATGCCTGTGGGAGGGGATTTCAATGGGAGCAGTCGAACGAGATGGGAGCCAGGGGATCCACGATCGATGTTCTGGCTGTCCCCAAAAGGTCTTCCTTATTCCTAAGTACGGTACCACCTCATCCCAAATTTGATATCTGAAATCAAAATTTGTCTCATATTGAAGTGAAAAACACTGCAAATTATTACACAACGGTTTATTAAGTGCGTAGATCACTGTTTACTGTGGTTAATACCTACCCTCGAGCTCCCCCCCCCCCCCCCCCCAGGGAAGCCCAAAATCGCATAGTGGAGCCGGCCGGGGAATAACAGTTACATAAATATCCAGTGGAATTCAACAATTCTCTCATTCATTCATTATTTGTGTTATTCGTGAACCATAACGTTTGCTCAAGTCATAAAAATACCTATCAACAAAACCTAAAATTCTCTTCTTCAAATGAAACACTTAATATCTCGGAACTACCAACTCGATTTCTTTCAGCCATGCGTGATTATAATCATGTCAAACGCCGAGCTCCGCGGACCGTTTAGATTGCGGGTCCCATTTTCCTTTTTTCCGGGAACTAGAAACCGCATTTCGTTAATTTTGGTTCATTGTAACTAAGGAAAGTGTACGTCGGACGGTCAGAATTCTTGTATTCTATTTTCGAATTCTACGTACGTTGGAATGGAAACACATCACATCACATGTCGAGTCACATGTTGAGGGGGGTTTAAAAATTAGTTTTCATGTTCGATTCTAAAGGTTCATTATTGAAAATACTCGTAATAAACAAAACACAGTTCTCCTATGCGACAAAGGATCAATAGAGAAGGGATGTTTTGTGAGACGCATCCCCAACGAGCAACGACACTCAACCCAGCAGAAAAATCATCTACCCTACAGAGTGATGCTAATATTGGTCACCTGATAGACGGCAACCAACACACATGTATAAAATATTGGCACTAGGTAAAAACAACTGTGTTGCACCGAGTTCCATATATAGTATATATTTTGGAACATTTGGGATTGGGAACATTTGGTTATGTGCATGATTATCATTGGTATTTTCTATTGATTGAGAATAGGTTCAAAGTTGTTAAAACCTGCAGTCACATGTTTATAGTTTATAGTTTAGAAATGTTGGCTGTTCATTTATTGTTTCTGTCATGTGCAATAATTGAAATAGCTATTTTTGATGGTTTCCACCAATTTTGCCCCCCCCCCCCCCCACCAACACGAATTAGGCTCCTATTTCTGAAAAATTATCTTTGGTCATTGATAGTGCCATTTAATTGTCTTGATTATCCTGTTAATACTATTTCTAGTGTTATTATACAAGTTTACGGTGATTTCAGACAGTTTCCCAGGTTTTTGGCTAATAAAAAATGAATTTTGGGAGCTGAACCTTCGTTAAAACCTCAATTATTCTCCACTCTTTGGTCAAAATCGACTTCTTACTCGGTCTCCTCGCCCTGAAAAACGTGGAAAGTTATATCTCTCAAGCTCATGCTTACTAAAACCTCCACAAAAAAACTCTCGAAAACCTCTATTTTTACACCCATTTTTCTCCCATAACACCCTTGGTGTATAATTCTAATCGGGCTGCCGAGCTTAGGATGACAACTAAAACCCAAATAGAGCCTGTATGCGAACGAACGACGATTTTAGACCAAAATTTAAGGCTCAAACTTTTTTAGAACCTGAATTCTTCGCTCGTTGGTAACATTTGACTTCATATTTGGTCTCCTTGCCCTAAAAATCACGGAAAAAGGTACCCCACAAGCTCATTTTACTAAAATACCCAAAAAACCATATTTTTACACCGATTTTTCACCCATAACACCCTTGGGTACATTCCGATTGTGCTGCCAAGTTTTGAGACACAACTAGGGCCCGAATGGAGCTTGTGTGCGAAAGAACGAGCTTTTAGACCAAAAATAAAGTAGATAAGGATGATTCGGCTTACGGATTTTTGAAATCTAAGCACCTTGAAACGCAGAAGAAAAATGTTTGAGGGGTGTTCGAAAAATGTTTTGCTGAGCGGATAGAGAAGTGTACTATCCGCACTATAATAAATCAAAAAATGGCCCCAAGAAGAAAAAAAGTAAATATGAGCACTGACGGCGTTACAGTACCCATGAGTACGATATCAGGGAGGACGTCACGTGACATTCTTCTGTTATGACGTATGAATTGCAATGTAACCAGGTCATTACGTATTACATCTAATAAAATAACATAATTGATGCAGTTTTGGTTTATTATTTTCAATAATGAACCATTGGAATCGAGCATGAAAAAAAAAAATTCTTACCCCCCCTCAAAATTTGATGGTTTACGTTTCAAGGTATGTAGAATCCAAAACTGCAATAAAAATATTTCTGTCTGTCCGCCGTACGCCGTACGGGCCACTTTTCTTAGTTACCATGAAAAAAAATTGATGAAATTCGGGTTATAGGTTCCGTTCGGCGTCTAGTTGGTCCTCGAAGCTCTACGTTACTGTGAGTCATCTCTAAGGGGTTCAAAATAGGGGTTGAAATTTTCAAAACACCTATACCATTTTTTTACGTAAATATTTTTACGGTTTTAAATAGTTCTTGAACTTGCGAGTTTTTTAAGACCATCCGGAGCATCGTACGTCCAGCCGTTCGTTCACAGTAAGGACCCGAAGTTTGCACCGACAGGCATTTTCGACTCCAGTGTCAATGAAATTGTATACAATTCAAACCAAATCTCGTAACCAGAGACGCGCCCACAATAGGAAATTTGGCGGAGATAAAATCATTGGTAGGGATCTCGTGATTATATTGGCGGAGTATGAAGTCGAGTTGGTTGTTCTGTGATATTATTTCATTTGAAAAATGATGGCTCTTTTGGAGTTTGTTGGTAGGTAGTGAAACTTGAACAAACGAAGTATTATTGATGGGTAAATTATTATTACACAATGGTAAATCATTACTCAACGGTAAATTATTACACAACGGTTCATTATACCATCTACGTAGAAGGGGCTAAAGTTTGTTGGTAGGTACTTTTGCAACTTTTTTCACTCCTCATCAACAATTTCTTTTCAGAACTTCATTATGTGTGTTTCTTTTTGTTAGGTACTGTTTGTCATCGGCAGAATTATTTTAGCAACATTTAACTCGTGATTTAGGTAGGTACCTAGTAACGAGTACGGGGCTAGGTACTAACCTACGGAGGGTCTGCGATCTACATAATATGTATAGAATAGTACATATCATATTATATAGACGGGTTATCTATACATAGAGCTGTGATCTGTAACAGAAGGGTATTCTATACAAAATAATAAACCGTTGTGCAGGGATTTGCAGCGTTTTTAAATTTGTTTATTTTCCAAGCACATAGCACATTCCTGGCTCTTTGTATTAGGTATCTGCCAGTCACATAATGCATTGTGCCACAATCCTACTTTGCGAATAACATAATATGTAGGTAGTTATTAGGGCTGGGATCCGGGCATATTTGCATATTTTAATGGGCGATTATACTCGTTGAAACAAGCATTTTGGCAGTAGAATGAGGTCTCTAGAGTTTACAGAATAGAAGTTATAAAATCTTATAAAATCCTATTGGGGCCTTTTTTTGAATAAAATCCTATAAAATCTTATATCTTACCTTACATTTTCTTGATTTAGTGTACAATTTTGCTTATTTTCGCATGAAAATCGCATATTTCCTACCATCCGAAAAGAGGGCATATATTATTCAAAAATACTTGAAGGATTTTGAATCCTCGAACCGTTTCAACAAGTTCATTGCCAAAGCTAAGGCTGCTCTTATGGATGAGGCTGCATTTCATCTCTCATTTTTATTAAAGCAGACCTAAGTTCACTTCCTGAACTCATCCTGAGGCTCGAAACCAGCGGAAAGGAACCCACTGAAGTTGTTAAATTGATGGAAGATGCCCTTGAGAAAGCCGGCAATTGGCCCGGCAAGCCTGAGAAAATTGTCAGAGAAGCTGGAATTCGTTCTTGAACGGAATCCTGGTTGGAAAGTTGGCCAAAATGCTCAGAGGAGAACCGTGCAAAGGTCTCAATTTCACCCCAGCAGAAGGAGCTTCACTAAAGTATTTGCCTCTCGTTTCAGCTTACGTCGAGAGATCATTTTCCGCCTTGAAGTTGTTGGTAACTGATTTATGAAAATCTCTGAAGACTGAAAACATTGAAAGTTTGCTGGAGGTTCAGTACAATTCCCAGTTGTAAAAAGCGCGTTGTCGCTCACATGTACCTACTCATATTTTCATTTGTTGCACGTAGCAAGTATCTCCAAATTCACATGTACCCACCTACCTAGTATACAAATTTAAAATAAAATAGTAATTTTTAAACCCCTTCACTTTCTTTCCCTTTTTTCAAGTTTCCTATCGAGCGCTATGCTTTTTGAGCTCATGACTGAGCTTATTTATCAATTTATTGATCGTATATGATAGTCTTATTTAGCCATTTTTCGCTCCTTTATACGATCTTATTTAATGGTTTTAACGCGCTTATTCAGAGGTTTTATCGGTCCTATCGATCCGAGCCCTAGTAATTATTTTGAACTCAGTGAAATGGGGGTGGCGCTGGATACCCTGACTTCGATCAGCTCCATCGACCCGAAATCCACGCTCCTCGCCGTAATAGTTTTTCTAAAGTACTAGAAGTGTTTGAACAACTTTTTAGTATTCCTATCCTTCTGACTGCAAACCGGATCTCATATTAATATTATGATGTTCATTTATCTAGTTAGCCCGACATGTAACCTATACAGGGCTTTTTGGAATTTGACCCCCGCATATCCGAAACTCGACGGTGAAGTTGCCGATTCAAGAACGGAGCCGATAGAGGTTTAATTTAAGTGTAAATGTGGTCCTTTCAGCCGGAAAGATCTAACAGCCAAATCAGATTAGGAAATGGAGAAAGAGAGGGGGAAAAACTCGTGAAACTATTGCCACGTGAGTGAGATAAACTTGAGAAAGCCCTGCATAAATGAAAACAGGTAATAGAAAAAAATCGTTTTTGGGTTACAGCCGCCCTGGTTCTTTTGCAGTTGTCGCTGCGGGAGAAAAAAAGCAATCCGAAGATGAGAGGATGTCACAGTATTGGCGCACTGCCTTTGAATGAAGCTGTGTAAGGTGCTTTGTTGGTAGATTCATTGCGTGGCAAGTCCCAGTAGAAATCAAAACCCCCGCTAATTTCCCGTGGGGTGCATTTCTCTATTACACACACACTTGACTTCTTTTTCGCTTCACTTCAACACCGCCGCTCCCCCGTTCGGGGCTCTCCGGTTTCAATTTTCTTCCAATTATACAGAAAACCGCTCTTCTTGGATTCCGTCTCGTCCTTCCATTTTCACCTCAATTTATCCCCGTGGATTCCCGGGCGTTTCCCCCTGCCCAGTCATGAAATTGGTTTCCGGATCTGTGCTTCCAATATTAATTGGATACGCCGGGTCGGTACCTGACCGGCTTAAAGAATGTGAGAGTAATGGCCTGATATAATCAGACACACGGATATCGGTTGGTATCAGCTTGTATTATTTAATCGTGTTCAGTGAAACCAAATGATTTGTCTCGCCGCACACTAATTATTTTCCTCCCTTAACGAAGCTTGTGTTCTATGTAGACATCAGCGCTACTTCGCACTTCCCCTGTCTGTTAGATACAGATCGATAGGATTTACTATTATAACTAGCACTCTTGCAATGAATAGGAATTAGTACGAGTATTACTGACAAGCCACCCGCCTTCCACCTCATCATCCAACTCTTCACGGGAAAAACACTCATTTTGTCGCAACTAGTAGCCAGGAGCTCGCGTCTACTTCAAAATTATACCTACCGAGGTCGAGTTCCACGTTTCTCACAACAACCGGATCTCACAAATTACGCAGAAATGATAGAGATATGAGGCATTTAACACCTCTATAAAGCCTTGGCAGCTAATAATTAGACTATCACGCGTAATTACTACTCAGATACCTTCCTGGATCCAGCATATTCATACTCTTTTCAAAGTAAATCACTAATGGATTGGAAGTGATCTTATCTGCTTCGAGTTTCTCCCTCATCATTAAACTGATTAATCATCACGCTCATCAGTTGAGCGGTGAATTCGACGAAGCTAATAACTTGACGGGCATCATCGTCGGGACAGTTTTGACAAATTCAAATCTGTAGTGACTGATGGGGATTATGGATCGACTGAGAAATCTTCTTTGTTTGCTTATGGTATGCCAGAAATTTCAGGTGGTCTGTAGACATCAATTGTTTGTTTCCAGTTTCAACCATAACTAGTGCTCCCCAACTAAATCATAATATTATTATAAGCTTTCGATTTTGGGAAACGCCTTGAAATTTATTGTAATAATTATGCAACTGGGCTATCCCATCTTGAACATTGGAATCGGAAAAACCCCTATCTACAACTCTAAAAACGCCGCAAATTATTGCTCGTTCGTTTATTATTTACCTGCGCAGAAAACCCTCCTGCGTAGACCTCTGTTTTCTGCGGTCAATACCTACCGTCGAGCGCCTCCAGAAAAGCCCTAAATCGAGTACTGGAGCCGGCCGGTGAATTAATGTTCCATAAATTTACACAAAGAGGCTGCAACCCAATCTATTGGACATACCTACAGAGATGTTGGCTGATTATTTATTGTTTCTTTCATATAAATTTCTCCCTTGAGAGGGAAAAACATTAAATCATGTTTAATGTTTTTCCCTCGCAAGGGAGAAATTAGATATAGTTTTTTAATGTCAAGAAAAAATGAAGGCCACAATTTCACTGAACTCTACAAGTATAATGTTGCATTTACTGTACTTATTATAGAACTCGCCATCAACATATGGTTGCTACAACAGAAGGTAGTAACTGTGTAGTAACCAATGAAAAACGTAGCTATTGACTCTTGTTTCTTTCGAGTGCGATATTCTTTATGGTTGCTACAACAGAAGGTAGTAACTGTGTAGTAACCAATGAAAAACGTTGCATATTTGCGTGTCGGAATTCACAGAATGACCCCCAGCCCTAAAACATTAAACATGTTAATATGCGGTGGATTCAAGAATTATATCAAAATTATTTGTTGTTATTCATGAAGCATAACGTTTGTTCAAAGTTAACATACCTATCAACAAAATCCAAAATAACCACCATTCTTCAAATGAAATAATATCACGGAACAACCAACTCTATTTCATTCAGCGTAATTATTATCACGTGTTTCCTAGCAATGATATATGGGCTGGATGAATACCGCCTCAATCACTGTCATGTTGACGAAGTTTTTCGGTGCAAATTTCTGGGCGTAACTGTGAAAGAAAGGTTGGACGTAAGATTCTCCAAGTTCTAGATCAAGTTGTGGGGGAGGGGGGGTTTGGAAATTCCAACCCCTATTTTTCATCCCTGACTGACAGTAACGCCGAGCTTCGCGGACCAAATAGACCCCAAATGGGACCCACAAACCAAATTTCATTAATATTTTTGTTCATGGTGAATAAGGAAAATACGAAGCTGGGCGAACGGCGTACAGCGGGCGGAAATTTTTGTATTCTATTTTCGGATTCTGCGTACCTTGAAACGGAAACCATTAAATTTTGACGAGGGGGGTAAATTTTTGTTTCGTGTTTGATTCCAAAGGTTCGTCATTTTAAAAAATAAACCAAAATTTTGTCGAGATACTCTAGGCCTCGCATATCTTTACTAGGGAAATAAAAGTTGATCTACGGAATCCAGTGGGATAATCCAATGGCAGAGGAGCGTGATTGTTCAGATGATAAACTTTTATACCCGGAGATCTTGGTGGTGAGGACCATTTATATTATAATGTCTCTCAGACATCATGAAAGGATCCCCGTGAAATGTTTTTTGGCCAGAACCTCGTCAAATAGGAACCTAAGAATTAGAAGAAACGAGTTCGATAGTATATTTGTAGGTGGGTACCTAAATAGTGAATTTTCTCTGTAAGTTGAATGAATACCGTATTTTAGTAGTTGCATCTACCATATCCGATAACGTCTAATGTATTTCTTCACACAAATTTGTTGTTGAAATGAATTGATTATTTAAGTACAAAATACTAACATCAAAAGGTGGGTCCTATACCAACTATTAGCTTGACCGTGATGTAGCTTTATAATACAGATAACTTTCAAGTGGAACGAAGTTGTGAATATGAACAGCATACAAATGGGTTTGGTGGTTCCACATGAAAACTGACTGGAGAAACAATTTATAAGTTTGCACAATTAACGAAGGCGAACATTTTCGGTAAGATTAATTTACTCTCCTTCGGGCAGCTGAGTGTACATACTCATCTGGTGTGTACCTACAATATACTTGAAACAACCTTCTGTGAATTTCATACTTCGTTGAAATCACGAGGGTAGCTGAGGGTTGGCCCCGGACTGCTCCTCTGTAGTAGATCAGCTATACAGTGTTTCACTAATTCCACAATAAAGATCTCGTGGCCCAGTATCTTTAGAATTTAATTGGTAGGTACCTATTCAAAACGCTTCGAAGTCCTTGTCACATGGGTGTATTATTCTCGACTAAATCCGGCACGATTGGGACCTCAGTGAAGAGACCCAATAACCTATATTTGACGGTTTTAAACTCGATTATTATTAGGTTGCCATTTCCGACAAATTATTTTTGAGCAGTGAAATTGACAATGAATCGTCTTGATTCACCTGTCAATAATACTACCTCGTGGTTATGTTATTATACACATTTCTGGTGATTACAGCCATTTTCACAGGGTTTTGACCCACAAATATTGAATTTTGAGAGTTTAAACTTCGTTAGCACCTCAATCACTCAGCGGCCAAAATCAATTTCATATTTGGTCTCTTCGCCCTAAAACACAAGTAAAAAAATACCTAACAAGCCCAAATTCACTGACACATCAAAAATACCTCATTTTGCACCCATTTTCACCCATAACACCCCTGGGTGTTTTCCGACCGGGCAGCTGAGGTAGGAGACACAATGGGCCCAAGTGGAGCCTGTGTGCGAAAGAACGATTTTTTTAAGACCGAAAATTAAGACAGATATCGACGACACGGCGGACGTTGGACGGACATTGCATTTCTGGAATCTATACTCCTTGAAACGTAAAATAAATTTTTTTAGGGGGTGTTAGTTATTTATGTGTATTATCCAGAGAATAATGAACCAAAAGATGCTTGAATGGACAATGAGATAGTTAATAGATTAATTATTATGAGTTTATGGTAACAACTGAATTAATGTCGTTGAATAATTTCTGTACATTACTATCACTAACGCATAGGTACATTCCCCGTGAGTTCCCAACTTCATCAAACAGAATAAATAATATAACTCAAACGCAAAAATATCCTGATCCCTCGTGCATATAATTATTTCGCATGCAGCACCTGATACATTTACCAGATTTTATTTGATAAATTGAGGTGACAACCAGGCTTACAAAATGGAACTAATAATTATATCACGAATTAGCGAACTATATTATTGATATGTGAGCAATTTGTTGATTCGCGAAAGGACTTGTGTTCGTCAAAAGCTTTGACATGAAGGGTGTGGTAAGTGAGATCTCATCTGATATTGTACCATACATTTTACACTGAGAAATATGACCGTTTTACGGGTGAGAAGAGTTATCATGAAAATTACTGAGTTACGAACCTTCAGTGAAACCGTGCAGTAGGTACAGAAGAGGAAATAAAAAATAAAATACCTACGTGAGAGTCGATATGAGGTCCTTTTAAAGCATTAGACATGGCATTGTATTGGTGGTGCACTGCACTGATGTTAGTTAATCCTTCTTTCAGTACGAGTAGTTAAACATTCTGAATACTACACAACATTGCTTTTCATGATACTGCAGCAGATTTTCGTACAACCCAACGAGCTTACTTAGTGGTTTAAGTGCGAAATTGTGTTTCAGCCAAAAACCCCCATTAAACCAGAAAAGGCAGCAGAAACCTTTTCTCCAGTGAAGCAACTCTTCATCGCATTACAAAATAACTTGAACGATAATGTATGCTGCATTGTGACAGCACTGCTTGCCCTCGCTTTAACGATGGTGAGTTGACTATTAGCTGTAGGTAAGCTTTGTGGTGTTGAATTGGCCTATTTGGGGCGGGTTAAGTGCAACGCATTCATTTTTTTCTGTAAACCCAAGTTGAGGTAAATCGCACTTTAACTCTAGGTGGTAAAACGCACACTTGAGTTCATAATGTTAAGTATATATTTACTGTCCGAAAGAAGCCGTCTCATTAATGTCCATACGTTGGTATATCAAATTAGCTTCATTCGAATTCGTGTTGAATAAGCTTATATAAATATCATGGTGAGGTTCTCGACCACAGGAATAACGACAGTTTGGAGGTTCTGGAGGTTTTGTATGCCAACGTGTCGTTGAATTTATTCTACATCTTCAGGGCTTAGGGATTATGATGATAACAGATGTTGAATTACTCGATTTAGGGCTTTCCTGTGGTGGGAAAGGGGGCGAGGGGCTGGAGGGTATTGACCACAGAAAACAGTGATCTACGCAGAAGGGGATACAGGTAAATAATAGACCTTTGTGTAATAATTTGCAGCGTTTCAATAATGATTTGAAACAAGCGTTTTTGTTGTTTTGTTGTTCGTGTTTTTTTTTTAAATTAAAAAACGCCTGTTCCAAATCATTCTTAAAAATTGTTTCAATTTCATTATCACCATCAACTTATCTTCACCATTCAACTTCTGTTATCATCATAATCTCTAAGCCCTGACGATATTGAATAAATTAAATAAAACGCTGGCATTAATGAAAGTCGTTTCACTGACCGAACCTCAAGAACCTCCGAATTGTCGTAAATAATTATATTGTACAATAAAAATATAGACAGCCATGATAGTATTAACAGCCTTGCACATAAAGCCCTAGAAATCATATTTGAACGGACATTGCCCTCTCCGTTCAAATATCAACGAATGAATAATGACAGGATGAATGAATGCTCTGAAAGACGATCAATTCTTCCTTGGACATTGTGTTTGGGACAATAGAATTATTTTATTTTTTCTCATTTCAGTTCATTTTTGTGAAATTCAAGAAAAAAGCTGTGCAAGTAAGTTTCTGATAATATTTATGATGATCAAACATGATATATCCATACTAAAGTTCTGGTAAAGTTTGAGCACAGTACTTACTGAGTTTTCAAGGATACTTTTGTACTAGCGCTGACGGAACTTCAAATTAAGTTTTAAGGAAATATTCATTTCGTTGGGTGACCAACCCGCAACTAGCCTCGAATTTTTTGCCAACTATGGCTGTTCACTTCTTTAGTTTATGAGCATTTCAATAGTATTGGTTGAACAATAATAGTGATGAGGCAGAAAATTTATCTTCACTGAAAATAGGAACTCGCAGCTTAGTCTCCTGATGAATTGAATTGCTAGATATTGCGTTTTCGTTGCCTTCATTTATTAATCTAATGTAAAGAATTTTTTTCTAGATGGAAGAAAAACTGGCTGATCTCGATAAGGTTAAGAAAGATGAGCGAGCTCCAAGGAATAAAGCGAGTGCTTCAGATGACGAAAAGAACGATTCGTCTGAAGGGCAAGAAGCCTCTGAGGAAGATCTGCCTTGGTTATTGCAGAAAGCTCCAAGCGAAATCTCGTTGACTGATGAAAAGGTAGATTTAAATGTGATTTATGAAGGTGATATCCCAATATTCTTTTACATTCTTTTTAATAGGGGTCGTGCTCACGTCTGAAGCAGAGTGTCTGTCAGCAACCAGAGGGATACCTAGTTCAATGTCAGTCCTACCATCTGCTAGCTCTACTAGTCCCGATGAAAAACTGCATAGCACAATTACAGCTAGATCCAACCAGGAAACCTAATTTCCTCCTTCGGAAGTCTATCCCCACTATAACTCTTCATAATTTATTATACTTCAGTTTTATCCTCTCTTACGAATGTCGATAATTATGAAGTACAATTATACAATAATATAATAATATAAGACGTACAGCTCCTTCCGGCTTAGAGCCATCCGGCTTGTTACTCCTTCATTGCCTTTTTCCAGAAGTGCTGGGCCGACGAAAAACAATCGGAATGCTCGGTGAGCGACAAAAGTCAGGAATCCGTCAAGATGATGAACTCTGGGACAGGATGCGGCGACTCTCATTTGTCGAAGAGCATCAACATATTGACAGCTGACCCAGACTATGTGTTAACCGAAGAATGATGATTTCTGCTCGTAGAAATCAAAGTTGCACAGTACTTACCTGCTAAAAAAAAAGAAAAAAAATCCGCTTTGTAAGAAGCACTTATTAGTTCAGGATGGTTATGTAGTTAATAAATACTGGTGATTATTGGAGCTACAGTTGTTGCGAAATGTTAAATACTAAAATGGATAAAAAATTTGGGTTTCTATGAATTTAATTTTGAATTTAATTTTTTTAAATTTTTTTATTATTATTTTTTTTTGTTATCGGTAGGTACACATTTCACATTCAATATCATAGTAACATTGTAATAATTAATCCGATAAAATTATTGATTACAACCTGCTTCGCTGTTCCGATATTAAAATTCGTTCCTTTCAAGTAGCCGCAACATTGCGCAACGGCCCTTAACTACTTGGAAACTCGCTCTGCGGTACAACTTTTTTCGGTGGGGAATAAAAAAGCAGTAAACTGGGAGCAAGAAATATAAATTTCCTATTAGGTTACTTGCTCGAGCAAAGATTACCATGTCGCAAGCTAAGGCAACTGGCTGGAACATCTGCCGAAACATCCCTCCTTTTGCTTCGGAATATTATGCAAATGGCCGTGCTACTTCCAACAGTTACATGTCTTCTTGAATTGTTAATTTAATAACAGACTTACGGTGGCAATTGTGGGGCCTGCGGGAGGGCAAAGGATGCTGCTCAAAAACAGACCTCAACCCTTTATGTTAATCGTTCTCCACCAAGGAGGATATTGTTCTATTCCCTTCACTTCTATCTTCCCCGACACAACTGGTTCTTCCAAGTTTGCTCTTCCCCTCTCATTCAAATCAAGAACGAAAGGAGTATTGTTTCAGCAGTCATCCGCAAGACAACTCGTTATTTGTAATTCCTAGTATTCAACTATGAATATTAGCATGTTGCAGGCTTTTGTGGAATGGTAGGGAGGCTCACCTGAGTGATCATTTTTATCTCCCATTCAACCTAAAGTGTTTTGACTTGAAACTATATGATGTATTTACGTACCTATATTATATGTAATTTTTTTGCTACGCTTTCTCAGGGACGCCCCGAAGGTCGGCGGAATTGTCAAAAGCTGCTTATAGTCAGAGGCGACCCTATTGTCCTCTATTTCGGTTGGAAGGGGTCAGCACTCAGTGGAGAGAAAAAAATAACTAAGTACAAATCAGTTTCGGAAGATTCTAAAACAGAACCCGTCGAAAAAACCATAGGTTGTGTGTGTGTACGCGCCTGCGTGCGTGCGCACTCAGAACCGCAATTCAACTAAAAGCATAATATAGAAAGAATTGAATTCCTTAATAGAACTGTTGAAAGCACGAAACTCCATTGACGAATATACACGTAGGAAACTATACACGAAAACTAGCAACACCCCAAAAATGTACGCTCTAGTAAAAGATCATAAAGAAGGCAACCCATAGTGTCATATGTTACCGCCCCAACCTATCAAACTTCTAAATACTTAGCAGGGATTTTGAACATTAACTCCGCCAAGTGTACCGTGAACGATTCATTCGAGTTCAATCATAAGATTTCACAGATTAGACTACCTGAAAATTACGAATTAATAAGTTTAGATGCAACGTCACTTTTTACAAACATGCCCCTCACTCTGGTAACTCTATAATTACAAACTATTGGGACAAAATCAGATCATCTACGAAAATCCCCAAAAAATACTTCCTCCAACTCTTTGACCATGCACTAAAGAAAGCACTTTCCAGTTCGACTCAACCCTATATAAACAAAATTTTGGAATTCCAATGGGAACTCCGATTGCTCCGTGTCTCGCGAATCTATGCCTTGATTTCCTGCTAGACCAAATACTCCCTACATTATCTTTCAAAATTCCATTTGTCTATAAATTTGTCGATGACCTCCTACTAGCTGTCCCCACCGGTTCTTTGCACATATCTTGCTAAATTTAACATATTTCATAACCGTCTACAATTTAGATCTCTTACTCACCCGAAATCCAAATAGTAAAATAGATAAGAAATGTTACAGCAAACCCCAGAATAAAGGAACATGCATGAATTTCTGTAGCCATGCCCCCTACAATCAAAAGGTCAATTTTGCGCTAAATTTACTCGATCGAGCGAAAAATCTCAGTTCTCCGAAATATCACAAAGAAGTTGAAAACAGGGTAGTAGACGCCCTTCTTCTAAATGACTTCCCCCATAAAATCATTTGTGAACTATTAAAGAAAAAAACGCTGGAAAGTCCTTGTCAAATGGGTTTATTATTATATTGGACAAACCTACAGAAATGTTGGCTCTTTATTGTTTCTTTCACGTGAAATAATTCGAATAGCCATTTCTGATGGTATCCACCAATTTTGGCCCCCAAAACACCAATTAGGTAGGCTCTTTTTTTTCTTTTTTTTTTTCAAATTATCCTTGACCATTGTGAGGGTCATTTAATTGTCTTGATTCACCTGTTGAAACTTTTTCTAGTGTTACCTATTATACAAACTGATTGTGATTTCAGAAGATTTTCCAGGTTTTTGACTCCCGAAAAATCAATTTTCGGAGCTGAACATTTGGTAGAACCTCAATTTTCCATTCTTTGGTCAAAATCGACTTCATGTTCGGTCTTATCATCCCAAAAACATGGAACACGATACCTCAAAAGCTCATGTTACTAACATGTTGCTAAAACGCAGAAAGTACCTATTTTTACACACATTTTCACTCATAACACCCCTGGATATATTCCGATCGGGCTTAAAAGTTCGGGAACACAACTAGGGCCCAAATGGAGCATGTGTGCGAAAGAACGAATTTTTTAGACCGAATACGAAGCCGGTACACGTGATACGGCGTACGGCGGACGGCAGACGGACATTGCATTTTTTGAATCTACGCACCTTGAAACGGAAAATAAAAAATTTTGAGGGGGTGTTATAAAAAGAACCTAAAGATATAAAATCCAACCTCATATTATAATAGCCCCTATAATTGTGGAAAGTCTTACTACGGGTTAACCCACTCACACCACAAAACCAGATTATATGGCCACAAGCATAGCATAGATGTAATGCAGAAAAACAAGAGCAAACTCGATCCTATGGCCCTTACTACACATGCCCGCAGCACTGGTCACATAATTGGTTTTAGCAATACTAAAATAGTTACATACGAAAATAATAAATTCAAGAGCAATTTGATCAAAGAGATGATACAGTAGAAAGAAACATCGAAAATTCAATAAATATTAAATCCGACGTTAAAAACCTTAGTACATTCTATGCAAATTTAATTCATTCAAATCTCAATAAATCCTAATAGATCTTTCAATTACCAGTAAATGCTATATCATTCAAATCTAATCTGACTCCCCCCTCCCCCCACCAACCACCCCGCACACACATACACAAACACACACACACACCACACTAATTAAATCAAATGTGTACAGTTCAGGCAACCCTCCGTCAAAAGAAGAAAAGAAAAAAAACAGGTAATCCCTATACCGCTAGGACCCCCCCCCCCCCACCACAATCCACTTCAGGAATACCGCCACACATCCCCTTGAGGGTTACCGCCACTCGTCCCTTTCTTTTAGAAATGCACCAAAATCCACCACTGGTCAATCCCAGTTGTTTTCGAAGTTCAGTTGCTATCTGGTAGTCCAAGTTTCAACTTGAAAACTGAGTCGTTTCACGATCAGTCACCACCATTCAACTCATTTAAGTGATTTTTAGTACATCATGTTAACAGTTTTCAGTGAAGTCAGTTTGGTCAATCATGTGAATAGCTTGTATTTCAAATTTAGTTTTTCGTCATATTTATATACCTAGTTTTAACAGAATGTTTTTATATTATTTCATGTAGATTCCCTGATGATTAAGGCATAAACCTTTGAAACGTTGGATATATGAATTTTCATTTCGACCGCACCTCAACAATTGGAGACAACCTCCCCGTCATAAACTATTGATCAACGGTCAAAATCCTCCCAATATATACTTAAATATGTATGGCTTATTGCCTTAACCTTTTACTTCAAATATCATTTGGATGGTAAATGTAGTTTGTTTTGTTTGGTGGTATGAATGCGACTCAATGGGAGAATGAATAATTTCGGCTGGATGCGAACATTACGATTAAGGGTGAGGGGGGTCGTAAAAACACGTTTTACTAATTAGTGAACAAGAGGCAACGTTTGTACAGAATACGTTTGATTGATATGTAGTTTTGTGGTAGTTCACGAGAATCAAAACTTTTTCGGGGACTACAAGTACCTATTACTGAGTGGAGCGATGGTGGAGCCGGGTATTTACGAAATCGGCCGGACTCCACAATGGCTGTACGAGATGGTCAAGTAGCTCGCGGCCTCGTCACGGGCTGTGACACGTCAGCGACTGAAGAACTCTCCCGCCGCCTCTCCATCAAACGGCTGAAATCGACTGCCGTGAGGTAAACAGATTCTGCCATCCACCAGCCAAACCCAATCAAACCTCACCTCCAGGCAAATCGAACACTCCATCAAGCCGTAACAGCCCTCAGAGCCCGTTCCATTCTCCAAAGAGGACGCCTGGGATAGAAAAGCAGCGTTAGCATAGACGAGCACCGTTGTGGTCGCCCTTGATTAACCACATCTAATTGACTATTGGCTGGTTTCCTATAATAATCCAGCGTCAAGCCCCCGCTGCTGACGTCAGCCGCTCGAATATAACGCCATACAGCGAGCTCGATATGCAGGTAGATCAACCCTTCCGTTGCAGGTACGCGAGGAGCGTTTGAATGAACCTTACCCCTCATCAGTCAATGGTTATTCGCTTAAGACCCTGCAAACAAAGGCAGACAGAAATTCGGTAGTTGCCTCTATCTATTGAAGATGTGTTTGTAAAGGTTGCCATCCAATCAGCTTAAGTTAATTTACGAGATAATTGAATACGGATCAAGCGCACGCTCTTGGGATACATAACGCACGCTCCGCGAAAGCCGCTGATTGGTAGGTAAATGTTATTGACAGCCGTTGTAGTCAGAGACGTCGTGTTTGTTCGACCTGGTAAACGATAATTAACTGTCAACGAGAGGCCGTTCCATGACTGAGCCTTTTGTTTAGGTACCTACATTCCGCTGAATACGCTGATATTCTAGAGGTGGAGGTATATATCGTCTTCATGATGCGATTAGGATTATTGGGAATCGTGCGTCAGTCTGACGATCCCACGGGTAGCGGTACCGTTCAGCCGCAACTGTATGTGACAATTGATGGGTCCTTATCTAATCGGCTAGCTACGTCACAGGCTGTCGACGTGCATCATTAATGCCTTGGCTTTCACTGCCGAACATAGTTGAATCGTGCAAATACTGTATAGCCGCAAACAGATGATCATCAGGTCATCGATGGATTTTATACTAAGTGCCAACCCACAAGGTAGGTAGTGGAAGCCTGGTGGTCACTTGGGGAAAAAAACGATTACCTACTCCAAAACTGGTCTTTCTACTTTTTACTGATTTTTAGAGAAATTTAAGAATGAGGTAGGTAGCTACCCTTGGGGCCAAACACAATTTTTCGCTATGTTATGGGCGTGTAAAAGATTGCGTACAGACATGATACCTACATACTCAACTGTCTATACGGCAGTTTAACAAGCGATCTATCTTGATATCACAGTGTTATTTTGAGAATGAAACTGTTCCACAACTATTTCGAGGGTTCGTGGTCAGTTAGGTCTGAAAGGGGGATACGCGGTTAATTCAATTGAATTTCGTAGTTAGGGTGACTCATGCAAAAATCAATATTCCTGGTTCATGTTCTGAAAAAGGGACAAAAATGATGACGACGCTGCAAATCCCTGATTTGGTCATGATTTCATGCAGCCATCCTTGATTATAATCAGGTGCTCCCTAGTGATGATATCCGGGCCGGATTTATACCGTTTGATTCACGGTCGTGTTGACAAAGATTTTTGGTGCCAACGAACGGCTGGACGTACAATGCTCAGGGTGGTCTCAAAAAATTGATTAGCTCAAGACAAATTTAATAACGTAAAAAAAACCATGCCCTTCTAGCGAAAGTTTTCGAGCTACGGCGTTCTGAAAATTGCAACCCCTATTTTTAACCCCTTAGAGATGACTGACAGTAACGCCGAGCTTCGAGGACCAACTAGACCCCGATCGGAACCTATAACCCGTATTTCATCAATTTTTTTCATGGTAACTATGAAAAGTGCTCCATGCGGCAGACGGACAGAAATTTTTTATTGCATTTTCAAATCTACATAACATGAAACGTAAACCATCAAATTTTGAGGCGGGGTTAGATTTTTTTTTTTTTCCATGTTCGATTCCAATGGTTCATCATTGAAAATAATAAACCAAAAAGAACAACAACAAATATTAGGAAAAAAAAGATCTTCCTATTTTTGATAGTTTTCGTCTAATAACGAGCAAACAGACATTATTATTAAATTATATATCCGTTTTATTGTTCCTACCTTCTGAGTAAATATTTCTATAGGTAGAACGAACGTCTACCCACCTATCTCTACAGGTCTAAACGTAATCCTCTCGGTACTTACTATGATAATTATGCTGTGAGGAAAATGTGCTGATACTTAATTCCAGAGAGACACAGAATCTCCAGTTCTGTTAGAAAGGCCCCATTGACTCCGCTGTGAACTTCCTGGGCCTTCAGATAGCCGCCTATCGTGGAGCAGTCACGTAGGCGACCTCCGTTTTCGTCTGGCGACAAGTAACTTCGCCCTTCGTCGTTACTGCTGCGCCCTTCACTGTCCCACGCACAGCATTGTTTGATCACTTCATGAGCCGAGCAGCTTACACATCTGGGGGAACTCCGCGAATTGTTATTCGATTTTTTAAACAACAAAAAGTAGCTGTTAGGACGATTTTCAACTTGGGTTATAGTGGAAGCTGTAGAGGATTCTTAAAGAAAATTATGCTGTCCCACGACACCTAGCCTGTCACAATTTGAATTTCGTATATTCTTCAGCATGAAGTGGTTCAGTGTGGATCTGACCTCCTCGAATACAATACAAAATTCCGAAAGCATCTGCGGCCTCCAGCTGACCCTGGTATGACTACCAGCCTCAAGTCTGACCCTATTCAAAAGTGTGTGCACCTCTACAACGCTCTCCCGCAAAGCTTGAGGGACCTTCCTGAAAAAACAAAGCTCAAGGCTACATTAATTAACCTAGATTTGTGCTCGATTTCGTGATTTTTTAAATATAACTTTTTATTTTTTCCACTTGCACTCGCGCCACATGTAATCTATTTGTACGTACCTATTTATTTATTTTTTGTAATGACGATTCTACAACCTGTTTTGGGAACTGCAATAAATTAATTTTGAATTAAAATTTGAATATTTTGTGAGAGATGTACCTACCTATAGATATGGGATCAGGTTACGCAAAGAACCATCACAATATTTCATTCCACAAGATCACAAGTAGGGTAGAAAAGCGTATACCTATATTTCACCGAATGGAGGCGTTCCATACGTATTGCCATATTAATTTAATTGCCGTATTGATTGAGTATGACGGATTACGGAAAAGAAAAGTGCAAAAATCCCACGATTATATAGAAACTAAATCCAATTCTGAGATAAACGCTTTTCGGGTCCATGTGCCAAAGTAAAGACATAATGTTCGTTAGTTAGGTAAGTGTAAACTTGAGAAATTTTTCCACTTCATGGAAAATCATTGAATCATGGATATGTTTTTGGGCGCTGCATTTTTTTCGGTCGCAAATTTTAGAATGACCCCCCAGGGCAAAAACATATCCATGTTCTAACTGACATTCACTAGGTACTTACTTTATGTAGCTGCACAAGTAGTGTGCACCTGACGAACCTTCTCGTAAGAACGTTCACGTAGACGACCTATTCGGATCTAACAAATTCCAACATCATCATCATCATTTCATTATTAGAAGGCACATTTTTAGGTGCTACCTTCCAATCGCTACCTTCCAATTCGTTCAATAAAATGGTTTGTGCTCATTTCATTATTGTTTCGCTGGGTATTGTCGGTAACTACACACGCACATCTCCAAATTGTTTATCGGTTGCAGCGTTGCATTTTTTTCGGTCGCAAATTTTAGAATGACCCCCCAGGGCAAAAACATATCCATGTTAACATAAAACGGTTTGAGTTTTATTGATGAAAACAGACACGATTATTTGACATGAGCTTCGTGTAGCTTGGTAACCCGAGTTCCTTCCGACACGTTGTATCCCGTTATCATTCATCGACCAGCAATATGTGTCAACAGTGATATTGAGAGGGTTGAGGGAACTGACATACATAGCGTAGTTTTTCATTCCTCGAGTTCTGATACTGTAATTAAAAACCTAATTTCGATGACAAAATGAAACTCAAGGGGACGCGCCAAACGGTCGGGGTCGTTCCGATGGCGTCGTGTCACCACCAGCAAGAGGGCTGGCGAGAGAAAGGGCTCCAATATTCCCGAGGTACTATATTTCAGAAATCAACCGCGGTTTAATTACTTGGTATAAATCACAAATCCTATATAGAGATAGCAACTCCCCTTCCTGCGCGCTCCCTCCGAAGCTTTATGTCAGACAATATTGTTCTCTGGTAACCCTTCGTCCCCAACGCGGAACCCCCTTTATTGCTTTCTAGTTTGGTCTATGGCTTTCTTTCTGTTCCCTCGACCCCGAGATTCATCAACATTCGAGCCGGTCAAATTCAATACAATCTAATTCTGGTTTGTCCGCGAGAAAATATTGCAGAGGTATACCGGCCACAGTATTGATGGTGATGGATTGGTATATTGAAAAAAGTCAACAACACAGAGTGCACACACTGTTCAATGCGTTCTGAGTAATGCATCTCCAATACTCAGTCTACTTGGTGAGAAAATTAGATCAGTAGAGCATGAAAACGCTGCAAATTATTGAACAAAGGTTTATTATTTTCCTGTATTGAAACCCTCTTCACCGTATATCACTGTTTTCTGTGGTGAATAAAAATACCCCCAAGCTGACCCCAGGAAAGCCCTAAATCGAGTACTGGAGCCGGGCCGGGAATCGCGGTTTTATCAAAATGTGCGAGATTCAATAATTAAGTCATTAAGAATATTATTTGTTGTTATTCATGAAGCATAACGTTTGTTCAAGTTACAAAATTATCGACCAGCAGAATCCAAAACAGCCCTCATTCTACAAACGAAATAATATCACAGAACAACCAACTCGACTTCATACAGACATCTGTGATTATAATCAGGTGTTCCCTAGCAATGATATCTGGGTCGGACTTATACCTTCTCTCTTCTCATTCACGATTAGTGGTGGGCGTTATTGCTATTTTCAGAAAACGACAACAGGCTGTTGGTTGCCCGAGAATAACTGTTGTCAATAACCAGTCTGTTGCTGATAACACCTCTCGTTTTGGAAGTTTTTTCGTTTTCGGTATTTTGATAATACACCAGGCTGTTGTTAATAACACCTCTCGTTCTGGACGTTTTTTCGTTTTCGGTGTTTTCGCTGCGATGCTAACTCAACTAATAACAGGCTGTTGTTGATGAGCTGTTGATAACATCTCTCGTTTTGGGCGCTTTTGGAAAATTTTCGTTTTCACAACTCCTACACAACTGTGCAATACAAAAAAAAAGAAAAAAAGTTGCTTCGTCAGAAAGAGGGTTTGAACAGGAAAGAAATCAGCGTTTGAAAGGGGCATTCCAGTGAAATATGTATCTTAGGGAGTTCAGAAGACTGCAGCTCACCCAATTTGGCTTTGGTACCAAGTACAGCCCACTCGATCGGTTTCTGTTGCTTCTTCAGACAAAAAATGAAGGTTTCCACACACCGAAATGTCAGTTATTTCCAGGGAATCATTCTTTATAATACCATGGTTATTTCGAACTGGAAAAAAACTGGGTAACTAGGTAAATACCAAAGTAACAGTTCTCTGACGACAGTTCTACATCTGTTATGAGTGTTGAGGTTTGTCACGCCACTGTGGAAGTAAGCTGTTATTTACAACTGTTATTTTATTTTCTCGACAACAGTTGCTTCGTTTTTTATCCGCAACTGTTGTAGCAACACTGTTGTGCGTTTTCGTTCCCATCACTATTCACGATCATACTGACTAAGCTTTCGGTGCAAACGACCGGCTGAACGTACAATGCTCCGTGTGGTCGCAAAAAATTCTCAAGCGGGACATCAATTTAAAAACGTTAAAAAAACCATACCTAGCTACCTACCGTTCTATTGAGTTTCGAGCGACGGCGTTCGCTGACCAACTAGACCCATAATGGGACATACAGAACGAATTTCATTAATTTCGGTTCATGGTAACCAAGAACAAGTAACCAAGCATGGCGGACGGACTGAAATTTGTTTAAATTCCATTTGTGGATTCTATGTACCTAGGTACCTTGAAACGGAAACCGTCAATTTTTGAGGGGTGGTGGGTGGGGGTTTAAAATTTGTTTTAAATGTTCGATTCTAAAGATATATCATTAGCAAGTTGTACCTAGTCGGTAAAAGTTCCTTGACCTTTTGATTTGGGGTTTTCAAAGAAAGTAGAAGATTGAGCTATTTCTCCGTCTCCCGAGTAAGATTATTGGTGGGGGAGACGGATCGCAGTTCGATAAGGTGACATGGCCAATCTCGTTACCCGAGATTCCTCTTTGCTGAGTCATCTGGAGAACGGATCAATTCATTAGTTCCCCCACAGTCCTCCAAGAAGTTTTCCACTAACCTTTCCAATCTCCCGGATCGTGATGGATCCATTTGCCGTGACCCAAGACCATGCAACTGGGCCAGATAATTGACTGAGGATACCAGCAACCGAATAGTGGGCTTATCGCCAGTGAGGTTAGCCACATGAGTAGGTATATAGGTACCTACTTAGGCCTTTATAAGAGGTCATGCATGCTCGCTTCATCCTCCTTCATAACAGATCATCGAGGTTTCAGGCATGTTTTGGTTTATTATTCTGCGAATAATACACCTCAGTATTCGCTCAACAAAACATTTTTACAACACCCCCTCAAAATTTTTTATTTTTATTTTACGTTTCAAGGTGCGTAATTCCAAAAATGCAATGTCCGTCCGCCGTACACCGAAAGCCGTATCATCCATATCTACCTTATATTCGGTATCAAACAATTTGTTCTTTCCCACACAGGCTCCAGTTGGGTCCTAGTTGTTCCGAAACTTTGCAGCCCGATCGGAATATAACCAAGGGTGTTATGGGTGAAAAATGGGTGTAAAAGTAGGGTGTTTTCAGGAGAGTTGCGTCCATAAGGCACCCAAAAACACTAGGAGTAAAAAAACTCCATTGTTCAGTTCTCTGGCTATGGAATGGAAATTCTATGGATATTCAATATTCTAGTAGAGCATCCGTGGTGGGCTCCATAGACCAAGCACGTTATCGGAATAAAGCGACAGTAATCGATGTCCTGCAATCGAAATCGAAACCTAGGCCCCTGAAACTGGCAGGCAGGTTCTGGGTCCTGGAACCTAGTGGCGCCATGGCAACTGGAAAAAGTGGCCCATCTGCGCTTGCTCAGTCTAGTAAAATGTTGTTCACCGCGCCCATTTTGGGCCCAGTCCCCAAAATCTGATTTCTACTCCAAAATCTTTCGTTTTCATAATCGATTCGATCCCTTCGATTCAATTTGCTTCTTCGTCTTATGATTTGTTTTTGTTGCCTCGTGAATTATATTAGCTTTCTCTGTTGAGTCAGTTGTCAGTTTTTAAAATTGTTTGCGTTTTGCGTTAGGTCCGGTTCTGCGGACAGATTTGTATTCGTGGTACATACGTGAATTTTGTCCTGTTTCCTGCTTGTGGTCTTGTGTTGATCGGCGTCCAAACACACATATAACTATCTAGGTACAAGTCAATAGCATGTCCATTCAAGTAGGTACCGTCAACGGGTCATTGTTTTGTTATATTTTAGTTTACTATATTTTTTTTAAACATGAATTCGGGGCTAATTTGCAATAGAAATTGTGGACGTTTTCATACGACGATAGAGTGTTGATTAAAAGAGATAAGCTTTGCTGAATATCACTCTATCAGTAAATAAGGAAAGGGTGTTGTTGCCTTGGGGTATTTTGTACACAAGTCTGTTGGTTTTGTGTTCTGGTTTGGTGCCCCACCGTTTTCAGAGTCCACGCATCGCTACTGGGTTTTTTGGTGTTTTAGTAACATGAACATGTGAGGTATGATGTTCCATGTTTTTTAGGTCGAGGAGACCGAATATGAAGTCGATTCTGACCAAAGAGTAGAAAATTGAGGTTCTAACGAAGTTTCGGCCTTAAATTTACGTTTAATTTCGATCTAAAATGGTTGTTCTTCGGCACACAGTTTGGGTCCCTTTTTGGGAACATACTTGGGTCCTGTTTGTGCTCCGAAGCTCGGCAGCCCGATCGGAATACACCCAGGGGTGTTTTGTTGGGGGGGGGGGGGGTGGGGGGATGGATGTAAAAATAAGGGTTTCATGAGCTTGTGAGGTATCGTTTTTCGTGTTTTTAAGGGCGAGAAGATCGAATATAAAGTTGATTTTCACCATTGAGTGACGAATTGAGGTTGTAACGAAGGTTCGGCTCCCGAATTTCATTTTTTATTAGTCAAAAACCTGAGAAACTGTCTGAAATCAGATATCACCGTAAACTTGTATAATAACACTAGAAGATAAGAAGCTAACAGGATAATCAAGATAACTACATGGCACTATCAATGACCAAAGATAATTTGATAGCTATTTCAATTATTGCACATGAAAGAAACATTAAATGAACAGCCAACATGTCTGTAGGTATTTCCAATAGAATAATAAACCCATGTGACAAGGACTTTGTCGCGATTTTACGTCCCACAACCAAAAACATTGTGTTTTGTGTGAAAAACACAAACCTGTTACCTGTTGTACCCCGCTTTCTAGCGTTGCAGTTCAAAATTTTGATAGCCAATTTGAAGTCTGACAACACAGCTATCTTCCCATTGAATGGGATAGGCCCGGGAATGAACGGTGCTCGAAACGTAACGGTAGCTAACACATTTTTATGGGAGCTCTCCGTGAACCGTACCTACTGTGCACATTCTCTAAGTAGGATCTGCCTAACATGTATTTTTATGAAAATAGAGATTGAAATGAGCTACGAGACACGTGTAGTAGTGAACAGTACCAATAACATATCTGACGTCACGGTGTCCGCAGCATCTCAAGTTTTCCTATCCTGAGTATCTGTATTGAAGCGTATGGATTCTTTAATAGCATCCATTTAGTGGAAGAACAAAAGTAACGGTAAGCAGACCAAGCGTTCTCATCGAATGCTGTTATCGCGTGAAACATGTTTCATAGGTTTGATGGTAATTGTTGGAAACTAAGCAAATAATGGATATTTGTGCTAATACACTCATTTTCCCAACAAATTAGGTATCTTTGCAAAATAAATTCTTGAACAAATATAATTATATGCCTATTAAAAAATAGGTAGGTATATAAATATGATTTATATACCCATTTAAAAAAGAAAAAATACTGATCCATGTGCCCTTATCTCCATTATAATTAGGGAAGAGTAGGGCAAAGTGGTATCAAATTGACGTAAACACCTGTAATTAGTTTACTAGCAATGATATCTGGGCCGGATTTATACGGTTTGATTCACGATCATGTTGACGAAACAAACGGCTGGACGTGCAATGCTCCAGGTGGTCTCGAAAAATTTTTTCATTCAAGATCAGTTTAAAAACGTAAAATAAACCATACCCTATTGGCAGTTCTTGAGCTATGGCGTTCTGAAAATTTCAACACCTATTTTTCACACCTGACAATAAAGCCGAGCTTCCTGGGCCAACTAAACCCCAAACGGGACCAACAAACCAAATGTCATTAATTTCGGTTCTTAGTAACTAAGAAAAGTGCGAAGTACGGCGTACGGCGGACGGAAAGAAATGTTTTTATTGCATTTTCTGATTAATCGTAATTTTCAAATATTGAGGGAGGTTAAATTTTTTTTTCTTCATGCTATTGAAAATAACAAACGGTTTATTATTTTGTATAGAATACCCTTCTGTTACAGATCACAGCTCTATGTATAGATAACCCGTCTATATAATATGATATGTACTATTCTATGCATAATTATTTAGATCGCAGACCCTCCGTAGGTTAGTACCTAACCCCGTACTCGTTACTAGGTACCTACCTAAATCACGAGTTAAATGTTGCTAAAATAATTCTGCCGATGACAAACAGTACCTAACAAAAAGAAACACACATAATGAAGTTCTGAAAAGAAATTGTTGATGAGGAGTGAAAAAAGTTGCAAAAGTACCTACCAACAAACTCCAGCCCCTTCTACGTAGATGGTATAATGAACCGTTGTGTAATAATTTACCGTTGAGTAATGATTTACCGTAGTAATAATTTACCCATCAATAATACTTCAACGTTTGTTCAAGTTTCACTACCTACCAACAAACTCCAAAAGAGCCATCATTTTTCAAATTAAATAATATCACAGAACATCCAACTCGACTTCATACTCCGCCAATATAATCAGGTGATCCCTACCAATGATTGGCCGTATTCACAAATTCCTATTGTGGGCGCGTCTCTGGTTACGAGATTTGGTTTGAATTGTATACAATTTCATTCACACTGGAGTCGAAAATGCCTGTCGGTGCAAACTTCGGGGCCTTACTGTGAACGAACGGCTGGACGTACGATGCTCCGGATGGTCTTAAAAAACTCGCAAGTTCAAGAACTATTTAAAACCGTAAAAATATTTACGTAAAAAAATGGTATAGGCGTTTTGAAAATTTCAACCCCTATTTTGAACCCCTTAGAGATGACTCACAGTAACGTCGAGCTTCGAGGACCAACTAGACGCCGAACGGAACCTATAACCCGAATTTCATCAATTTTTTTTCATGGTAACTAAGAAAAGTGGCCCGTACGGCGTACGGCGTACGGCGGACAGACAGAAATATTTTTATTGCAGTTTTGGATTCTACATACCTTGAAACGTAAACCATCAAATTTTGAGGGGGGGTAAGAATTTTTTTTTTCATGCTCGATTCCAATGGTTCATTATTGAAAATAATAAACCAAAACATCAATGGCGTCAACAATAATGACGAAACATTTAGTTTTAAAACAAAGGAAGCGTTGTATTGCACAATATGTCGAGTTGCTAATCATCAATTTGACACACGCAAATGAGGAAAACGATATTACAAAAAATGCCAATTTTTTTCAAAAATCACATACAAATTTAACAAACCAATTTCACATTTGGGAAACGACGTTCTGTAATGCGATCAACAGCGGAATGACGAATCACGAATGATGATAGTCCAGGAGCCAGCCCTGAAAAGTGGTAGTCAAATCTGGAGAATTTCAGACTATAGAAGTTCATAATTGAGCTAGCAGATGCCATTTCACGATGGAGGCAGCTCATAATAACAACTGGAGTTCCGATTTCAATACGGTACCATATTACCAGAGGTCCCACTTCACCCTTCCGCCCCTACCTACCTACCATTCAAGTAAATTATTTTTGGAATGTTTTCATAGCGATTTCCTTCCATATTATCTATGCGCTGTGAAAACCTTGCCGTACGAAAGACATTGTATATTCGAAGCGGCTGGAATTATTCGTAACGATGGTAATGGTTTGGTTTAGGACTAAAGATGGCCTATCTTTAGTCTTTTCCACTAGGATAAACAGCCCTTGGCGATGTAGAAGGAAAATTTGATCCGGAGATCGCAAACTAAGACGGGAGTAAAATGAGTCAGGGACGGGCTGAGGATAAAAGTGAAGGAGTAATCCAGTGAGGGGAGCATATGCGACATTCTTGTATCTTCCCCCTTCCATCGCTCCCCTTACAATCGCTCTAACGACCGAATCCCGAACCCCTCCCTCATGCTAAGTTATTAAAATGAATTTGTTATCGTCCTTCAAGCCGACTGCAATAACCCTCAGGGGATGTGGAACAAATTCTATGGTAGGTAGGAGTCCCGTAATAAGATGAGATGTATTCCGCGGTAAAACTCGGTAACCTTTTCTCGTTTCCCATGACAATTCTACCAAGGATTTCGGAATATTTTGTCCCCTCCACCTTAATCATACGTATTTTATATAAGAAACTGCATAATATAGCGGATGACAGGTATTACGTAAGCTGTAGCTGCGATAATAATTGAGAGGTTTTGTTTGAAGTACGCCTAATTGTCCATAAATGTATTTATCCAATTACCTACTACGTTGTCATAGATACGCTGATTAGACATGTGCCTATGTGACAGATTAAAAAGAGAGAGAGAGAGAGAGAGAGAGAGAGAGAGAGAGAGACTCTGTGTAATTTGAAGCGTTTGTTCATAGCATAAGAGGCAAAGTTTAATTTTTTTTATTCATGATCTAATCTGTGTAGGTAAATGCAAAATACAAAATTCTTCATGATTGTATAACTACTGCTAATCATCAAGTAGGTTCTCATCATGCACAGATTGTTGTAGGGAAATGCCAGTGCCTTCCTTTGTTGAACATTTCCCTTCTCTCCGCTAACATGGTTCTTAACACATTCGATTAACATTGCGTAAATTTCTTCTCCTCTACACCTGATCGTCACAGAGATCTTCGTACTCCTCTAGAATGTAAGTAGGTACACATTTATTTACATTACACTGTTAAACTACACAATTAAACTATATAAGTACGTACAATTATGTCATCCGTGTAGCCTTTCCCTCAGTTCTTTCTTCGTAGGTTTGGATACTTCTGTACATGAGTTGGTTTGTGGATAGTCGGCTTATTAGTTATGATTAGGAAAAGCATGAGTTTTTCCACATATTAATCGTCACTAAATACTAGTACCTAAATCGTCATTTGTTTGGCTGTATACCGACTGCAGCTAATCAAAACTGGCAGGCCACCGCCAGGTTCCGTAATTCGTCGTAACCTCCAACCCTGCTCGGTTTGTGTTGACATCATAGACCCTTGAAAGAACAGAACAAGGGACAAACAGAATCTCGACCGTTATTCCCTTTAGAGCCAGAAACCATGCGATTTCCTCTCTTCACCATGGAGAGACAATTATTACACCGGCAACTATGCCGCTGAGCGCAAAAAGTGCTAATTTATGAGTGATGGCATACACTGAAATTTGGAGAATAGGGTCGCGAGAGAATTGTACTAACTTGTGACGGTGGGCAGTTCTCGAGTTGTTTGTATTCCCGGTGAAGATGGGGTCGTTTCGGCTTAAGCCTAATCGATATCCCTTCTTAACTGGTGAAGATAACATCGCTAGTCTGAAAGGGGGGCTCTCGAGGGTCCACCGTCACTCTCCTCACACTCTGTCACAAACTTAATCTTCGATCATATTGGATGAAGTCACGACGAAACTAACGAAACTAATTTTGGATCTCAACTTGAAGTTTGACACTTCAAAAATCCTTCCGATGTTCGGCGCCACTGGTGCGAGTCAGAAAATACACATTTGGTGTTTCTTATTGTTTTGTTCAACTTGATAATATCGTGTGAAGTTATTCGAAATGGCAAACACTACTGCTGTAAATTATGCAAGTAAAACGACGTAGTTTTTGATATAGTTGTCTGGGTTTACGTGAGGACAGATAGAAGTGGACAAAGTAAGTATAATATCGTAGTGTACGACTATACAGAACGATTAATAATTTTCTCGATCAAATTGGGCACTAAGCTCAATATTGACAGGAATTGTTCATAATGTCCGTCGAGGCGGAAGGAGATGAAAACTGTTTCAACTCCTGTAAGTGGCCGATTACCGAGGGCCACTAGTTGTCGGGCCGGCCGGCATAACCGTATTTATACAATTCCGGCCAATGTTATCTCTTCCCAGATGAAATTTGTCATTATCGACCTGTCGCCTGGAGCTCCATGTTGCTTTTGAATCGAGTGCTTTGTAATAATAACACTGTGTGGTCAGGTGTCGGGGCCTCGCGTTGAGTGGTGGGTCGCTCTTCAGCAGGACTTGGCATAATATTTACAGTACACTCGACTGATGAACCGTCCACCTGACCGGGGACCGGGAGCTCTCTGTTCCGACAACTTCCCTCCTGCACCGAATGGCTTTTAGGTTAATGTAGTTCCCTCCGCTCCTGCTTCTTGGGCTTCCAACCACTTCCCCGGAGCCACCGGAGCAATTTCAAGGCTTTGTCTTGGTAACAGACATTGTAACTCTGTAATTACTGGGCAGAAACGGAGATCTTTCATTGGTTTACAGCAAGCTGTCTGTCGCAGCATGAGAAAATTATGCACTGCCAGGACGCAACTGGACGTTGGGATTGTTGTCAATAAGTAGGTACCTATAGCCTGACTTCCCGCTACTTCATTGAGAAGAGGAAATTTATTGAAAAGATGGTTGATTCGAGATCTAGGGTGTTACTCTTTCCCAGCAGACCTTAATTTTTTCGCACTCAGACTAATCACAAAGTTTGTTTTTTGAGCATGATGAACATAACTGAGAGAAACTCCTGAGAAACTTTGAAATATTGCAACATCAGAAAGAAATTTCATTGTTCGCATCCCCAATCCCGCAGTCCAAATTTCTTGAAATATCATACAGCAAGAGAAGTTGTTGTGAACTCGTTCTTATTAATATTCACGTAGGTATGTTCATTTGAGAAACATTCACCAAATTTTCCCATGAGGACGATAAAAGATTTTCACCGGCTCCCATGTCTGTACATGTTTTGCGGGCCCGTGGATATTTGGGTTGAGGGAAAGGGGTGCTTGAGTTAAATGATAACATGCGATAACAGATTGGCTTCCAACCCTCCTTCTCAACAAGTACATGGGGTTTCATTTGCAGGAACGTACAGGTTCTACTTTGTTGAAACCTACGCATTGTGCTGGAGATCACTAGATAATATCTTTATTGCGACTTCTAGGCTATGCGAATCCGTTCTAATAATGACAAATAATACAATAAAGTAGGTGGGTAGAAAAATGTGAGAAAAATATTTTACAAAAATGTGAACTTGTTGCAGCGAGTTAGTCGAATGTATGAATACGGGAATAAAATAAGTGCCAACGTGAAGCTGGTTTTATATATTGACACAAAAGTGATAATGATTAGTGATTATTTCTGTGAGTTATCACATTCTCGTTCATGAGTTGAGGCTCCCGTGGTGAAATTATTCTTGGAGGTGTGGATATAAGATAAAAGCTGAAGGGCGTAAAAGCGAGGAAGCATAATTATTGAGAACAGCGCGAACAGAGATCTGCAGAATATCTGCTGATTAGCTTTTGCGATAATCCTTATATCATTTGGTTTATTATTTTCAATAATGAACCTTTGGAATCGAGCATGAGAAAAAAAACACCGATTTTATGGTTTCCGTTTCAAGGTATGTAGAATCCGACAATGGTATACCAATTTTCTGTCCGTCCGCCGTACACCGTACTTCGCACTTTCCTTAGTTACAATGAACCAAAATTAATGAAATTTGAAATATTGGTCCCATTTGGGGTCTAGTTGGCCCGCGAAGCTCGGCAATACTCTCAGCTCGGCGGTACTGTCAGAGGTGGAAAATAGGGGTTGAAATTCTAAGAACGTCGTAGGTCGAAAACTTTCAATAGAAGGGTATGGTTTTTTAACGTTTTGGTTTATTATTTTCAATAATGAACCATTGGAATCGAGCATGAAAAAAAAAATTCTTACCCCCCCTCAAAATTTGATGGTTTACGTTTCAAGGTATGTAGAATCCAAAACTGCAATACAAATATTTCTGTCTGTCCGCCGTACGCCGTACGCCGTACGCCGTACGGGCCACTTTTCTTAGTTACCATGAAAAAAAATTGATGAAATTCGGGTTATAGGTTCCGTTCGGCGTCTAGTTGGTCCTCGAAGCTCGACGTTACTGTGAGTCATCTCTAAGGGGTTCAAAATAGGGGTTGAAATTTTCAAAACGCCTATACCATTTTTTTACGTAAATATTTTTACGGTTTTAAATAGTTCTTGAACTTGCGAGTTTTTTAAGACCATCCGGAGCATCGTACGTCCAGCCGTTCGTTCACAGTAAGGCCCCGAAGTTTGCACCGACAGGCATTTTCGACTCCAGTGTGAATGAAATTGTATACAATTCAAACCAAATCTCGTAACCAGAGACGCGCCCACAATAGGAATTTGTGAATACGGCCAATCATTGGTAGGGATCACCTGATTATATTGGCGGAGTATGAAGTCGAGTTGGTTGTTCTGTGATATTATTTAATTTGAAAAATGATGGCTCTTTTGGAGTTTGTTGGTAGGTAGTGAAACTTGGACAAACGTTGAAGTATTATTGATGGGTAAATTATTACTACGGTAAATCATTACTCAACGGTAAATTATTACACAACGGTTCATTATACCATCTACGTAGAAGGGGCTGGAGTTTGTTGGTAGGTACTTTTGCAACTTTTTTCACTCCTCATCAACAATTTCTTTTCAGAACTTCATTAAGTATGTGTGTTTCTTTTTGTTAGGTACTGTTTGTCATCAGCAGAATTATTTTAGCAACATTTAACTCGTGATTTAGGTAGGTACCTAGTAACGAGTACGGGGTTAGGTACTAACCTACGGAGGGCCTGCGATCTACATAATATGTATATAATAGAATAGTACATATCATATTATATAGACGGGTTATCGATACATAGAGCTGTGATCTGTAACAGAAGGGTATTCTATACAAAATAATAAACCGTTGTGCAGGGATTTGCAGCGTTTTAAATTGATCTCGAACTAAAGAATTTTTTTAGACAACCCGGAGCATTTGTGCGTCCAGCTGTTCGTTTGTACCGAAAAGCGTCAACACGATCGTGAATGAAGCACTATAAATCCGGCACAGATATCATCGCTGGGGAGCACGTGATTATAATCGCGAATGGCTGAAGTCTAGTTCGTTGTTCTGTGATATCATTTCATTTGTAGAATTTATGGCTCTCTTAGATTTTGTTGATAGGTACTTCTATATCATGAACAAACGTTATGCTTGATGAATAACAACAAATAATTAATTATCGGATTATTGAATCCCACGCATTTTTATGACACTCTGATTCCCGGGCCGGCTCCATCACTCGATTTAGGGCTTTCCTTGGGGGTGGGGGGGGGGGGGGGTATTGACCGGAGAAAACAGTGAAATCTACCGGAGCCCAAGGAGTTGCCCTAGAGCACACTCTGTGCTAATTTGTTATTTGCATTATAATGAGGTGTTCCTCAGTTTGAGAAAGTAGCTTACTGTGACTAACCATAATTATTGTTCTTCCTAAATTTTTTAAAGGTATCTTGGAGACGAGCCTTGCTTTTGCATGAAACTTGGTGAAAACCCTAATCTCACAAGCGAGTGAACAGTGCCGACTTGACAGTGCCGACTCCGACTTGATATTCCGAATATCGCTTTCAGAGATGATGGGGGACTCCAAAGCAGAAACCGCATCTGTTGATCTGTTTGCCTGAAAACAACTTGGTGTGAAAGCGTCCCGCGTTTTAATCTTAGTAAGTGGGAAGAACGGAACCCGGGGAGGGACCCTCTTAGGTAAATCGATCGGGCGATTGTACTTTTTCCTCCTCAACCGAGAGTTCTTCGAGTGGATTGATCTCCTTCTGTAATGAAAGAGTCCGGGGTTGGTGGGGCAGGGGAGTAAGGGGTGAGGCTCTAGTCAAGTGGTGTGCAAACATTCAGAGACGGACCAATCGACTACACGGTTTTTTTTTTACACCATCCCTATTTGAATTCTATATGTGTCCTTTCCTCGGATGACCTACCTCGAGCTGACTCCTTTTGTTGAGGGAGGATTCAGCTTGAACGACTTCTTTGTAACGCTGTATAAATACACATACCTAGCTAGTTCTTATTCATGTACCCTATGTACATGTTAAATTCATTTTCAACGTAAACTTACTTTCCATTCCTAACTCTTTATAGTCGCGTGTAGTCGAACTACCAGCGTTGTGATTCGACCCCTACAGCGCATTTAGATAATATAGATACGGTTCAAATGGAACATACCAGTACATCGGAGTTGTTAACCTTGAAATTCAGTAGGTACCTCGGGAAATCCGAAGATTACGCATTGAGTGGTGATTTAGGGAGAAGGGAATTGGATTACAAGGCAAGTCATGTGCTGCGATATCTGAACAACTTTTTTCTCATCTCTCCTCGTAGCCCTATCTATATCTAGATATCATGTTGTGCTTCCAGTATCTACCATGTTACAGTGGGCAGTTCTCGAGTTCTTTGTGTTTCCGGTGAATAATATCGCCAGTCTTCAAGGAGGGCTCTCGACGGTTCACCGTCACTCTACTAATAGTCTGCCACATTGTAGCAGAGCGTGGTTTGGCTGTATGCGCTGAGGAAGTCACCATACTCTATCTACTTTCTGAGGGCTTACCAGAAGGATAAGCCCAAAGGTTTCCAGAAGGATTCCTTTTCAAACATCCTTTCCCTTTTATAATGCATAAATCTATTGGCCTCCCCTCCCCTCCATTCCACCTTTAGAGCTCAGTATAACTATGCTATATTGAGCTCATTTGAAGGCGATTAATGCCGTGTCCCAATTTACAATTCCCAATAACTGTTTCATCATAACGATGTAGATTGATCACCTAGAGGTTGCCCACATGATTAATTCACTGGACAACAACCTCTGAAAACGTTTTTCTCCGCCAGTACTCGTATGTAGGAGCTTTGTTTTCCACCAGTAAATATTACTGCATGAGGTAGTACCATTACGATGGAGGTTAGTCATCTTGAAATTGTTCACATGTCCTTTCCTGAACCAGAACCTAATACTACTTTTCAACCGCCCTTTTCTCTCTCATACTTCTGCTACCCAGAAGTAAGTCATGTGGGGAGGAGTGTGGCAGTGGGCAGTTCTCGATTTGACGGGGTTTCCGGTGAAGATGGGGTCATTTCGACTGAAGCCTAACCCCCCTCGCCATTCTTAACTGGTGATAATATCGCTAGTCTAGGAGGGGGAATCTCGAGGGTCCATCGTCACTCTCCTCGCACTCTCTCACAACCATGAGACTAAAACGACAGGATAAAATTAGAATAGTCTATTTCCACGTAAACTAAGAAAACTGTAGACCGGTTTCGGTTGTTAAACCATCATCATTACACAATAGATTCTATTATGCACACACGCCAACGGGATTGTATTCTATCGTGTACTGATGATGGTTTAACAACCGAAATCGGTCTGCAGTTTTGTTAGTTTACGTGGAAATGGACTATTTTCATCCTGTCGTTTGTTGCTATGGATTTCTACTAGGCTCCGCCGCAAGTGTTTAAGTTATATTAGATGAGAAAATGTGACCAGCTCTGAGTGTGTCATCAGAAAAATACCTTTCATTCGCTTTACAGTGGCAACTCCTGCCCCATTCGCAAGTTATGTATATACATCTGCAGAATAAATTGATCTTAGCGATCACCTTGGAAGAATCTTCAGATTTCGAAAATTTTGGTCGCGCGTTCCTATACATTTTAAAAGCACACATTATTTTCAATAATGAAGTTTTTGAACATGAAAACGCTGCAATTTATTACACAACTTTATTATTTACCTGTATAGATGCCCCTTCTACGTAGATCGTTGTTAAACGTTTGACATCGAGCATGAAAAAAAAAAAAAAAAAACTGAAAGTTTGATGGTTTGCGTTTCAAGGTACGTTGAATCCTAAAACTGAATACAAAATTGCTGTCCATCCGCCGTCCACCGTCCTTCGCGCAATCTTCTTAGTTACCATGAACCATATAAATTAAATTTATTTTGTAGGGACCGTTCAGGGTCTAGTTGGTCCTCGAAGCTCGACGTTACTGTCAGTCATCTCTAAGGGGTGCAAATAGGGGTTGAAATTGTCAGAACGCCGTAGCTCGAATATCGGATTATTGATGGCAATTTTTCGATTTAGGGCTTTCCTTGGGGATGGGTGAGGGTAGGTATTGACCACAGAAAACCGGATCTTCGCATCAGAACATCAAGGGTATTGTTAGGCTAGAAAAACAATAAACCGTTGTGTAACAGCTCGTAGCGTTGTTATTCCATTTTAAAGCTTTTTAGGTAATAAACTCAGTGTTAACAACCACAACGTAAATTAATTGAACGCCAGCGTTATTATTATATCAGGCCGAGACGAGACTCAAGCTTTCCTTACATGCACGACCGATAAGTATTGCGGGTTATTGTATACCCACAATGGTCTGCCGCAGGCGATCCCCACGATTATAATAGGTAACTGCGGAAGACTGTGTGTGTGTGTGTAATGTTTGTATGTATCAGCTCCTTTGTAATTGGTTCTCAACTCCAGTATACGGTTAAATTAAATTAATGGAGGTGAGTTATAAATATATCCTCACTCGAGTAGGTAGTTATTTATCTACATAGGGTACTTCTTGCGTTCATGCGTGAGTCCACACAGCCCGTGTATGTGTTCTAACAAGCGACCGGAACACATTATACCGAGTATATACCTTGCAACTTTGCCAATTATTCCCTAACTTCAACAACCCGTGTATAGTTGTTATAAACACGCCAATATTGAGAACGGAAACTGGCACATCCGGGTAGGAAATTTCTATGTATTTTCGGACGAAAGGAAATCGTATATCGCCGCCCAAACAAACTGATATTTGCATTCGAAACGAGGAGAAAAGTCCGACCTCAGTGTTTACTCCGTTGTAATTAATAAGAGGGCTCTTTCCTAGCCTCGGAAAACTGCCTTCTGGAAACTTTTCCCCAGTTAGCTCACGAGAACTTTACGGCTGACCATATCGTCTATCAAACAGCTCAGAACAATTCCTCCCATTTCCTGTCCGATGCTTTTATATTTAGTTCAGCCAAAATACTATCAGTTTAAGCAACTGCTTACTGTCAGAACATATTATGGTTGTGGCTTTGAATGTGAGTCCTGATGATGAATATATTATGGAGGAGGGAGAAACTCGCACGATTCCTTATACTTTTGATTCGAAAATCATGTTTAGAGCTTCCGAAACCGGTGCAACATCATGTGAATCCAATATCCCGTGGGCCTGGGTTCGACTCCGGGCTAAGAAATGGATTTGCTTAGCGAGAACGTCAAGCATTATATAATACCAAGTCTAGTAAATGCTTCTTGCGGTACTAAAGTGGTTAGCACAAATTAAACATTGTCCTAACCTACGCTTCACCTATTTTTCATGTAACCACTCGCATTCCTAAGCTAAATTTAGAAGTTTTGGGGTTTTAAAACCCACGAACATTGAGGAGAAATCAACAAATCTTCCCCGAAGTTCGTTAACTGGATTTTTGCTTAGCACAAGTAACTACTTACTACGAGATAGGAGTAACCTATATGTTTAAAAGATGCCTATTCATTCATCTCGATAGTTACCTACATAGTTCCTGCCACCCATCATACATATATGAAGTACGAGTATATAAGCATTATTGATCTGGTGTTTTCAAGTTTTATTAATAATTGCTGTTGATAAAGTACCTAATTTATATACATAGCTATAACGTGTGAAAATGTTTGAAACTCAAATACAGTGAGAGTCTTTCTTGTACAAAACCAAAATATTAAGGAAATGTGAATGTTATTTGTAGTGAATAGGTATAGCTATAATTCACTACGGGCGGCATGAGGTTGTGCCTGGCTGGTTCCACACTAACAGATGTCACCAATTCAGGTTCCACACTATCAGATGTCACGACTTCGACGGGATCTTTTAGGTTAAGGAGAGAGGAAGAGTGAGGTGAGAGAATAGTCGGCGGCTAGAGGAGAGCGTAGAATGGCTAGAAAGGCGAAGGAGGCGAGTTTTTATAGCCCTTGAGGGCTGTCTCCCTCCATCCTCCAGCTAGTGGAGGATGGTGGGGAACCCCACTGGGTTCCTTGGTGCTCCTGCGTCTTTTGTCCCCACTTCTGTGAGTTTATTTGCGAGATCTAATATTTGCGGGCTTACAAGGAGTGGTTCTGGGAGGATACCACGACATTATTATTAAAAGTTTCTCATAAATTTGGTTACAGACATTTATTGGTGTATCGGTACTCAAAGTGTATAGGAACTCAAAGTTACATAACACGGAACGTTATTAATCAAAAATCAAAACATGAATTTCCTCAGAAAACTCAGAACTTTTTCTGTAAATCATGACCAGTGAATATTTTTCAATCCTACTTTGTTACCGATCAGGATTATCATATCTACGATTAGATCGGGGAGTAAGTACTTATAGCAGAATTATATTATAACCAATACAAAATAACGAGGAGAGGCCAACTCATCTAGTCACTCGTGCAGTCACGCTGGATATTCAGTACTGTGCCAAACGAATTTACAGCTCAGCATTTATGAATTATGACCGACTCATGTTGGGCGGGGGGGGGGGGGGGGGTGTGATAGGGAGATGGCCGAGAGGCTACCCCCTTTCTATTATACACATCCAGACTGAGGAATACTCGCCTCCTACACGTTCGGTCAGAGGTCAGAACAAAATCCATACAAGGAAACGACAATAATTATACAAATAAAACAATAATATTCCCTAATCAAATTCCCCTACGTGACTCCTCGAGGGATGAGATTGGATGAAACTCACAATGCTGCTGTTTGGAGAAATTTTGTTGAAAAAAAAGCATTATTTTATTCAAAAAGAAATTTTGTTGAAAAAAAAGCATTATTTTATTCAAAAAGAAATTTTGTTGAAAAAAGGCATTATAACATTAGTAGGGTATCTCTGTACAAGGAGCAGAAGCAGCCTTGACCTTGGGCTCCGTTGCTCCGGGAGCGTGTATCCTAATTAGCATACTGGTGAGTAAGTATATATTTTGGCCTGTACAAAATCCGGGAGCATCTCCCCGAGCCCCGCAGCTGTGACATTGGGAACAGTTGATAAGGTTGATTGTTTCTGGGATCCATTGTAGATTTGTTGGGGGAGGGGGGGGGGTTGGGGGTGTATGTAGAAAATGTCCTAGTGTGTGGGTACATAGCTGTTGTTCAGAAGGGTCATCGATCCCGCGTCCCGGGGAACATACTCGCGGTCATTTATCAAGTTCAGGGGATATCCCAACCAAATTTTATCGACTTAGTTTAGCTAAAGTAGGTTTCAGGATAGGAACGTTGAAAAATAAATTCGATTACTATTGTATATATATTATGCAGTTTATCAAACGTGTAATTAAATCCAGTCAGAGTCATTCGGTTTTGGCTGGGAACGAGCATAATCGCTGCCCTTAACATTGAGAATGTGTTGACAATATGGAAAAAATCTTGCATGATCGCTCCAAGGATCGTCGTGTAGCTCCCAGTCCTTCATGGATCCGTTGCAGCTATAACAGCAAACGATGTCTCCTACTTGCTCACGATAATGAAAGCCGGCGCTGCAAAGCTCTGGAACGAGGTGTGTAAGAACCTTTGGCCACATCCTAAAGGTTTCTAACCTTCCATCGTAAGTATTGAGTAGTGAGTCATCAACAGTACTTGTCTTCTCACCAGTCCCACAAACATCAGTGTCTAAAGTGTCCGGCTGTACAAGACGTGATTCCTCACAGGCAATCGATACATTGTTAGTAGCTTCTGGGGACTTAACAAAAGTACAATTTGGACTCCAAATTGCATGCTGTTTGAGGGGGTCGCCCGTGACTAACCATCTGTCAATACAAATGTTGCAAAAAGGGCACTGCACCTGTTTGACATTCTCATGGTAGAAAAAACCTGCTCGAGCCATCTCATCCGGTTTTGGCTGAGTTAAAGAGCTATCTACGAAACTGGCTAACCTAGCCGACTCCTTGAAGTACTTATTCGAGCTCATGCTTACAGTTCAACTTTGCAAACAACAATGACTAAAGTTGTCTATTATGGCTTGTATTTATACTAAAATGTGGGCTGGTGGGGGAAAAAAAATACAGACACATATAAAGTAAAGGGAATGTATTAAAACCAATCTTATTCAATAGCTCTTCAAATAATATTGTTTTATAACTGAGCAAATAACATGGGCAAGTATCCACAGCATCGACGTCAGGTGAGTTTTCATCCTTGTAGTATGCCCAAGTACATGTGTTGAAGTGATGTCCATAGGGGGAGTCCACAAAGTAGCTTCCAAGATGTCCCTGTTCCAGGTCGTGAATATCTCGCATCAACTTGTACAACTGCGTCATAGTCCTGCAAAAATCCATGTAGGGCAGGTACTTGAGGAAGATGTGGTAGGCGGGTATAGAGGCGAGCCGCACGAGTCCGGTTGTTTCATATGTGTGTACAGAAGGACTCGTCATCAAAACGTCTGAAATGACCTCTACCGCCTGGAGGGCATGTTCTTCCTTGTAGTCGTGTTGCTCTCCCATCTCGGCGGAGAACGATGACGAGTTGCGCAACAAAAAGCACAAAGAAAAGTGTCAAGAAGAAGTACAGCAAAAACGTATTGGGCGATGCCTGATCCTCCCCTCTCAATTCAAAAAAGAAAACAATGGTAGAGGAGAAGTTCAAGTTTGAACGATGCTCGACAGGTTGGGGTGTAGTAGTGTTAACCAAACTGGTATGATTTGAAACCAAATGTTTACAAATGTCTCCCAAACGATCCTTGACATCCGATGGTATACCGGTTTTGAGCTGGGCAAATCCTTCCACAAGATGCTCGAGAGAATGCTCACCACAATCCATGAACGAGAGCTAACTGCAACTGAACATCTTCAATTCGTGCGCTCATCATAAAAGCCCAAGTCAAAAAGTGGAGTGGAAGCGGGGTTTTGGTCAGTGCTGGTAGTGGTGGTGGAGGTAGAAAACGTGTTAGCACCCCCACCAGTTGAAGTCAGATCTCTCATTTTATCCAAAACAGCATCAATAGTTGACAGCAAACTCACCAGATTTGAAGTCGCTTTTGCATTAAGTGTAACGCTGTGCGGGTCTGTTTTCAAAAGTCGATCCAGCCAATTCGGATAATAGCTCAAAACCAAATGGTTATGAGGAGTGGTAGAGGCATTCATGTGGGTACCATGTAGAAATGTATTGTCCGCCTTGCGATCAGTTTGTGGAAGCTGATGGCTCAATAAATCGTAGTCACTAACACAAATGTAGAAAGGAGTTGAGCGGGGCGTGCGAATGGCAATGATGGGACTTGTTAAATCAGCTAGCCCGACCACCAACTGCAAATTCCTCACTCTATCAAGAACAAACGTACTGGTTAACATTAATGAATCCATGATGAAACTACTTGCTTGAAAACCTCTTCAACAAAATATATAGAGACTACCCCCACTCAATGTTACTCTCATTTTGCCAAGTATCATGCTCGGGACCAAATCCAAGCCAGCGAACGAGTACCCTCCCCCTCCTTTGTTTAAGTATCCTTTCCACCAAATATCTATCTGGAAATGCTGTTGCCCGAAGCTCTTCTTCATAAAATCGTCCCAAAACCGGTTTGTTATATACATCTTTAAGATAATATGTCGGAACCTCGCCACCGCGAACTCGAGTTATTGTAAATTGTTCGTTCGTCCAATTGGGTAGGTAGGATTTTGCAAAAACATGTTTCAACTTGCTGATCCGCACCCTGTCTCCAACCTTGAAACGAGGTCTACGAACCCTCAGAATTGGGGGGAATAGCCTCCGGATAATTGACGGTTCGTCATCCTTTGTAACATCTGCAGGTTTCATGCCAATACTGCGATGAACAGTGTTGTTGTAACGATTCAAAAGAGCGGGTATCAAAGCAATCCATTTTGTATTACCTTGAATAGTAAATTCTAAAAACAGTAGTCCTTTAATTGTTCTGTTGAAGCGTTCTATTATAGTTGCATGACCATCACCTTGAGTAGAATAAAGATGGATGCCATGACGGCGAAAAAGAGCATTTACCCTTGAATTGTAAAACTCTTTTCCTTTGTCGGTTTGGAAATGATTCGGTGTAAAGCCACATGATTCAATAATGAGCTCAAGCCCTCTTGCAACTTCTAAAGCCGATTTGTTGCGCAACGGCTCTGCCCATGCTCTTTTTGAACCAGCATCAATAACTACCAGCAAGAATGTATAACCGCTGTCTGGGTACATACTTAAATCTATAAGATCCCCCTGCCACAAGTCGTCAAAAACACATTTAATTAACACTCTCGCAGTTTGGTAATTCCGTCTCTTGGGTTTATGGATTTCCCGAGCTAACTCCCTTTTTAGGTCCATAGTGTGTTTGTAGATAACCTAACGTGACAAAGTCCTGTGGTGAAACGGGTTGTGCAGTACTAAGGAGGCGATAAGAACCAAAATGAAGAATTGATGCGTTGGAATCCCTATTATATGGAAGTGCAGCGCTATTCACAGCGTCAGTCGGATTAATCGGTGGTCTAATATTAATCAAACGCCGATTACCTATATCAACAACATTAGGTTTTGCCATTAACACATTCAATCTTCTTAGGGCTGATTCAAGTTTGCTATCCAGAACAGAAGTAATTTCAGTGTTAACTATTCCTTGTACCTTTTTTAAAAATGCTGGTGACGATTCTACGTGTAAATCCTCGATGGCGTCCTTAATTTTTCCATCAAGCTCTGCAGCGCTAACTAATGGTTTCGTCAATTCAGAAACTTGCAGTTTTACATCTCCAGAGCCTGAGGGTGTTTGGGTAGCTGTAGCAACGTAACGTGGGGAATAGGGGCTAAGCCCTTGAGAACCAAACCTGCTGGAAGCTTGCATGACAATGACATGTTAACCAATGATATTCAACTCTTTTAACTCCTCAAGGATAGAATAGATTTCTGGATCGTGAGCCGTATGACCTGCATGTTTTGACGCGAAAAGTAAACGTAGCCGATCGACAAGTTCATTCGGATCGTCAAAATACACGTACCTTGGTCTGTCTTTTGTCATCCTTACAAACCCCTTTCCCCAGCTTGATTTTGAAGGTATATTTGGTGCTAGTAATTCCTTTAGTATATGCCTGTACTTGTGTCCACTCGTATTCAAAGGTCTAAATTTTGAATAACCTTGATGTGCAACATTACTTTGCCAAACCAAGTCCCTGTAGTTGGCACGATCTTCGGATGTGTACGTTTTTGAATCAGGAGCTTTTAAAAATAAAAGGTTTAACAACCCCTCAGTTATGGGGAATTGCAACTTATCACCGAGGTATATGTAATCACGATCCATCGTCAATGGCTTTGATCCTAAAGTTAGTTTTCCTATCGGACTAACCTTGGGCCCGTAGATTTTATCCATTTTTGGGTCGGCAGTCCCCATTATTAAAGAACGTAAAAAAGGTCTTGCAAACAAATTAAATTTGCGCAAGTGTGACTCTAGTTCATTTTGACCTTCGGGAGTCCTGATAGACTCTTCGAAAGTATTACGAATTAAATCATCCCTTTTCGGAGTGCTAGTAGGTAGAACTGATGAAAGTGAATGTGAAGGTTGTTGTGGGGTGAATGGTTTGCTAATAAAGGCCTGAGAACCGTCACTGTTTGTTTGAATATAATCACCTGCTTCTAACCCAAGGAATGGATCGTCTACCTCACCTTCTTCCCCCTCATCATCCCCCTCGCGTTTCACCAACTCCACCAAGTGAGAAGGTAAAGGAAGAGGGGGTGAGGTAGCTGGCCTTGTTACCTTAGGAATACGGATCCTAGTTTGTTTCTTCTTTCTTCTAAGCGGTAAGCCAGCAGGATGGTGTGTGCGACGTCTGTTAGATGCTTGAAGATTCTGATTACTTGTTGGCGTTGCCGATTCTGCTGCTGCTGCTTGCATAGGCTGAAAAATATCTTTCAAAGGTTCCAAAAACGCTGATGTATCAAGTTTAGTTTGAAATTGTCCACTCTTAAGCAACTTGTATTTCTCTTTAACAGCGTTTTGGGCCTTCACAAGCCTCGAAGTAATACGTTTCTCCTCTTGTATTTTCATTGTGACTGATTGGAAAATCTACACTTCTGGCAATATATAGACGTCAAAACCCATTCTATATCGACCATTATTCAAAGCCTGTTCTTTATCTATGACTAAAAATGAACTTTGTGCCCAGCATCGATTGCAAATCTCTTTAAATGATGCAAAATCCATATCACCCTGTACGTGATCATCAAAAATATGTCGAACATTTAAAATGTCCATTTTAAAGAGTACGAGCATAGTGAGGTTTATGCGTATTAGATTTTTGGGCACCAATACATAACTGTGAGTACAAAAAAATATATCGATAGCAAAGTGGCGGGACATTGCAAAATACTCCCTCAAAATCTTGTAGTCTTCTGTTATAATGTCGTCAAAAACAACTACTGAGCGAGGTTTTATTTCTTCCGGCCTCAACAAAACGACCTGGCCATCTACAGGAGATGGTCCAAAAGAGTAAAAGCCTATTTTAGCTGCCAATGGTTCCAATACTCTTCTTAAAAATTCGTATTTTTCTTGATTTAGAGTTCTGCAAAATAGGTACACATTTTCAAATCTCAAACCATTCGGATGAAGTAGAAGGGATAGAATGCTACAAGTTTTTCCAGATCCTGAAGGACCACATATTAAACCTCTTATGGGATTACTACCGAACAAAGGTCCATGTGGTAAATAAGTCGACTTGATACTACCCACAACGTCATCCTCCCTTTTCTCCTCTTCCACGTCATCGCTTACCTCTAGTCGGACGTCTTGCTTTACGAACAGCATAAGTGAGACTAATCAAAGGTTGTGAATTAGTGAAGAATATAAGGTGTTCTGTAAAACAAATCCAACAAGCAAAGTTTAAAAATTAGTATTTTTTATTGAATAGCATGATTAATTATTAGTGATCAAATTTCATGTACGTAACATTTCTTGCTGTTGTTTGACTATAGTCCACGCCTGACGATTCCGGTCAAAGGTAGATACGAGACAATATTGTCTTGAAGCATCAGGCAGTATGCAGAGGTGTTGGGAGGTACCGCTTCCTTCGTTTCAAAGTCTATTCTAATGTCGAGAACACTGTTTCCAGTGCTGGACTCAAACTGATGACTGCAATCAATGACGACAATCGGTGCAAGACGTATGAATTCATCGTAGGTCAACAGGGGTTCGGACCATTCATTGGAGTAATACGAATGTTGAAAATCTGCATACATTTGGTACAACAATGCCACTTGCTTGGTATCAAAATCAAGGTTCATTCTACTGTACGGGAATACTTGTGAGCCAATATGAACGCGCAGGTTTGTTAATTTACAATGGTCGAATAGAGTGACATCTTTGTCCACATCCTTTTGACGGGCCGTCTGCAATGCAAAAATAATGTAACGGGGTTTTTCCAAGTCTGTACTGTTTTTGACGGTCCAAGAAAACTCCTTGTTGGTGGGTGGAAGTGATGGAAAAACGGACAAGTTCCAACGTCTAAAACCCATAGTTATAGGCTCGTTTTTTCCAAGTATGGAAAGTAAATTGATCTTCTCCCTATCAGAAGGAGTGGCATATGGCAAATACCAAACCATTTTGTTAATTGTCACCTCTGGTTTTCCCGTTGTTGGAGCACCATCGGCCACAGGGACGCGCTTAATGATCATGTTAGCGTTGGAGGCAGACCTGTTGAGTACGAGTTCCATGCGAACATTTACTAAAATCTGTCGATAATCCTCGGCAAAACCCAACAATGTGTTTAGCGGAACACAAGCGGAAAATTTTCCACTTGAGACATCTACGAGGGGGTTTAATACATTTGTTAAAGATGGCATCATCCAACCAGCTTGTTGAAGTCCATTAATAGTTGCCTTGCTGTAGCCTGCGTACGCTTTCATATTGGATGATATGCCTGGATAATTTGTCCGGTCCACGACCTCTCCATTTACGACCAATTTTATTTCGTCAAATCCCTGCGCAATTGCGTTCGGGGCCAAAGTGTACCTGTCATATTTAGTCAAACTTCCTTCTACGTACAGGTAACTTTTTGACACAAGCACATATTCCCCAGGCTGTGAAAATGGGAACCTGATTTCATCTGAAATGTCATACCTGGCTGAAGCGTATGGTTCATGTTGATGGTACTCAAATTTGTACAACCTTTCATCAAATTCGGGTTGCCTGTCAATGTCCAACATAGTCCCTGCTTACGCTGAATCCTAAACTCTGAAGAAAACGGTAGTTGATGGGTGAAAGTGGTGTTTTCCTCTTGATGGACGAGCGCTCTGCCGTCGATACCTTGGATATACTGAAGTTGTTTTGAAGTGAGGGTTCTCTTTTATATTCAGATGGTGGTGTTGGTGGAGGTGGTGGTGCTGATGCTGGTGTTGTCAGTAGAGAGTGTCGATAATGTTCAAACACCAACATACTGAATCATAATAGCAAGCAGAAAGGTTCAACAAACATTTATATTGCTTTTCGAAAATGTAGACGAACTGAAATCAACTCATTTCTAAAATTTACCAATCGATCATCTTGGTCCACTATCTGAACAGTTATTTCATCGAGCCTGTTTACACTTACCGAATGATATGTGACATTTTGCGGTGTTTCAGATAGTCGGTATCCAGGAGCTACGTTCGGTGTAAACTGATAAATGACGTGAGATGGATGGCCATTACGATAATCGCCTGCACAGCACGAAAGGGCTATGCCAATGGTGGTTACATTGAATACATGTATCACATCAGTTGACCAATTCCACGTATTGCTAGGCATATCAGAGTACCGTGTGAATCCCAAAAGTTCTGAGAATGAGTCGTTTCTATTAAAATCAATTCGTTTAGAACATTTTATTCCACATTCGAGTGTGTTCATGTTTACGTCTAGCTCAAAATCGATCCCATGTTTATGTAATTCAAACGTCAGCAACTGCTTCAAATCGTCCAGTTCATATGCTCCAGTCGGAATACTGTATGCGAATCCAGTGTACAAAAAATGCTGCTTTCCAGCTGCTAGCTCGAGTCCTAAAACACGTTTTTTCACAGTAGCTGACCACACTTTTTTCAAGGGTCTGTCGGCCGTGTATGAAGCTGTTGTAGAGGCTTGTAGTACTCGTCCTTTGTCGAAACCCAAAGGTATCAATACAGAGTCATCTGCAGAGTTGAATAGTGTAGTTCCCGTCTTAATTACAGCATGGTTGTTGCGAATTGTCAAATTGAAATTCTCAAGACCACTGACGTTCAGTAGTGAATGAATGTCATTGGCATCAACAAATCGACCGCTTTTGCCATGTATACTCCGCCCAGGGTCATCCACTAAATATAACGTCGAATTTTCTCCTTCTATAAAATTCGGTATCGAAAAATACGTGTCGAAAGACAAGAGGCCGGCTTCCCAGTCCCCCGCTTCAAGGTCAATGGGAGGGAAAAAGGTTGAGTGCAACTCACTTTGACGTCCAGTTAATGTAACTGTGAAGGCTGACATACTTGCACCTACTGGTGATGAGTTATACTGTTTCCATTCATTTTATAGTTTTCCGACATTGTCCACAAGAAGAGGAAACACAAATGTCCGCAAATTATGCTGTTATAGCTTTGCATTGCATTGGTATTGTAATAGATGCGTCTATATGGTCCAAAGTAGTTTTTCCACTCCAATGGAGGTTCTAAAAATCCGTAGCTATCGTAGTAAAATACTCTTTCCTTATCAAGAAAGTAGCATGTCCAGTGTGTTCCACCACTACCATTGACGGAGGAATCTAAATTGATGACTGCAGATTCAACTGATTTCGGCATGGTGTAGGGTATTTGGTCTCGCATTTTCACTCCAATAAAACCTTCAATTTTGGCCACTTTACATAATCCTTCCAAATCTGTGTTGGTTAAGGACCGTTTTGGAAGGATGATTTCTAGTTTTTTGTCATGTTGACGGCGACACCGTTTCCTTTCCCCCTGTATGGCCGGATATAAAGCCCCTTACCATTCCTAGCTATTCTCTTGATACCACTTCCGCCAGCACTCGACATCGCCGTCGTTTTCCTGTTGTATGGCCGGATAAAAAGTCCTTTAGCTGATGCTGCTGAAGTTCTAATGTCGTTCTGTTCCATTTGTTTGTTGTGTCTACGCACCTCTTCTAGTTCAGCTTGCCCTCGTTTTGCGTCAATTACCGTTTTAGCAACTGCAGCACTACCACCCAAAAGGGCTGAAAAAAGCGGTATAGCTGCGAGGAGGGCTGGTAGAAAACCTCCTTGAATGTCCACACCTTTAACATTTCTAAGTACATGTTTGTTGTCCTTGTTTATCCCCCTCCTCCTCCTCCCAATCCCCCTCCTCCTCCTCCTCTTCTTGTTCTTCAATGAGCTACTGTGAAACCGAAGAGCGCCTCCTTCTCCCCCTCCTCCCCCTCCACCACCACTTGATGTTGAGATGGTGCTCCTATGCTTGGCGTGAGGAGCTTTCCTGCTGCGTTTGCTGGTGGTACGAAGATTACCTCCTTTGTAGGTCTTCATCTTCATTGCGTTGACTATTAACCAGGCGGCTACTCGTTCTGAAAATGGTACAGTTTTGTTGTTTGCCAACTCCCAGGCACCCCACTCGAGCTGCTTGTCGGCTTCAAGTCGTTTTTGATTGTCGGTAGTCTGATGGTAAACTTTATCGTGATGATAACACAAATTGTCTACTAAATTGATTCCTCTTTGGCCTTGTTCGTGACGTTTTTGAAAATTCGTACCGGGACCACAAAACTGCCAAGGCTCACGACCAGAGTGTGATAGAAATGATGGAAAATGTACTTCAAACGGTAATTTGTCTATAAGTTTATTTACGAGGGAACGTCCACTCTGTTTGACTAATTTCATAATACTAAACTACAAGCGGCATGGTTACGACTTATATATATTATGTACAAGCATAAAACAAATGTGCAAAAGATACGATAAGCACAGCATTTTTAATGTTCCTTATACAACATCGTCATCATCAATAACAATTACCGAATCTTCACAATTTTCGCTTATCGCTTCTACTGCTGTTGGCGCTCTGTGATGTCCCCATGCAAGAGTGTGAACACCATCGTTTAGAACAATTCTTTTGTCATCATCTTTGGAAAGACATCGTTTCTTTTGACGTATTGTATACAACTGATGCTTGCGAGAGCGAATTGAATTAAACTGCATGCACATACTGCTACCATCCCCCAACTCCGATTCTTTATGCTTTGAAAACAAAATGTTTTTATAATCTTGAAATGTAAGTTTTTTCTGAACACTATATTTGGGGGTTCCTTTGCTTTTTTTAATTATTACTTCTTTTCCATTATCTATTTCTTGCACTTTAATTGCATACATTTTTGCCCTCAGTGCTACAAATTCCAAAATTTTGTTTGATTTCATTTCATCTTTGAAGTAGCCTGTTGCACAATGAAAACGTTTGTTGTAATATCTACTGGTAATAGGTAGTTCTGAAAAGTCAAAATAATTGCTTAAATTTTCACTATTTTTTACCTCCTCTCGCCAGTCTTTGCCGTTGGTTTTTATCCTATACAACAGTGAATCGGTATCGGTGTAACAAAGTTCCAACCTAGGGCTACCATAATGTCGTTTCATGACATTATAATGAAAAGAGAGCATGTGCACTTTGGACAAATCTAAAATGGCTGCCCCCGCTGCAATAGGGCTATTTAAAAGAACCTCTTCTTTAGCCATTTGAAAACCTATTACATCCTTTCCAAATACCGTATGACGTAAATAATGAGGTGAATTGATTAGTTTCCTAGCTGATTCCCAATTAGTAACTATTTTCATATTCATATGGTTTCTCATGTTTTGAATCAATTTACCATAGTTGGCATTACATAGGTATTTAAGCATTTGTGATTCGGACTGGTACTTGGCCTGAGCTCGCTTTTTGTAGTTAAATTCAATGTAGGACTTTATCCAGGGGGATTGCTTGAATCGCACAACCTCGTGGACTTTTGTAATCTCAACTCCTAAGCTTGATAATAATTGAAGCAGGCGGTAATGAGCTATGTAACTTTTCTGCTCTCCGAGGCTCCCAATCAACTTTTTCTCTTTTGAGCCTGGAGTGTGCATATGGTTTATGACTGGGGGAAAATCGTTGAATACATCGTGCAAATGCAGCGGTGTGTATAAATCTACCTCTGCCAGATATCCAAATTCGGATTTGTCTGTCACAGTAAGGAGATTCACACTTTTTGGGCAAACATATTCATAATCAGAAATGGGTAGGTATTTTTTCATGCAATGTGCGTGCAACCCATTTGCATCTATATAACAGATGTCGTAAGTATCATTTGATTCAGCAAACCTTAACGATGCACCACAATAACCACCTCGGATTGAGCGTTCGAATAGTGTGTACATTGATTCATCGGTAATTAGCTGAACTTTTGCAGAGGTGAAACTGAGCATTGCTTGTTGAGCAATGCCTGGTAAAGAGTATAGATGGAACGGGTCTAATCGATACTCAGAGTTTACCATTTCGGTTCGAAACAGCTCGAAAAACTCAGCCAACAAAAGCACATCCGAAATCAGATAAAGTGTTGCAAATTCACCGAGCGTTTTTATGTTGAATTCTTTCCATATACGTTGAGCCCTATCATATTTTTCTTGGGAGATATCTTCCTCGTGTAACTCTGAATAAAAGTCTTGAATCGATGGCAGCTGTGTCATTGACAATTTTGATAGACTATCAACAAAGTCATAACAAAAAATTGATTTCTTTCTAAGCAACTCAATATGTTGAGGGTTGGGATAATGAAGGGGTATAATTTTTAACTGTTCGGTTGAGAGAGTTTGACTTAGGTTGTCGAGGCTACACGACATAAAGCGAAATGAGTCGATGAATCGGAAGAATATTGAGTGATTACCTTTGTCGGAAAAGAATTCTTTCGATATAGATATAAATGTTTCTTCAGTATGTGGTAAAACTTTGACTTTCCCAGGTGTCTGGGATAATTGCTGGACAATGAACTTGAAATCGTAATGACTTCCAGAATGAAAAATTATTGGCGTAAAATTTGGGGCGGTAGACAGGATATTGCATTTTCGATGTGCCGCTCCTGTATATTTACCAGTGAAATGTGAGTGATCATGCACTTTGTCACAATCAAGTAATTCCTCATTGCACAAGTGACATTTTTTTGCAAGTTCGTGCGATAAATGTTCTAACTCCGACATTGGAAGCATTGGTTTTTTGTTTGTAAAAAAGCAATCTATTAGTTCATTAGCTATTCTAGCAAGTGTTTTCATTAGCTCTTCACTCGCATTTTCACCGGTATACGTTATTACTTTATTGAAATCGGGATGATCTTTATATAAATCTGTTGCAACAAACAACCCAAAACTCATCATAACATGCTTTTGATAGGCGTAGCTGTTTGCCGTTTTCCATTCACTGTCCTCGGGTGTTAATTTTTTCAACATAGATTCCACGTCCGCATATACCTATTATGACAGGGAGTTTAATCCTATACTGGTAGCGTTCAAATTTCAGCTCAGCTTTGTCGGCTGATGGCATCACTGTCCTAGAAATGGGTCCAGAGCTGATATTGCAAAATTTTTTGTGCTTTAGCATGCGCTCTTCTTTGCTGGTTTTTTGGCTAGAGTCATAATCTTGGTAAAACGTAAAGCATTTTTTACAGATTACCATCGGACTTCTGTTGGTGGTTAATTGACGCTGTACAAGCTTATTGAAATTTAGAATACGAACTATATGGGGGTATTGTGCAGTTCCATCAATTATTAATAAATCTTTGTGGTCATCCTTTTCACTGTCAGTTATTTTGAGGGGGTAAATTTTGCAGTCTTTACCGATGTTATAAACGTTTATTGACACGTTATTGTTTTTTTCAAATTCTTTAATTTGAAACAGTGGTGTTGGAAATTGAATATTGTTGAAAGAATAAATTTTTCCGTTTGGAGGATTTAGAGTTATCGCATGGAGAAAACATTTATCATCATTTTCAAGTTTTCGACAATCAACCGCGCCGGTTTTTTTCAACCATTCGGGCAACTGGTTTTGATGGCCAACTGTTAAGGGGTCATATTTGGACATTGTCAAAGTTAAACCACAAACAGCTATAAAAGACCACCCGCTACCCTTCTTTTGATGCTCATCTGATTGGGCAATAATGTTCCCAATTATTGTGTCCAATATGTCTTCTATGTCAGTGAGAGGTACAATAGCAACCGATTTGCACTGAAACAATCTATTTGCTTCTTCACCGGTTTTTGGCTGGATGTAAACACAATCTACACCAAGGTGCACTTTTAAAGAATTCCACATCTCGCAATGTGTTTGAATTTGCATTTTGATTTTTTCCTTGTTGATTTCTAAAAATTCTGCAATGGTATAGGATTCATTGGTGTTTGGTAAATAAAATGTTTTAAGTTTGTTGTTAAAATGGCTTTCGATTGGATAAAATTCGTCAGAAAGATGGTTTAACAGATTGATGTTGGCTGTAGCCTGATTTTTTCCGATCTGTTCGTTGTATGTTATTTTCTCTTTACATTGTATTTCATGAACATTCTTCATTGGTTTCGACATTCCAGTTTTTTTGCAAACGGAGCAGTGGTAAATTTTGCACATTTGCTTTATCATGTGTTTGTTCAGATTTCTTTTGAATTTGTACGTGTTCCCACATTTATGGCATTCGTATTTCAGTTTTTCATGGATTGGAGAGTTTTTAGAAATTTGTTTTACCTTTCCGTACATTTTTCCATCATTTATCACAGTGACCCGTGCTTTAGGTGAGCATACATTTAAATGCTTACAAAAGCTTTGCATATTCATGAAGGTTGCCTGGCATGATATACACTGCTTTGGTAGACAAAGGCCATTGTTAACGTGAGCGCTTATAACCGTAGGATCTTGTATGGTTTTCTTACATACTGTGCACATGTATGAGGGTCCTTCTGCGCTGCTAGCAGCGGCGTTGGAGTTTTGTGGGTCCATTGGAGATGAGGTGGTGGTGCTGGTGCTGGTGCTGGTGGTGCTGGAGGAGGCGGCTAGCTTGGCAGGGGATGCTGTTGAGAGCTGTGGAGTGATGAGAGATTTTAGAGTCAGAACTTGGTTATTTTGACTATATATTCACCCCCACCCCCACACAGTTCTCCCTACTCCAAAAGATTCCCCCCATACCACTTCAGAATTTTGTACTTATCCCTCTCCAGACATTTTGGATGTTTACCCACACCTCTTAAAATCCCTTCCACTTTCAGATCATCTTCCCCACTTTCCCGGCTTCTACCAGCGTTGTACATTTGTATATAAAGAAGTCACTTTCCATGCATTTGGCATCCATTCCACTTCACCAAGTGCTTGAGAACACCATCAAACATGAGCTCTGAACTGTGAGTACTTATTTATTAACATTCTTCTTTATACCCTCCCTCATAAATTCAGACTAAATACCAGCACTTACTTTTTAGTTAATTTTTTTTTCTTCTCCTCCTTCTTCATTCAATTGTTTTTGTAGCTAAAAACATCCTCCTGGCGGTATTATTGCAACATATACATCCCCAACCTCTATTTACCACATGCCGGTAAATATTACATTCCTGCAACAAAGATGACCATGTTACGTTTGCACAAACTTACATAGAATGTAACCGTTCAGAGTTTAAATGTGAAAAAATTTAAAAACGACTGGGGGCTACGATCTAAACTACAGTGTTGAGTACATTAATTGCAGCGTTTTTCGTTTTCTATTTTTTTTTAGTATCAACGTGCTGAACAGCAGGAGGGTTGCTTCGCTGCCGGAGCAGATAAGAATGCATGACGTTCCCCTCAACAAACTTTTCACAGTACGTGGGATGAGAGCTGTGGACCACGAGAAGTATGGACGCTCCATACTTATCCAGTTCAGTGATTACGTGTCGGACGACATGTTTTCTTCATACCTCCCGAAGCGCTATGCCCGGGAGCTGTCTGACGAAACCATTGACTACGTCAACAACTGTGGCGAGACGCCCCTACTATTTTACGTGGAGAAGCATGCTAATAGCACATGTTTTTTGAAATTCAAATGGGAAAATGTGACAGATGCCCAGCCATTGTTTTCTGAATAGTCTTTCTTTTTTCTTGAATTACATATTAAATTTTTTGTATTATAATGTTTTTGTTTAGAACCTTCCCACAACCATGAAACGTTAGATATTAATTGGTAAACATAAAGTCTACTTACAATGCTGTGTTTGGCTTGCAGCGGGTCCCGCTTCAAAATATCTTCATTCAATTCCAGCATTATTGCGGTGATGTTCTGCTCTGTTTCTTCGTTGAACGTATGAACGTTATATATAGTTGCTTCGACACTTCTTACCATGATACTACAGATGACGAAAAAGAAGGGGGGGTCATGTTTTTCCTTTTTGGGGGTGAGTTCTGTCGACTTCCTTGACACTTAGATCAGTTAAGACTGGCTCATGTTTATCGTTACAAAAATAAGTGAAACAGCTTTTACTCGAGCTCTAGCCAAATGTATAACAAAGATCATCGTTGGGATGACGTCAGTTCAATGGGTTTTTAGCTTCCTAGTAGCCATGACATATTACAAACATGTAGCCGTATAAATGAGGGGCACACCTTATTTGGACACTGTCTTCCGCATTTTTCGGGCTTGAAGTAAATTCTGTTTTTGCCTTTCAATAAAGCAAGCCTTCGTATATATTATATGAATTGAGATAAGCTAAAATAAGTCAATGACTTCGGTTGGAGTGCCCCTGAACTTGATAAGCGACCGTGCGTATGATCCCGGACTTGGATCGAGGGCTGTTGCATAACCACGTCTTCTGAAATACAGCTACCTCCCCAGTATGTAAATTTTTTACTTACCTGCCTCAATCGCCAAACGGTTCAGTATGCAAATCAGGACCCTCCATCAGAAACATTCTTCCTTATCACCTGTTTCAATGTCACAGCTGCGGGATCGAGGAGATGCTCCGGGTTTTCGTACAGACAAGTAAATTCGCTCGTTACGTCGGTATGATCACTCGCAGCCAAAACCGAATGACTCTGACTGGATTTAATTACACGTTTGATAAACTGCATAATATATATACAATAGTAATCGAATTTATTTTTCAACGTTCCTATCCTGAAACCTACTTTAGCTAAACTAAGTCGATAAAATTTGGTTGGGATATCCCCTGAACTTGATAAATGACCGCGAGTATGTTCCCCGGGACGCGGGATCGATGACCCTTCTGAACAACAGCTATGTACCCACACACTAGGACATTTTCTACATACACCCCCAACCCCCCCCCCCCTCCCCCAACAAATCTACAATGGATCCCAGAAACAATCAACCTTATCAACTGTTCCCAATGTCACAGCTGCGGGGCTCGGGGAGATGCTCCCGGATTTTGTACAGGCCAAAATATATAGTTACTCACCAGTATGCTAATTAGGATACACGCTCCCGGAGCAACGGAGCCCAAGGTCAAGGCTGCTTCTGCTCCTTGTACAGAGATACCCTACTAACATTGAAAAAAGCATTATTTTTTATTTAAAAAAGCATTTTTCTGTGATAAAAGCATTATTGTTGAAAAAAAATTATTTTTTTTCAATCGAGAAAAAAGCATCTTTTTTGAAGAAGTTTTGTTGGAAAAAAAAGAAAAAAATTATCATTGAAAAAAGCATTAGGTAGGTACCTATTTTATTTTTTTTAAAGCATTATGAAAAAAAAAATTATAAAATTCTCCTTGCGTGACTCCTCGAAGGAAAAGATTCAATGACACTCACAATGCTGCTGTTTGAGCTAATTTTGTCGGGGAAAAAAGCATTATTTTATTCAAAAAGAAATTTTGTTGAAAAATGGCATTAAGTATAACATTGAAAAAAAGCATTATTTATTATTTTAAAAAAGCACTATTGTTGAAAAAAAGCATTATTTTTTGAAGAAGTTTTGTTGGAAAAAAAAGAAGAAAAACAATTATTATTGCAAAAAGCATTAGGTACATATTTTATTTTTAAAAAAGCATAATGAAAAAATAAATTATAAAATTCCCTTTGCGTGACTCCTCGAGGGAAACGATTCCATAACACTCACAATGCTGCTGTTTGAGCTAATTTTGTCGGGAAAAAAGCATTATTTTATTCAACAAGAAATTTTGTTGGACCAGAAAAATAAGCATTATCCGCCACCCTGGACCCCCTGTTGCTATATACTTAAAGCGTGGCGGCTAAGTTGTAAAACATGGAGCATGCTTTAACCTGTTGGCTCCTACAGTAGCCGGCATAGTCGTATACTATCGTATGACGTGTGTACATACCGTCATCGCCGACTCGGACGAAGCCGGCACCGACACAAACAACGCATCTATGATGCCTGTGATTACGAAGTCAATGATATTAAAGAAGGTAGGCAATATTAATACTTTAATACTTTATTGAGTTCAACAACAGATTCAGAAGTACATGCAGACCTAGATGTACTGGTACGATGAACAGTACACGTACCCCACGAAGTCGAAGGTGGGCATCAGGGCAATCAGGGCCTGGACAGAGAAGCATCACCGGAGCGCCGTCCAAACTCAACTGAATGAATAATGCAAATAAGGATGAGGACTCGGGTCTCCTAACAACTTATACGTTAGATAGATAGATATAATGTTTATTTGTAGAGGTCATTGACCGTTACAAGAGAACAACTTATACGTTGTTTGTGTACGTATAGTCAAGTACTTCTCGTACGTAACCAGTACTTCTCAGGAGGGTTAAGGAGGGGGAAATTGGAAGCATGAGATGTGGTGTGATGTGTAATAAATTCAAGCTTTCCAACGAGTGGTGAACGATTTTTGTGGGGTGGAAAATGAGGAATTTTTATTCTCTCTACCAGTGATTCGTTGTACGTGAAAATAATTAGAAAAATAATAAGAAATAATTTGCGCTATTTCCGTGACACATCTTTGTAACGTTTTTGGGAAGTTAGGTCATGGCGAATGCATGTTCCATGCTAATAAAAAAAAAAGAAAAAAACCAGTGATTTAATAAACAATGGTTATGACTGTGATTATGTAAACTATAGGTAAATACTGAACTCATTGTAGTAGTTCACATCGCTCCAACTATCGTTTAGAGTTGGATCCTTCTCATTTTTCGTGCTATTTGACGTTTTCCTAATGCAAGTGGTGATAGGTTCTATAAAACTTCTCTTGTACCACGGTTTAGTTCTGGATTTTGTAGTTAGCACAGCGAACCATCTTGTGCGTTGTGCCCTCGTTCATTTCTCGTGAATTACCAATTACTCAGCTCCCTATGAAGGATGAGCCGGATCTCGTAACCCCGGTCGTTTTCGCTAAACTTGTACCGAAGCAATCAAACAACGGACAATTCCTTGCCAAGTCCTATCACTGAGAAGTGGATCATGAGAAGTTCGCAGTTATTAGCGGGAGGGATGCGGGAAGGCTAGCGTGCGGCAAGCCATCTCATCGGCCGAGCTGAGCCAATAAGGGTTATTACGGCTTTATCAGCTTGTACTGATAATTGCCCTTCCTTCAAGTCTCATCCAAAAGAGGTGGTAGGGAAGGGGAGGGGGATTATCTGTAAGGAGCCACGTAAAGATTACGATCAGGCTGTATATCAAGCTCTGAAATGGGTTCTGCACGAAAACATCGACGCTCTGCCAGTCTCTTCTTCTAGGCAACTTGACTTTTCAGCTGAGCTCAGCAACGTAAAATATATTACATATGAACTAAACTGTGCTGATCATCAAGGAATCGTTAGAAAAACATTACAATCTGCACGTCATTCCTAATTTGTCGCATGTTTGTATGTCATGGTTCATTATTTTTCAGTAATGAACCTTTGGCATGGAGTATGAACATTTTTTAATCCCCCCCCCCCCCCCTCAAAAAATGTTAGGGTTTCCAGTTCATGGTACGTAGAATCCGAAAATGAAATTAAAAAACCGATCGAGATTATAAGGCTCTATTGCCTCAGGAAGTGGCAGTAAATTATGATTTTTGCAATGGCGATAGCCTTTGGGAGACTTTACCCTCAGCAGGACTGCTTCTAAGATGAAATTATCGGAGTACCCCATCCCGCGTGCGATAGCAACTTTATGTTTTTGCTCAAACGTTTTTATTATCTCCTGTTCCACTTCTGAGGATCTGGATATGTCTACAAGTTGTTTCGAATTTTTCAAGGGTTCCTCAAGTTCAGAAATTTTTTTTGGTACTTGGACATCTGCTGCTTGCTTTGAAACAACTTTTTCTTCAGCTGGTTGACTTTCTTCTTGAGGATAATGTTCTCACGGTTCAAATGTTCAAAAATCTTTCCTTCTGGATGAGCCAGTGGTTTCGAACCCTCGATGTCGTTACCATGCCCCAAAGGCTCTGAACTGCCACGAATTCTCGCATTCGGTTCGATAATCGATGGTCCGGAATTTTCTTTTTCAGCAGATTGATTGGTGTAAGATACCTTCGAGCTGGAGGTTTCCGAGACCTCGCCGATTTTGATAAATAACTTGGCAAGTTAGGAAATATACTTGGAACAGCTTCATCCTTCAATGACCAGCGCAAACGAGGAATGGAAACGGTCTCTCCTTTTATAAGGAATACGTCTTCCTTTATTATGGACTCGTCCAAAAAAAATGTCGGGAACATACTGGATGTTTCTCTGAAAGGACAAAATCCCTTGGAATTGCCCGATTCCACGCAGATAACAATTTTCCGGGTGGCTTGAAAAAATGTATATTTTCTTCCGGCTTACCCTTTTCATAACCAGCCTTACAGCCAGGAGCACAACAAGACGGCATGGTTTTTATGTGACTAGGCAGTGACATCACCGGTCGGTACCTTAGTTTATGACTAGAAAATACACGAAAAAACACATTTTAAGATCAAATGTTAGTCATTATATCACAGAAAGGGCGTGTGCGATCGAGCAAGGCACAAGAACTAAGGGAAAATGATTCAGAAAAACCAGCTCTTAGCGACACTAGCGCCGAAGCTTCATCTGTCCGCCGCAGTATGGGTGGCCGGGGGGGGTGAGTTTTCTCACTTCTCCTTCTACTCGTTATGATACTACTGTCGTGGTACCACTCAAATGTAACATATACCACTCTCATGTAACTTATAGATTGTAATGGATGAGGGGTTTAACTACGCCGCCCATACAGCGTAGTTTCCCCCTCTCCATCCTCTAGAAAGGTAGGGAGGCAGTGTGACAGCTGCCCCCGGAGACAAATGGTTAGATTATAACGCGTTGCCTCCGAGAGTTGATGATTCGTTTCCGCGAATCAACCGCCCCTTCAGCCGCGTGTCAAAAAGATCGGGAAGAGCCAGCATCCAAGATGGACGGGATTCCCATATACCGTCACACTCCTCCCCTTGAAAACATACTTCTTTGAAGAAGAAGTATGTGAAGTTAGACACGGGACTGAAAGTAGCATGGAGTTCTGATTCAGGAAGGGTCATCTGAAAAACTCCAAAGCTGATAGCTTCCATCGTAATGGTACTACTGAGAATTGTTACTGGTGGAGAACTTAGCTCCTTATCAATATCACTTGGCGCACTTGGACAAAAAAGGAAAGAAAAAAAGTAGTTGTCAGAGGTTCTGGTTCAGGAAAGTTCATCTGAACAACCTCTAGGTGACTAACTAACCCCCATCATAAGATGGAACAACTGGAATATAAGGTTTGTTCCATCCGCGTCAGTGCGAGTTCATCAGTGCGACACCCGCCAGTACGGAACCGAATGGGGTGGGGGTAGGTGCAGATACGAGTGCGAGTGAGTGCGAGTTCGAAAATATGACGGTAGGAACGCAAATTTGGTTCTCAGTCTTCTTTGGCTCTCAGAATTGAATTGGAGCACAAGTCACGGTAACGGCGGTCACGACACGGCACCAACAGAACAAATGAATTTTGGGGAGGTTACAGACTGTTACCTCTTGAGTTCACTTCAAAAACTCGATCGCCGTGAGTGCGGAAAAGTGCCGCACTTGGTACGGGACTGTTCTGCACTTGACGCGGAAGGAACACGGTTCGGTACAGTCGATGTAGAAAGTAGAAGTTTGGGTTCATGGAACCGACACGGTAGGAACACAGTTTTATGCGCGGATCGATCTGCGCATAATACGTTCTACTGAACTCGCTCGGATGGAACAAACCTATAAATGAAAGTAGTTGTCAGAGGTTCTGGTTCAGGAAAGTTCATCTGAACAACCTCTGGGTGACTAACCCCCATCATAAGATGGAACAACTGGGGAAAAAAAATACAAAAATAGGCATTTAACGCCAGGCATAACAGCCTTAAGAATAATATCATAAGTTTGATAATAACAATAGCAATCATGAGGTTGATTGTAATAATAATAATCATGAGGTTGATTTGCTGAAAATAGAAAATCCAATGGCCAAAGTGTATAATTGATAAACAAAGGGTTATTAAAAAGAGGATTCCTTCTGGAAAACCTCAGAGCTATTCCTTCTGGAAAAGCTCTCAAAAAGTGGAGGGGGTACCGAGGATAAAATCCAGCATGCCGTGAGTCCCTCCCGGGACTACTCCTAGCAGACTTAAGTTCTCACAAACATTTCACTAGCCAACTTTAGTTCCTGTTAATAAACGGTACGAGTGGGGACCAAAGCCGCAGGAGCTGGTACACAACCTGGAACTCCTCCATCCTCTCCCAGCAAGGGAGTGGAAGGAGAAGGCTTCCAGGGCCTATAAAACCCCGTGTCCTGCGACTTTTCTCTCATTCTACGATTCCTCTAGCCGCTGGCTACTCTCTCTCTCTCCTTACCATGTCTCTCTCCTACTCCCAAAAGATCTAGCCGATGGTGGAGGTTCGCCCTTAACCAGAACTAGCAAACACTCCTAAAAGATCGGTGGAGGTCCGCCCTTAACAGCACAAACATATCCAAAAAGATCTAGCCGATGGTGGAGGTTCGCCCTTAACCAGAACTAGCAAACACTCCTAAAAGATCGGTGGAGGTCCGCCCTTAACCGCACAAACACATCCAAAAAGATCCAGCCGATGGTGGAGGTCTCGCCCTTAACCAGAACTGGCAAATTCCCCCCTCGCCTCCCGTGGTGAATTTCAGCCAATTTTAAATTCATCACAGTGGTAACCTCCGACGTTCCCGCAACCTTCCCTTCTCTTCGAGATCTCACACGCCATGTCCACCCTCAGTAACGGCCATTTTCCCTATTTTCCAATTTCAAATTTCGCAAACTCAATTTGATACTCGAATTGCAATTTCACGTTTCCCCTGCACCTCATTTCATGTCGGCCATTTTTCAAATGTTTTCCGCATTTAAAATTTCACCTCTCAACCTGAAATTTTAAATTCCCCTCCTCCCATTTCAACAATTTGTAAAATTCAAATTTCTTCTCCAGCCGCATCACCATGGCCTCCGAGACTAACGGTAACCCCCCTCCCTTGTCTCCGCAGGAACCCACCGCATCCACCGCCGACGTCATGACCGCTGCGTCCGCTCTCCCCCTTTCTTTGCCTCCATTCTACACTCACGACCCTGCCTTATGGTTTTTTCAGGTCGACGCCGCCTTCTCCGCCGCCGCCGTCCGGAGCCAGAAGACTCGGTACGCCAGGATCATCTCGCTGCTACCATATGATATCCTGCTTCAAACCTCCGACATCTCGGCCGACAGCGCCTCCGCCTACGACGACCTTCGCAGCCGCCTAACTTCCCTCTACCAGCCCTCGAAGTTCGCCCGGATCTCAGCGCTGTCGCAACCCCACCACCTCGGGGACCTCAAACCCTCCCACCTCTTCCGCCGCCTACGTCATCAGCTCAATGACGTCATGACGGCCGACGTCACCCGGACTTTCTGGCTCCGCGCTCTTCCCCCCGCCGTGCAGCTCGCCCTCGCTGCCCACCTCGACGCAGCGGACGACGACCTCCTTCGCCTTGCCGACGCCATTCAAGACCTCACTTCTGCCACCACGGTCAACGAGGTTCGCCACCCCCCTACTCGCCCCGCCTCCTCCGACCGTAGCCGACGCTCCCTCTCCTCCGACCGTCGGCACCGATCCCCCTCCACAGACCGCAGGGGACGACCTTCCCCCTCCGACCGACGTGGGCGCTCGCCCGAACAACGTCGGGAACTCCCACCTCCGCAACGGGCCTCAAGCCAACGGCCGCGGAAGCAGCTGCTCCCCGCCGACCACCCCAACCGCTGCTTCTACCACGTGAATTTCGGGAATAAAGCCCGAAATTGCACGCCGCCCTGCGCCTTCCCGAAGGATTCGGGAAACGCCGACGCCCGCCGGTAAATCCGGCGGGCCCCCCTCCTCACACCCTCGGGGGGGACCACCGCCATCCACCCCCCGCCACCATCGCCTCCGCGACAACCTACGCAGACGCCGTCCGCCGCAACCAACCTCCCGCACCCGCAACCTACGCAGACGCCGTCCGCCGCAACCAACCCCCCACAACCGTTACCAACGCTCCCATCACACCGCACCCTAGTGCCGCACCTGACGCCGTCCGTACGACCCGGACGACGCCCGCTTCCCCCGCCCCGGCACCGACCGCTCAGCGGGCTCGCCGCAAAAGACGCGGCCGCCGCCGCCGCACCGCCGCTGCCGCATCCGCCGCTGACGCATCCGCCGCTGACGCATCCGCCGCCGCCGCACCCGCGGCCGACGCATCCGCCGCCGACGCACCCGCCGCCAACGCATTCGACGCCGACGCATCCGCCGCCGCCTCCCCACCCGGGCGCCAACTCCGCCCACCTCACCAAACCCCCCCACCGCAAAACTGTCTCCTTCCACCCCGAGCAGCCCCCCACTTCCACCTACGCCCAAGCGCTCGCACACCCCTCTCCAACCACCTCACCAGCACACGCCGTCTACCCCCACTCAACCCCCTCCCACCACCGTCTATTCGTCAAATGTGAGAGGACCAACACCTCCTATCTCATCGACACAGGGGCGGCCCTGTCAATTTTCCCTAACTCCCTCCTCCATCGGCAGGCGCGCTGCAACCGGCAACTACTCTACGCCGCCAACGGTACGTCCATCCCCTCCTATGGCACCTATAACCACACCCTCCACCTCGGTAAGGTCGCCTACGATTGGACATTCACCGTGGCGGAGGTGGAGAAACCCATCCTGGGGGCCGATTTCCTCTCTCATTTCGGCCTCCAGGTGGATGTAAAGCACGCGCGCCTGCTTGACCCCTCCACCAACACTAAACTTCCCGGATTCATCAACGCCATCTCACCGACCGACCAATCATCCGCTCTCCTCCGAGCCTACAAACCTAGACCCCGCCCCTCCGCACACCTTCAGACCATCCAGCACCATATTGAGACGACAGGACCGCCCCTCTCCGCAAAAGCCCGACGACTCCACCCCCTCCAGCTGGCGCAAGCCCGCGCTCACTTCGACCAACTTATCGCCGACGGCATCATTCGCCCTTCCAACTCCCCCTGGGCGTCGCCCCTCCACATTGTCCAGAAACCTGATGGCGGAATCCGGCCCTGCGGCGATTACCGGCGACTCAACTCACGCACGACTCCCGACCTCTACAATGTCCCCCACTTACGGGATTTCTCTTCCCACCTACATGGAGCTACTATATTTTCAACCATCGACATCGCCCGTGCCTTCCACCATATTAACATATACCCCCCTGATATACCGAAAACGGCCATTATTACGCCGTTCGGATTGTTCGAATATGTAAAAATGGGTTTCGGCCTCCGCAACGCCGCCCAGACTTGGCAGAGGTATATGGACCAAATCCTCCGGGGACTCCCCTTTGTTTTCTGTTTTCTCGACGATGTCCTCATCGCCTCACGCTCCCCGGAGGAACACCACGACCACCTCCGCCAAGTCTTGGACATATTCGCTGCGGAGGGCCTCACCATTAACATGGAAAAGTGTGTAGTCGCTCAACCAACCGTCCGCTGTCTCGGCCATCTCGTCTCCCCCGCCGGCATCAAACCCCTCCCCGACAAAGTCCAAACCCTCCTTGATTTTCCCCCACCACGTACCGCCACGGAGCTACGACGGTTTCTGGGGATGATTAACTTCTACAGGCGGCACGTCAAACATGCCGCCCAGCACCAGAAACCGCTCGTAGCCGCCGTCCCCCAACCAGCCAAAAATAATGATCGCCGCCCTATCCTCTGGACCCCCGAACTCGAAACCGCCTTCTCCCAATGCAAGCAAGACCTTTCCGCCGCCGCTCTTCTTGCCCATCCCGATCCCCACGCCCCCCTCTCCATCACCACGGACGCCTCCGATTGGGCCATCGGGGCGGTCCTCCATCAACACACTGGCTCGGGACCTCAACCCCTTGGATTTTTTTCCAAAACTCTCACCCCCCCACAACAAAAATACTCTACGTTTGACAGAGAACTCCTCGCCATCTACGAAGCCATCATCCATTTTCGTGACTTCGTAGAGGGCAGGCAGTTCTCTGTCATAACAGATCACAAACCCCTCACTCACGCTCTCCTCCAAAGTCGGAAAACCGACTCACCCCGCCGCCTCCGGCAGTTGGAGTTCATCGGACAATTTACGTCCGATATACGCTACCTGCCGTGGGCGGAAAACTGTGTGGCGGACGCCTTATCCCGCCCCACGCCCGCGCTAGTGGATGAACTCCTCCCTTTTCCCTCTCCCTCCGTCATTTCCGCCCACCAACAACCCGAGTCAGACCCCGCCCTAGCCAACCTCATCACCGCCGATAAACTCACACAACTGCCGCCCCACAACCTCTGGTGCGACGTAACGGCTGACACTCCCCGCCCTTACGTCCCACCAGATCTCAGGCGGCAGTTGTTTGACCATTATCACGCCCTACACCACCCCGGCATCCGCGCAAGCCGAGACCTCATCAAATCGCGGTACTTCTGGCCCCGTATGAACACGGATATCCGCTATTGGGTACTCGGGTGCCAGAAGTGCCAGCGCTACAAGGTCTCGGCCTCCCCCTCCGTACCCCCCCAAAGCATCGACGACGCCTTGCCGTGGGAGCACGTCCATCTGGACATAGTAGGTCCCCTTCCCCCATCAGAAGGAAAAAAATTTTGCCTCACCATGATCGACCGGGCAACAAATTGGGTGGAATGCATCCCCCTCGCCCACATCACCGCGGACGCCGTCGCTAACGCGTTCCTATCCAACTGGATCGCGCGCTACGGCTGTCCGCGGACCGTCACGGTCGATCAGGGGAGGCAATTCGAGTCCGCACTATTTTCCGACCTACTACGCTCCCTCGGCATCGCGAAAATCCACACCACCCCCTACCATCCCCAATCCAATGGCAAGATAGAGCGGTGGCACCTCACACTTAAACAAGCCATATCAACTTCCTCGTCTACCCCCTCCTGGACCAAGCACCTACCCTACATCTTACTAAGCCTCCGTACCGCTCAACGTCCATCAGACAATTTCAGCCCTGCCCAGCGGGCCTTTAAAGACCCCATTCGATTACCTGCCGACGTTTTCCCCGCTAGCAACCCGTCAATTAACAGGGACCCTTCACCACTAACCCCTCAAAGCGACACCGCCTACCCCAAACGTTTCCTTTCCGCCACTCAAATGTACTTAAAAGAACCCGGCATGCATAAAACCTTTCGGCCCCTCTACTCAGGTCCCTTCCATGTTATCCGCACATCAAACTCTACCGCCACCCTGTTAATTGACCGGAAACCCAATACGGTACCGCTAGCCCGTTGTAAACCCGCTCCCGTTCTTCCCGACCACTCACCTTCACTCAGTCACCCACAAACCTCCGACCATGCAACATCGTTCGCCGTCACCTCCATCTCCCTTCCGCCACCTAACGTCGCCCCCCCCCCCCCCCCCCGTATCCGGACTTCGATGCCGACCCGGACATCGCCGCCATACTACGGGACGTTTTTTGCCCCGCACCCCTCTCCCCGTTACGACAGTCTCCCGAGCCCCCTTCAACGCTTCTCTTTCCTCCGCCACGGATCACCGGACCACCTCCCCGGCCCCGGCAGTGGAAACTACCCCGGTGGGCGATTATTCGCGACTATTACATCGCGAAAGCCACCGGGGTATACGAACCTTACATCCCGGTGGATCCCCGCATGCCACCCCCCAATACACCAACCCCCAAACCGGTTTCAACCCCCAAACCTCCGCCTTCTGCTCAGCCTCCGCCACCTCCGGCACCCTCATCGGCTCGCGGGGATCCCACCGTCAGGCTGCCGGGGATATCCCCAATAGCTGCCGCCGGGACCGTCCGGCTCGGGAGACGGGAGCGCCGACGACACACCGGCCCGGCGGTCCGGACTTTCCGCCCCGCCCACCAAACCCACGGCGGGGCCTGGGGGGGCCTGGGTACCGTGTGTGGGCTAAACAACCACACGGCACCCAGACCCCACATGCCCTGCCGTGCCATTCCAACTTTGAGCGACTTCACTCTTCCATGTGATATGCTCACTCATACTTATACTCTATACTTATACCTATACTTATACCTATTTCGCATACATTACTTATACTTATACTCTATACTTATACTTATACCTATGTCGCCTACATCTCTCTACTCACGTCAACAGTCATTGTAAATATCCACTCCTGCTGTACATAGTCTTAAAAATCTACGCAAGTCAACCATCTCTGTAAATATCCACTCCCAATGTACATAATTTTAGCCACCAACACTCATTGTACATAACCATCACTCATCCTTTTCATTTCACATACGTAGTTTTAAGTCATCACCCATTGTACAAACCACCTAGATTTAAGCTAGTATGTACTACTGTCTCCCACGGCCCTCAGCCAGCTGTAACCTTGCGCCTTCAGCACCCCTTTTTTGTTTTCCTCTCTTTCGCCTTCAGCGCCAATTCTGTTTGCAGTGGCCCTCAGCCTGTTGTAATCTTGCGCCTTCAGCCCCATCCTGTTGCTCCAGCCTTCAGCTCCTGTCAACCTGTGCCCTCAGCTCAAGAAATCTTTGCTCAAACTGGGGGGACCCATGTCGTGAGTCCCTCCCGGGACTACTCCTAGCAGACTTAAGTTCTCACAAACATTTCACTAGCCAACTTTAGTTCCTGTTAATTAACGGTACGAGTGGGGACCAAAGCCGCAGGAGCTGGTACACAACCTGGAACCCCTCCATCCTCTCCCAGCAAGGGAGTGGAAGGAGAAGGCTTCCAGGGCCTATAAAACCCCGTGTCCTGCGACTTTTCTCTCATTCTACGATTCCTCTAGCCGCTGGCTACTCTCTCTCTCTCCTTACCATGTCTCTCTCCTACTCCCAAAAGATCTAGCCGATGGTGGAGGTTCGCCCTTAACCAGAACTAGCAAACACTCCTAAAAGATCGGTGGAGGTCCGCCCTTAACCGCACAAACATATCCAAAAAGATCTAGCCGATGGTGGAGGTTCGCCCTTAACCAGAACTAGCAAACACTCCTAAAAGATCGGTGGAGGTCCGCCCTTAACCGCACAAACACATCCAAAAAGATCCAGCCGATGGTGGAGGTCTCGCCCTTAACCAGAACTGGCAAATTCCCCCCTCGCCTCTCGTGGTGAATTTCAGCCAATTTTAAATTCATCACACAGCACATACCCACCAACCACGCTCTGCTACCATGTAATGGATGAGGGGTTTAACTACGCCGCCCATACAGCGTAGTTTCCCCCTCTCCATCCTCTAGAAAGGTAGGGAGGCAGTGTGACAGCTGCCCCCGGAGACAAATGGTTAGATTATAACGCGTTGCCTCCGAGAGTTGATGATTCGTTTCCGCGAATCAACCGCCCCTTCAGCCGCGTGTCAAAAAGATCGGGAAGAGCCAGCATCCAAGATGGACGGGATTCCCATATACCGTCACAAGATTTAACCAATAAACAAGGAGAAAGACGATCTGTGCGACGCCTCCGTTGAAGCCCAGAAGGGTTCCCCTTCGAACTCCCAGCGACTCTCAATGGCCTCTCTGTTACCAACGACTTCTCTCTCACTCACCTTACGCCTCATCTCCCTCTCTCTCCTACCCTTTACCCTCCCTTCGCATCTGCTGTAGTGGTAACTGCGGGATCCTTCCTCCTCTAACACTCGCTGTGGTGATAACCACGGGACCTCCTCCTCCTCCTCCTTCCTCCTCCTTCTCCTTTAGTGTCTGCTGTGGTGGTAACCACAGGACCTTCCTCTAGCACTCACTGTGGTGATAACCAAGGGGTGCTAGTACACTTCTCCCTGGCATCTGCTGTGGTGGTAACCGCGGGACGCCTCTTCCTCTAACGCCTGATGTGGTGATAACCGCGAGGCGTTAGCTACCCGAAAAAACTCCCAAGGAGCACATCCTCCTCTCCTACCACCTACCCAAACCTACCCTACCTTTAGGCTTACGACGACTACTAATATTAAATTCATTGAAATTTAGGAAATTTTCATTGAGTCTTGAATATGATAGATTTCTGTGATCAGTTGAGAATGAAAAAGTAGCTTCTGGCACCTGCAAAAAGGCTCAAGGCGCCTCTAGACGAGGCGTAAGGCGCCCCGCTTGCTGAACGTCGGCCCAGGGAAGAGAGCCCGGAGAAACCCAATCTTACCAAACGCACCTCAGCGTCCTCTCGGGTAAATGCACGATCTCACGAATAGATGGCGGTGTAAGTGGATTACGAACCAAGAGGTGGCCTTTGTCGGCGGGCGAGAGAGTTTGAAAAGAGGGAGTGGGAAGTCGAGGTTAGGATGAGGGAGCAATTAACAGGACCCACCCAGCGTACAATCGTGTGGAAAACATGATTATGCATAATGTAGTTACCACCTTGTATTCCATTACAGGCCCCACTCTTGGAACCGAGGGCCCCGTGCCCCGGATTAGTTCCTCCCGCTAAATATTTATGCGGTAACCGAGTTTGTCGCCACTCTATCCTCCCGCCTTGCCTATCTAAAACCTAATTACCCCCTCAGCCAGCCAGCCCGTAGGTAACCCCGTTCGGCCTCACCTCGACACACTACTTATATCACACTGCTGTTTGCCTCAGGATAATTAAACTTTTCTTGTTAACCCCCCTTCCACCGGTTCAGAGATTGTTGCAGAGCATAAATACCCGGTATAGTAAAAGTTAAGGTTGCAGGGTGAGATAACATTTCGTCGGCGCAAGCCGAATAATTAATTCGGCGAGAGAGCACTCCGTTAGTGCGGTTTTAATTTTTTTTTTTTCTTCTTTCACTGCAGCAAAAAAATGAGGTCATTTCCTCTCCTTTCCGAGAGCCGTAGACCAAAATGAGAGTTGAAATCAACGAAAAACAAATACAATCAACGAAAAACAAATAACGCTCCAAACGGTGGTTGTGAAATTGCAGAGTGAACGACTTCATACTGAATGGTCGATTAGTTCAATAGAATGAAATTATACTTAATTCATGAGTTGTTGAAAATTGCGCAGGATTACATTTTATTGACGTTACAAACCAGGCGAAGTGAAAGAGCTAGGAAGTTCTCTTCAATGTTATCGGAAGAGAAACTTTGGTTTTCTTATTAAAGTAGGCCCTGTTCTTTGGTCCTTAACCGATACCTAGTAGGTATATAATATTATAGGACTTGGAATAAAGAATTGCGATAGTAAGTACATTTATGTTGTATTATTCATCATTTTCGGAACTGTTTCAAAATGAAATAATATTTTAGGTTTATCTTAAGTGATCCATTTTATTAATTTCTCCATTTTAACGGTTTCATAGGTCACGCGTGGTGGTTTCAAAGCTGGGAAATGATTCACTGTCGGATGCGAGCATTTTTGGAATGAAATTTCATTGAGTTCTAACGAAGCAGCATGACAGACCTAGATAATGTCTTTGAAAACCAATATAATCCATCCATTTGGGGCCTGGTTCAAATAACCAGTCAGCTCCCTCGCTGAGGCGTTCGGCAAAGCTGAGTGAAGGTTTGGTTGAATTCAAGTGTCACGGAGAAGACATACGACAGGATATGTGGAATATTGGAAGATTATTCCGCTGTTCGCAGGGAGTTTGACTCTCTTTGTTGGCAGCCTGCAAACTTTCATGAGGAACCTCTGATTTTGGTTCATTATTTTCAATAATAAACCTTTGGAATAGACTACGAAAAAAAGTTTAACCCCTCCACCCCCTCTCACAAAATTTGACGGTTTAGGTACGTTTCATGGGACGTAGAATACGAATATCGAATAAAAAAATTTCCGTCTGCCCGCCGTACACCGTCCGCCGTATGCCGTCCGCGGCTTTTTCCTTAGTTCCCTTGAACCAAGATTCACGAAATTTGGTATATGGGTCCCGTTTGGGCTCCAGTTGGTCCTCGAAGCTCGGCGTTACTGTCAGTCAACTCTAAGGGGTGAAAAATTGGGGTTGAAATGTCCAGAGTACCCCTATCTCAGAAAATTGTATTTTGAGGTGCGGGGTTTCTCGCATTTTCAAGTAGTTTGATTTTTTCTGAATTTTTGAGACCATACCGAGCATTCTACGATCTTGCCATAAAATTTGCTATACGATTTGCCGTAAACAGCAGGGTGTTTGCAGGCATCAAGCTACGTTGAGCACTGGTCTCCTGCTAGCTGGGCGATATAGCGTAGAGGACTAACCGAGGAACTAATACGCTAAAATTCTCGAGATCTGTACCCTACCGGGACTACATTTTTTAACTCCAACAACTTCCCTTCATGACTTCATTATTTGTGTTTCTTTTCGCCATTTTAACTACTGTTTGTCATCGATAGAATTATTTTAGCTACATTTATCACGTGATTTAGGTAGGTACCTAGTAACGGGTACGGGGTTAGGTACTACAGTACGAATGGTCTGCGATCCACATAAATCTATAGAATAGTACATAATATTACATAGAAGGGTTAAATCTATACAGAGAGCTGTGATATGTAACAGAAGTACCAAATAATAAACCGTTGTGTAGGGATTTGCAGCGTTTTCCTTCTGCATACACACTTTCGAGATTCTGTGATGAACTATATACCTACCTAGTGCATAAGCATACGTTAGACATATCGCGTTGCAAAATGAAAGTAGAAAAGATAGTCCCCCCACACTTCCTCCTATCAAGCAGTCGCCTTTCTTTCTTCTTAACAAACTTGGTCCGCCATCACTGCCTTTAATTTACTGTCCGTCATTCCCAGTGAATTGACATAATTAGTTTTTCACAAATTATTATTAAAATCACCTGAAAATTTATCTCCGGTTTCTTGATGAAGTGATCAGCCCTCTGGGAAAATGTTCATTAAACGTCCTCTTTTTGTGTTAAGGGGTTCATAGTAAAACCATGAGCGGCGTGTAAACCCAATAAAAAGTGGGGTAAGTGTCACTCTTCATAAATATGACTCGTACTGGAGATATCTTAAGCTGGAGGAAAAATATATATTCAATCCATGTAACGGTCATCATTCTGTAGGTAGGTACCCACCTTCTATTTTTGAAGCAACTAAGAGTAAGTAGGTAGGTACGGTGGATATTGGCAGTTTTTATTCCACTTTGTGGGAAAATAGTGCAAATTATCACACAAAGGTTTATTATTTACCTGTATAGATGTCACTTCTGCGTAGATCACCGGGCAATTACAGATTCACAAATATACGGTGGACTCAAGAATTCTTTGATTAATATTATTTGTCGTTATTCATGAGGAATACATGCATCGTTTGGTCAAGTTACGAAAGTACCTATCAACAACATCCAAAACAACCATCATTCTTCAAATGAAATAATATCACAAAACAACCAACTCGATTTCACGCAGCTGTGCGTGATTATTATCAGCTTCACCTAGCAATGATTTCTGGGCTAAATGGATGCAGTATCATTCACAATCATGTTGACGAAGCTTTTCGGTGCAAATTTCAGGGCTATACTGTGAACGAACGGCTGGACTTTACAATGCTCCGGGTGGTCTCAAAAAATTCCCAAGTTCTAGATCAATTTTAAAAACGTTAAAATTCGAGATAACTGCGCCCTGGAAATTGCAACCGTTATTTTTCACCCCTTAGAGATGGCCCCTGGCTGACAGCAACGCCGAGCTTCCCTGACCAGTCAGTTCCCAAATGGGACCTACAAACCAAATTTCGTTAATTTTGGTTCATGGTAACTAAGGGAAGTGCGAAGAAGAGCGGATGGCATACGGCGGACCAACATGAAAGTTTTATTCCATTTTCGGATTCTAAATACCTACCTTGATACGGAAATCATAAATTGGGGGGGGTTAATGCTCGGTTCCAAAGATTCATTATTGAAAATAACAAACCAGTATCTGAAATCCATTTTCAATTAGTAGTGAAGAATCGCGGTGTTTACTATTATGTTCCATATTGTTGACTAACATGTTCTTACCTTGAAACGGAATTTTTATGGGGGAGGGTTTACAATTTGTTCTCCCCTGCTAGACTCCAAACTTACATTACTGAAAATAATACACCTAAATAATAAGGAATAAAAAATAGTATAACTAACAATAAAATAAGCATTAAATTGATATTCGATTATTATCGGGCTCTGCGCTGATAGTCTCAAGTCTCCATTCTGGACAACTTTCGGTGAAATTCGATATTTTTTAGGTGATTTATATCGTTCTTTGAAAAACAAAACCTGACATCTGAATGACGTTCAGTCGAAATCTGGTTTAGATAGTGAAAATTGAAGCAGGGTAAGATAACATTACGTCGATGCAAGCCGATTTATTCGCGAGAGGGCATCGCAGGAAAGGATCAAGTAATTTTTTTCCTGTTTTCAAGTGCCGTAGATAAAAATGGTTGTTGAAATCAACGGACCAACACATGCCTTTTGATATAGCCATACGGTTATTTTCATCAGATGTCGGTAAGCTACTTCAAATGGAATGGTTGATCAGTTCAATTGGTGCTGGAAAACTAGGCACGTTCATGAGTGGTGAAAATATCAGTAGCTATCGTTAGGTACCCTGTGAGAGGTGAAAATATCAGTTCCTATCATTAGGTACCCTATTAGGTAAAATCGATAGCGTGAAAATGTCGCCGTGGCACATTCTGAATGTTGAAATACTTCAAGACAGTAGTAGTTTTGGAGCTAAATGAAATAGTTCTTGCTCCCTGAAGTCTTGCTAAGCCTGAGAAGACCCACTAGGAATGGTGTTGCTGAGATAATATTATTATCTACGGAGTCAGTTTATCAAGAACGTAGAAAACTGCTTATGACGGTTGAGTACTTGCAGGATATATCCATATATATCCAACACTTTCATGTATTCCGCGTACGAGTGGGACATAAGAGGTATGGATATCTCGTGGGTGGGGACCTGAGTTATCTTTTGTAAACGGAAGTGGCGAGCGTTCCCCTAATCTATCGCAGATGGTCTAGCGGGCTCCTTACCCCCTGATATATATTGTCTTATTATACGCTACATTTCCTGTGCCTCTTTCCTTTTACCCTAAAGACTCGTTATCCCGGCTATCACAGTCCAGCTGGCCTTGCATTTTCCACGTCAGTTGCACAATTTATGCCAGTGGGGAGAGGAATATTTCAGTCTACAAGAGCTGCAAACTGAATCCACAGCAATATTCCCTGTAGGTAGTCCAAATTTATTTGACCAATGTTATTTACTTCGTTTTTTGAGCAAATTGTGATGGGCAACTGCTGAAGTACAATGAACTCCATAAAACTTTATCAGACCGAAAACACTTCGAGGCAGCTGGTACCTACTACCAGATGTTCTCTTCTGTATCATCGCTCTTCTCTTTCTCTGCAATCGTCTTCATCACCTGTACGAAGAGGAATTCAGATAATTAAAAAAGAAAGGGTAGTTACCTAGGGAGCTATGGATGTAATATTGAGCTGTATTATGATAATTCTGTACATTTTCGGACCCATTGGTCCACTCTTCCAAACATACAGAAGTCGTAATATAAATTCAAACGGTCAGGCTTAGCCATAAATAAACAAGATAATAAAATACATTGAAAACTCCTAATAACTAGAAATGAAAATATAATAAAACCAAAATTAAAGAAAAATAAATCATGTCAGCCTCAATAATACATAATTCTTTCCAGTTCAACTTTTAATTACTTTCTAATTAACCTGCTTCATGTCGAACGTGTATAAATGAAAACATTCAATGACTAATCTTTCCTGTACTATATGTTACCTATTGGGTACGTTTTGTTCAAAGTTCTGTATGCATAGTTTTGAAACTTTTGATTGTCTTTTTTTATTCGCAAATCGGGATTGGCTTGAATGAGTTCTATATTCACATGTTCTTCTAAAATGTTCAGAAAGATACAGTGATTGTTCTATATTAATGATGTTATAAATAAGGGTGTCAACGAACAGTTCTCTTTTTTCTCTAATGTTTAGCCAATCAAGTTTTTTAAAGTAAGATGTCACATGTTCACTATAATCTAAATAAAATATAAAACGAATATTTGCGTTGAGGGCATTTTGAAGTTTTTCTTTATTAGTTTCTGACATGTCTGTAAATATACACACGGGGTATATTCAAAATATTGTAATATTAGAGCTGAAATATGGCTTTGACATAGTGCGGGAATGGAAATGCAAATTTCTTCAATTGATGAAGGACTTTGAATAAGTATTTTATTACAAATAAACGTGACTTGCGAATCCCATGACAAATTTGTACGCAGGATTATACCCAAATCTTTAAGTTCGTTTTCAAAATTAAGTTGCACTCCGTTTACCTCTAATTTAGTTGTGTTTTTAACGTCTATCAGGTTCAACATTTGGGAACTTCCCTGCATCATCGTTTTACATTTTGTAAATATATTACAAGCCACCTGATGATTTTATTTAGATCAAATTTCACGATTTCCGTATTTCTATCAAGTGCCGGCAGAGCATGATAAAAGGTCCTTCATCACACAATTAACGTTGGCGAGTTTCGGCAAAATAAATGCCAAACGTTCCATTTCGAGTTAAGTACATGTTCAGCAAGTACAACCAAGTTGAGTTACAAATTTAATCAAATCATTCGTTGTAGGTACCTATAATTATATAATTACTTTTAGGCGCTGGACGTGAGCAATAAATATTTTAGGGAATCGAGATGGTGGTTCAACAATTCGGGTCGCTAGCAGCTACACATCATAAACAGTCATTACCTTTCTGATAATACCTACCTCTCCGATGTTTTCCAGTAGCTCTGTGTAGGTTTCGTTCAGCAGGCGGATTTTGCGTAATAAGTTTGACTCTCGTTTATGGCGAATGAGGTACAAAGCTGGAAAATGAGCGTTAGGAAGTTTGAAGCAGGTGTTGGAACAAGGACAACTCGGTGGAATACTAACGTAATAATTCACAAAGAATATACCTTCGTTCATAACGTGGATGTAATGGGATGACATGTATCCCCTATCTATTGCCTCGTATATTTCCATTGTGTGGGAACCTGAAACGACATAAGATATTCATAATCAACGAGTAGAGGTAGTCAAGTATCACTTAGGAGGTACTTAACTACGCAAAAAATTAAAATTTCATCATTTGGGTAAAGTGTTCTCAAATATGAGTCTCGTTACAGTTTACTCATTTTACATAAAGGACGTACTGGATATAGCTTTAGTGATGCAATGACGGATAGCGAAACTTGTTATCACTGCTACGCAAACTGAAAGGAATCAAACGGATTGTATAAATATCAATGGTCGAACATTGCAGTATAGAACAATTTTGCTCAATTGTGTTGGGTGGAGGGAATATATAACTCCCATCACACGAAGCATCATCGGATGACCGCAATAAAATTTTTAGTGCTAACTGATAAGAATTGAATTTTATCATTACAGTTCATGCTAACTGTTTCAATAAATGGTCAGGGGTCCCCCCTCAAGAATGGCTCTTTTCTTAACCCGAAGAACACAATAGGGTGAACAGTAATTATCATTATTCACATTAAGAAACATGTTCGAAATAGTGAAAGGCGCCTGCCAAGATGTGGCACATCGTTTCCTCGTAAGCTTCACGTGATCAATCTTAGTGAGCAGCGACAGAAAGATCCACCCGCTTGGCTTCATAAAACGAGTGTGTGCATTTCACACAATTTAGCATGCGCAGATGAGGATTATAGTCATGTCTTGAATGCATAATTATTTGAATACCTAGCCGAACCAATCCCGTGAATCTCATCACCATCGGTTCATTAGAACCGGAGTTGCTTGTGATTTTACGTATGCGCGGGAGTGGAAGGATATGCAGAAACTCAATTCGTTCTGGAACGTCTGAAAGGCTGAACGCGATTGGAAAATATGATTTTGAGAACACATTTTGGTACTTTTCGGTTATCCCCCCCCCCCCCCCCCCCCGTCAATTGCGTCTTCAACACGCCCGCCCGAAGTGTCTAGGTTGGATTGCGTCTTCAACACGTTCGCCCGAAGTGTAAATTATATTATTTCAAAAATAGGAAGAAAAAAAATTACCGTATTTTCAAAAGTTGCCGATGTCAGTGAGTATTTGCTGGAACAAATTGACGTAATTGTGATGTGATTGTCTCCACATGAATTCGGACCGGGGGGGGGGGGGGGTATAACCGAAAAGTACCCAAATTTTTTTGTTTCAACGAGCAAGCTACATCAACAGCAAACATATATCAATCAGCAGAGGGAGGTTCATAAAAAAAAATCATCCACCACCAGCGTAACTTCATCCGTCCAATTCACCCCAAGATACACAAACACAACACAAATAACACGAACATAAACACAAATAATTTATTCATTTATAGCTTTTCTGATCATCCCCTTGAGACATCAGACAATTATTTCTTATTGTTCAAGCAACCAGAATCCGAGTATCCGAGTTCGAACCAAAACATGCATACCTACCCAACTCTTAACCTAAAAATTGCAAGACATCAATGTAATAATGTGCCACGAGTGGAGTGATTCAGAGTGACGATACCAGGATGTTTATTGTACGAAATTAAAGTAAACAATACTGTCGTGGTATCCTTCCAGAAACACTCCCTGTAAAATTAAGATCTCGCCAATAAACACAGAAGTGGGGACGGAAGACACAGGAGAATCGATGAACCTAGTGGGAATCCCCACCATCCTCCACCAGTTGGAGGATGGAGGGAGATAGCCATAAGGGCTATAAAAACTCGCCTCCTTTGCCTTACCGACCATTCTATGCTCTCCTCTAGTCGCTGACTATTCTCTCTCTCCTCACTCCTCCTCTCGTTCTCCTTGCCTAAAAGATCCTGGGCATGGTAGTAGTCTAGCGCTACAACCAAACCAGGCAACGCCTCCAAAAGATCCTGGGCATGGTTGTAGTCTCGCGCTATAACCAAACCAGGCACATATCCAAAAAGATCCCCCCGGGCATGGTGGTAGTCCTCGTGCTACAAGCAAACCGGGCACGACCTACCCTAACGCCTCTAGTGGTGAATGCACGTGGTGATTCACTACCAATACGAATAATAATAAGTACAATTCTTGACCCCAAACTCTTTTCTGTGTGCCCTTCTCCGTAGCTAACGGCCTTTGCAACCGTCTTCTGCACAGATTTGCCTGTGAGACTAAAGCTAGGTTCACATGAGACGCAATTCCGGACGGTAGCCCGGCACGGCTATGCGTTCTGCAATGCTATTGGCCAACGCAAAATGGATTATTTCAACGCAGTGCCTTGGATACTATATCAAAATCTCCAGATATTTTCCGCTGTCGGATGCGTTGCCGGATCTGCGCGGAGGTTACTGCGCACACCTCTCTTGTTTGGTTGTTCAGCCATATTGAAATTCGACATTTATTGTGGTTGATATTGCGGTTTCGAGTTCGAGCAATTGTTTGTTTTTTGCGATTGCATTTTGTTATGACTCCGCTGCCATGTGAACGCCTCTGCGGCAAAAATTCCGGCAAATGCGTTGCCGTGCCGGATTGCCGTCCGGAATTGCGTCTCCATGTGAACCTAGCTTAATAGCTTCCTCTCGAACCCCTCTGAATTTTACTTCTTTGCCACAAACTTTTCAATAGGTTATTGCATCAATAAACATTGACATTTCGCCATTCCAAGTACCTTGACCCCCCTATTTACTCTCTTGCTTGCTGTTTATTTATATTACTTAATTTATGTATATTGAAGCAATGGACTCACATCTATACTACGACAAGATGGTGTTGGTATAAATTATAATTTCGTAATTGGGGGTTTTTACCTGTTATATTATGTACATTAAATTTAATTAAACTAAGCGCCGTTTCAATGGTTTTCACTGAACTCGACTTTTTAAGGAGTATAGTAATCGTGCGGTCGGAATCAAAAAGGTCAGGGCAACTAATTTTTGTTCCGCCACAGAAATAGCTTAGTAAAATAAATGGAATGTGCCGTAATAACTAGAAAATCCGAGCCCAACTGATGCCAGCAGCATGACGCGGAAGCGCAGGTTGTTGCGGCGCGTTCTGGCGATCCAAGCTCGTCGATTGTTGTGATCCGTCATGTCTCCTCCTCCAGTTTCTGCAATAAGAGGTTCATTTGATTGAGATCGATTTCGAGTATCACCACAATATCGATGCATGCTATGACGCTGTACTTGACGGAGGATTGGTGGGAGGCAAATACCTGGAATCGATCCTCGAGCCTCGATGAGGTTGTTTGATCATCAAATAAAAACAATATCGATAGAGTCGGCGATAGCGTATTGCGCCATTCCGCGAAATAAAACCATGTTGAGCTCAACGGAAGGTACCTAGCAGTTATGTTGGTATCGATAAATTTATTCGTGTATTTATTGATTTATATTGAGTTCTGCAAGACAATTTACTGCAGTTAGCCGGAGGTTACCTAAATATAACTATAAATATAATAATATATTAAATCATTTTCGTGCGCACCTGAAATGAACGGCATTGGTCTTCTTCGAACAGTTTGCAGTGTCATATTATTATCGCCGTCTCCGAGGATCACAGCCCCATTGCCTCGCTGCACCCTTCCGACTCGAAACCTAAGCCGATGGCCCTCATCCTCATCCATGAAAAACCTTGATGAAATGGTAGTTAATTCACGGCACAAATAATTTTGAACGCAAGATATGATTCAAACAATGCTGAAAAGCCGAAAGTAAGGATAAGTTGTGTCAAACTAAAATTTTCATCATTCTGTGTGGAATTGGTTGTGGCCAGAAGTGCCGTCAAAGCAACAAGCGACCTTGGTGACATCAAAGGTCATATGTAGGTGTAATGAATCAGAGAAATTAACAATGATGATGCATAACGCACGGATTGGATGCCATTGTGGCCTACAAAAATAGGTAGGTAGGTATATATAATTATCCATCCACTCAACCTGAGACTTACATTTGAGTAAATTATTTTCGTTTAGTGAACTCTCCATATACGTTGTAGAGAGGATACTGCTGCTATATGCATCATGTAACTACTCCAAGACCACTCTTTGAATGGATAACGATACACTTTCAAAGTAGATCTTTCTACCACAAAAATCACTGTTTAACAAAATGATGATGAAACAGTGATTAAATTAATTAACGAGATCATCATCATATCGTGAATCATGTTCAGCATATACAATAGAAGGTAAGCAGGGAATATCTGATGGATAATAATAATACAGAACCCTTATTCTCGTAAGTTCTCCACTTAGCTGTATGAAAGTCTCCATTTTTACGAGTTAGGTTTTCGATTATAGAGAAGTGTGTTGCAAAATGATACGTTAATTACATTTTTTTCAGGTCTGGAGGTTATTAAAACGCTAACCTGGTTAATTTTTTGACCGAATTTGAAATTGAAGATTGGTGGGAGGGAGGGGGGTGGGGCGTGCGGAACTACAATCAGTGAATGTTCCAATTTTGTAACGTTACCTACTATCATCATAATAAGATTCAGTACCAAGAACCGTTTCATTAAGATACTTCCTCACCGTTCATCAATCATCAACCTCAATGGGAAAAAATGGTGACGAGCTTTTATGAACCGAATTAATTGACTGATTGTGATGTATGGCTCCTTCCGATGAGTATCCCACTGACGGAAGCCGTTCTAAAAGCTTTCCATAAATATATTTCATAATGGGTTTGTTGGTATTAACTACGATGGGGTTTAAGGAAGGGAGCGGAATGGATGGCGAGGCCTGGGCTGCAGATCGCAGTTTAAGAGAGGGTCCGGGTGGTGGAATAAAAGATAAAAGCATTTCCCTGTTTAACGGGTTTGTTTCCCCGGGTGGTGGACGAGGGTGGTCTGCCTTCGGAGACTTTACGGACCAAAACAGGGAGTCACTGCTGAAGACAAAATAATCTCGTTGCCGAAAATTTTATCGCCGACAAAGATAGAGCTTGGAAGATAGCGGAGTCGAGGAGTTTTCGGCCGTTTAGAGGTGTCCGGTGTCCTAAGCACTTTTCAACAAGTGGGTGAAATGGGGAGGGTCTGCTCTCTAAAACCCATTGCACGTATTTATTTATTAAATTTGTTCAGCTAACTCTGAACGAGTTTATGAACCCACACAGTGTTGTGAGTAAATAAGTGATAAAAGCTGTCAGCAGTTACTTAGAAATTTAAATTTAGAGAGATTAGGGTAAATAATATAAGACGAAGGTAAAATCGAAAGTTTGTGATTAATCCCTCGTTGCTACTAGCGAGATGAACACTGAGGGCAAGCAACTCCGATTTTATTATATGATGATTATGAGTTAAATAATAATAATTTCATCTTCAATTCTACACCATTACTACAAAACTACCTACTTATGAACTATCACAAACATATCCATCCAAATGTAAGTAGTTATGTTGATTATGGAATGATTTTGGGATTTCATTTTCGTTATGACAGATCTGATGCAGGTATCTTTGCTTTTGGATTTTTAGTTCGATGATCGTGGCTGTATAAAACTATAGCATACCTCCAGGTTGAGTCTTAACTAAGAGAAGATAGTTGAAAGATCTAGAATACTGAACAGCCCATTTCAGTATCGTAGCTCTTTCAACTATCGTCTCTTCGTTAAGGCTCATCCTGAAAATGCTATAGTTTTATGGGGCCTCGACTAAAAATCCAAAAAGATTTTATTTCGATGGCCACGACAAGCCAGTCCGTAAAAGGCAAATTGAATCGGCTGCCGCACTTCGCGAATATTGGATAGGAAACAGTCTGATACCATTGTCGAACCCGAATCTTCTCTTAGTACTCAGTGGTGAAATATTTTTTGCTCCGGTAATCTACTTGACAACTTGGACGACTGGCATGATAATACAAGTACAACCTACAATCCCTCCGACATAATGCTATTTCAACAGTCTCATCGATCTTTCGAAAAAATTAAATAAACGGTGTCCTCAAAAGTTAGAATTTAATTCGGTAGGTACTATTTAAAAAAAGGCGTCATTAATTTATATAATATGTTTATAATATAATTATAAGTTCTACCACCACTGCACCTGTTTTAATACATCTGTAATTTCGTGCTACAAAGACTGGTTGTGGCTGCATAACAGGTACCAGTGGTACGGTGCATCTACGAGTATACGCAAAAATAAATGAATTGAAACGCATCGTCTCATTTTATGGTCTTTCCAGCGATTGTTGTGCGCGTGTGCGTTTTGTTGTTTTTGGCATTACTAGTACCAGAAAATAAAGTCTATCCGAAATCAAATCCGACACCGAATTTCTGATCATAATATCAAAAATGTGGAGGGCACATAGAGATGAAGGCAGCTACATGATTATTCATGTTATCTATCGAATGATTTACTATGTTGAACATTATAGAAGCATCAGTGGCCCTGAGCTAACTATTCAAATTATGGGATACTGTTGTCCTTGGGACTTGATGTTCCAGTAGTTGCAAACGCTAATGATTCCGAGTGCGGTGAAATTCTTTTAAGCTAGATCATCCAGCTCTCAACTATACCGTTAAAATTAGAGGGAGTTCACCATCAGCATTGCTCTTGAATCTACCAAGGTAGCGGAAGCATTTTTTTCACTTTAGAGATTTTCTCTGTCCCAAAAATCAAAATTTCCACTCGCGTTTTACATTCTAGATTTTTCTGAACACATTTGGCTCGGTGTATGTCTGCATGTCCGTTTGGGTGTCCGCAAATCCTTGCCACACGCAAAACTTCCTCAATTTCTATTCCGGTTTTCCTTACAATTTCAGAACGATTGGATCATTGCCACATGCGGCCATGCGTAAATGCAAAATATGCGGTAATCTATCCTTAATCAATGGCCAATGATATTGTTATATTGTTTATTTTGTATTAAAGGTTCCTACGTATCATTATGTAATTATCATACATTTAATTGATTCATACTATCATGGTTATCGAGGAGGCTATTTGCCATTATTTTTAGGTATTTTCAGTTTGAATTCTTAATGAACCTACAACGTGCATACATTGCAGATATCCGTTTAGGAACCCACCTCAGTTTGTACGAATAGGTATTTGCTAGTTTATCAAGAAATTATTCTTGGTGAATTATGCAATAAGATTACACAGTGCCCTTGGAATTCTCTTCTTATTCTTCAAAGAGAAGCATGGAATGTCAACCACCGAAACCTTCTGAACGTAAGATGAGCCACGTGGTTTGTAAACGTAAGTATAACCTATAATTGATCATTCATAAGTTAAGACCACAACGTTGGAACAAGCAAACAAAATTAGTGCTAAGTAGATCAGTGTAAATATTTAGCTTTCTTCTAGGTAGGTAGTTCTTGAATAATCAAAACAGTCGTTAGGTATATTGAAAGTAACATGGGTCGACTATCAGTACTGCAGTGGGCTTGCTGAAGCTTTAGGATGGGTAGCTGGATTCCTGGAGTCAAAAAATGTTAGTCGACGTTCATATCATTATGACCTGCGTATGATTTAATTGAATAATATTTCAAAAATTAAATTTCATATCTAGAATAATCGTTAGTGTCAGCAAATCATAATAATAATAATAATAATAATAATAATAATAATTCTTTGTTGGCGACTTGTTACAATTAGGACTCTTGGGCCCTCTTCGTATGTAACGTAATAGTTTGGCCATTATTTCTAAGAAATAATTCTTTAATGGCGATTAAAAAGTGAATAAATTGCTGTTTTTGGGAAATAAGTAATGCCTTGTTGACAAAATCACTTCGGAAATCCATTACCAGATTAACGTCACGTTTATGTCACATAAACACCAGGCTTGGGTATTCTTTTCTGGTACTCTTTAAGCTTTCTTTTGGTGGGTTATCTAATTTTACTTGCCACAATTTCTTGGTAATGATCTTTACAAACTAACGATTGCATCATATTTCAGCTGATTTCATCTCAAGACACCTGCCTTGGAACCACCCCGATCTCACCAAAGTGTGGAGATGGCCTATTGCAAGATACCTCAACACATTCGGATGGTGGGCCGAAGACTACACGCACCCATATGTCCGATTTCTATTTCGAATGATCAAGTTCGTCTTTCTGTCGGTGAACCTCGTGTACCTCTTGTCTCTAACTATCGGAGTCCGTCAACAGCTGCAAAGCACTTCAAACATTATGGACAATATGTTTTCATTCTTTGCCGCCACCCCTTCTTTCCTGGGGTTCGGGAAGATCGTTGGAGTGATGAGACAGCGGCGCACGTTGAGACGCATATGGACGAGGTTGGATGGTGAGTGATGTGATAAACATTAAATTTACGCCCAATTAGTAAATGGACCATCATTCCAGGATATGTAGGGCTTTACAGGGGCATTACATACATCATACCGTCAGATTAAACAAACCTCAACTCTGAGTTCGATGACTACGTTCCCGGTTTGGACAGTGAGGCCGGAGGAAACCCAGTCAGCCTCAGCAGCCATCCCAAACCCATCCACTGGTCTCTTAGTCCCACTAAGCCTTCAGTATAAAATATAATTGCCTATTAGTTCGAGCGTCCAACGATACGTGCCAACATGTGTCTTTTGCTGATCTAGATCCCCCGTTGAAGCCATTGCAAAGAAGCCAACCCAGCGAATATGGATTATCAGTAAATATACAGATCTATTTGCAAATTCTACACGTTTCTTCCAGCGCCATCTTATTTCTTCAAAATTGAGCTATCTTTATGGGGGAACTTAATTCCAAAACGCAACAAGGCACGTATGACTCGGACAGTTAGCAAAGTCCCTTCATCTTAATTATATTCAAGGCCACTCAGCCACCAGCTCATCCCGATGAAGGAATGCTGACTAACCTCAATTTTTAAGTAAATATTACTAGAAAGTATTGTACTCCCAGTGCCAACACCATCAAATGAGATGCTAAATCGTACAACTTTATATTTATATAATTGCCCACGTAGGTTTACTGGAGGACGTATTGGAAAAAGGTATTGATGACAAACTCGAAAGAGAATTGAGGTGGAGGTTGAAACGTTGCTGGGCGATGTACAGCATATTCCTGTCAGTCGGTACTTGCATCACTTTGCATTGGCTCCTACGTCCCATAGTCTACGCTATGTACGGTGAGCGAACGTCCATTGTCAGCACCTGGCCGACATACTTGGAATCCTGGGTCCAATGGTTCACCACCTATATATTCCAAGTAGGTAACAATAACATAACAATCTGCTCAAAAGCAAATATTGCACACTTAAACTCTCAGAAATAGTAGATGAATATATATTATTTATTGTCGTTCATGATTTGCAATGACGAACTCCCACAATCGGCTTTTACAAGGGGACGTTACAGCCAGTGCACCACCGTTTTCAACCAAATTTTGTCTGTAGGTTTTACTACCCAAAATATTACGTGTATGATCTTACTTCAGATTGGGCTTGGAGACACCTAAAACATAATTTTGTCACAATTTCAACAGATCTTTAGCGAGATTTATACCTACCTACAAAAATTTTTAATGCCTGATGGGTCATTCTTATAGGAAATTCTACGCTGATTCAGAATATACCATATTATGTTCCCATAATAAAAGTACTATCTTAATTATTAAGATAGTACTTTCCACTAAAAACCTAAAAAACCACAAAAAATCCCAAATCCTCACACGCATTTTTAATAAATATTAATGTGAGAAAAAACTTTGATAGTTCCGTATGAATGTAATTGGAATCTTACAGTAACTTTCGTCTGCACATGCGCGAACGCATGAAATGTTGACAATTTCCTTGTAACCCTTCTAACTCCGCGAAAAATAGTCGTAAGAGCTGAAATAATTCTGTTAGTCCATGTGACTTCAGTCGCTTTAGTCATTAACCTATCCATGGATACTCCACCTGACCACTGAATGAACCTCCCCAACTATTCCATATTATGTTCGTGTGATTCAAGTGAGGAAGCTATACTGCCTACTCGAATTGGCAGACTTTTTGTACAATGTCAAGTAGGATAGTAAATTTGATTTCACAACTCTATTTCACACCTGATAAAATATCATAATCACTCCTGATATCTCGTACCTATGTCATTTAACCTAAGTCATTTCTGATGATAATTAACTCAAGGAACGGTAAAAAGAATTGGTGCAAAAATGCCAATAATATCAAAATAAAGGTCCCTCATGTCAATAATATTAACAGTTGGCCAGCATTTTTGAAGCACTTATAGGTGTAAAATGTCAAAATTTAACGGTAAAAAATCGCTTTAAAAAACGCGTTTTTTTAATAGGTTTCTGGGAAAACCATACCGTTTTAAGTATCGGAACATAATTATGGTATATTCGGAATCAGATAAAATTTTTTCCATAAGAATGCCCCATCAAACATAACATTTTTTCGTACGTGAAAAACTCGCTAAAAATTGGTCCAAAATGTGAAATTAGTTAGGTTTTAGGGGTATCCGGGCCCATTCTGAAGAAAGTTTATAAACGGACCTAACCTTTTGGGTAGTTGCACCTAAAGACAACATTTTGTTGAAAACGGCGGTGCAGTGGCTGTAACTTCTCCTTGTAAGTACCTATTTAACCGTAGGGGAAAAACTGCATCCCACCTTGAAACCAGAAAAAAACCGTCCACCATAGACAATGTTTCGCCCGTGGATCTTTTTATCCATTTTTTTCGCTCCTCTGCTAAAATGCATGTTTGTGACATTCCATTTATAGGCCATGAACATCTCATCCATCGGTCACGCCTTATACATATACGATAACGTTTATTTCTGCATATGTGAGAACATTCTCATTCATTTTGCGATAATCAAGCATAATCTATATGAAATGGACATATCCCAAGGGAAACCCGGTGGAATCACCATGGAATTCTGTATTTCCCATCATATTAAATTGATGAAGTGAGTTTTATCAATCAATCATAATTATCATCGCGCTTCCACAATAACTTGTGGTTTCATTGAGAAGTTTATACTGATACTTTCATGAAAAATCACATCTTAGGTATTTCACTTGATATTTTTCAGTGTATGCATGGAACTGAGAAGATGCTCCAAGTTTGTGATCATGCAGCAGGTATTTTGGACGATATTCATCCTTTGCCCCGGCGTATTTGAGTTGGTTTCAGTAAGTGTTTCCAAAAAATAAAATTATAATATACTTCCAAAATTAGCGGAGTTTAAGTGCCTCCTCATTAGTGATCTGTTTGAATCTAAGTAGGTATATTATATTAATTTGTAGGTAGTAGAATACATCGTTGAATTCTATCGTTCAAAAATGCCACAAGCTCAAGTGGAATCAAGTAATGTTTTAATTACAGGGGAGACAAACTGATACTACAATAGTGTTCAACCTACTGGAACTAACTACGATAATGACCTGCATACTTTTCTTCTATTCTTGGTATAGCAATGAAGTTACTTTTCAGGTAAGGAAGTAATGGAGATATGTAGTACTCGTAATACATTGAATGATGAATATTGTGTTTACCCGTCATCAGCAAGGACCTAGGTAAATGTAAGCCGATCTCCAACGTTTTCTAGTCAAGCCAGATCTTCAAGGCTTGCTACATGTCGAATTGGGTGCAAGGAACTCCGAATCAGAGGAAGACCCTGATGACAATGATGACAAGATCCATGAAACCCATAATATTTGGAGGACTCGTCAATGTGGACTTGGGAACATTCATCAGTGTAAGTTTATCATATTGTCACGCAAACAAGTGGCTGGGATTAGGTAGTTATGTAGGTACTTAATTAAACTCAGAAAAACGCTGCAAATTATTACAAAACGATCTGTTATTTTTCTGTATAGATTATCCGTAAATTGATATTTTCTGTCGTCAATACCTACTCTCGTTCAGCCCCCAGGGAACCCTCCAGTCGGTCACTTTTGAAATTCTCGATTGGGTCATTTCAAAATTTCGGTGCATTTTGGGCTTCTAATTTTTTCAAGATAAAATGTGAAATATTTCATTGTTTTTTTTCACGTAGCGTATCTTAGGGTCGTCCTAGTAATATCCTACAGTGGGCACACATAATCATCAATATTTCCAGAGATAGGCCAATAGAAAAAATTTTAATTTCTAGGGAGTGAGAATCAAGTCCAAGGAATGAGAAAAGAATCAAGTTATCGTCTTTAACGCATTGGAATCTCCTAAAAAACATAGCGTTGTTTATTTTTATTCGATTGAAAATGGAAATCACAAGCAGTCTCGAAAAATAAGCTCAATATCTTACTTAATTTCTATTAGTCTTTAACATTATCTTGCACTAAAAGTTGGAACCGAGTGTTTTGTTCATCAAAAATATCACAGTCTTCCTGTATCTTCCATTTCAACACTAGACTTAGACTAGAAAACAACACAACAAAATGAAATTGTTGTTTACTACTAGGTTTACAGATTATAAAAATTATCACAAAAATTATATTATCAAGTATTTTCAATACTGTTTAGGAAGTTAAACCACAATAAATGAACTTTTTGTTGAAAAAATAAAGAAAGAACGTTTGCTATAATATAGTAGTATGTAACTAGATAGGTACCTAATACAAACATTGCTGTAAAATAGTGTAAAATTAGTAGTAGGTAAATTCAATTAAATGCCATCAAAAGTTCAAAGCTCACTGACATCAATTTCCCAATCAAAGCTATACACTACTTTTTGTCTTAATCATAAAACGAGGGGTAGGAAGAACATGTAAAACGTCGGATGAACCAACTTCACAATGGACAATTTTCGTAGGTTCCACTTTTTTGGGCCAAATTCTGTTCAATAACGGAAATTAACACTTATTTACCACGTAATCTGGTTTTTATGTCGGACAGTATAGGCAGAAAACGAGTGGGAAATATGAATTTCAGAGTTCCCCCGAGAAATAATGACGTATTAGGTAAATCGCTGAGTAGTTCAACTCAAATCCCGCTTGGAGTGCTAGTTCACCACTAAACTATGTACATTACCACACCGAATGGAAGGATGGGACCGCTAACTTACAAATAAATTTAAAAGTCCTCAAAATCAAACCTAGGGGAGGTTCACAAAAAGTCACAGCAAAGGTTCTTGGAGGTTTCCAGAAATGTTTGCCATTTTGGTTTATTATTCTGTGGATAATACACCTATGTATTCGCTCAGCAAAAAATTTTTATAACACCCCCTCAAACTTTTTTCTTTTCCGTTTCAAGTTGATTAGATTCCAAAAACGCTGCAAAGTCCTTGTCACATGGGTTTATTATTCTATTGGAGTTCTAGAGATTCTTGTTGGCTGTTAAATTTATTGTTTCTTTCATGTGGAATGATTGAAATAGCTATTTCTGATGATTTCCACCAATTTTGGCCCCCAAAACATGAAATAGGTACGCTTTTTTTTTCTTTTTTTTTTAGATCATCTTTGATCATTGGTAGTGGCATTTAATGGTCTTGATTCACCTGTTTACACTTTTTCCAATGTTATTATACACATTGATGGTGATTTCAGACAGTTTTCAAGGTTTTTGACTCATAAAAAACCAATTTTGGGAGCTGAACCTTTGGTAAAACCTCAATATCCGCGTCTTTGGTCAAAATCGACATCATATTCGGTCTTCTCGTCCCCAAAAACATGGAGTAAGATACCTCAAAAGCTCATTTTACTAACATGTTGCTAAAACGCAAAAAGTCGGGACACAACTAGGGCCCAAATGGAGCGTGTGTGCGAAAGAACGATTTTTTTAGATCGAAAATGAAGCCTGTACACGTGATACGGCGTACGGCGGACGGCGGACGGACATTGCATTTTTGGAATCTACGCTCCTTGAAACGGAAAAGAACAAATTTTGAGGGGGTGTTATAAAAATTTTTTGCTGAGCGAATACATAGGTGTATTATTCACAGAATAATAAACCAAAATGCAATGTCCGTCCGCCGTCCACCGTACGCCGTCCGCCGTACGCCGTATCACGTCTACAGGCCTCATTTTCGGTCTAAAAAAATCGTTCTTTCGCACACATGCTCCATTTGGACCCTAGTTGTGTCCCGAAACTTTTCAGCCCGATCGGAATATACCCAGGGATGTTATGAGTGAAAATGTGTGTAAAAATAGGTACTTTTTGCGTTTTAGCAACATGTTGGTAACATGAGCTCCTGAGACATTGTTTTCCATGTTTTTGGGGACGAGAAAACCGAATATGAACTTGAGTTTGACCGAAGAGTGGAAAATTGAGTTCTACCAGGTGTTCAGCTCCCATAATTGATTTTTTATGAGTAAAAACCTGGGAAATCGTCTGAAATCACCATCAGTTTGTATAATAACACTGGAAAAAGTGTCAACACGTGGATCAAGACGATTAAATGGCACTACCAATGATCAAAGATAGTTAAAAAGAAAAAAAGGGGGGCGTACCTAATTTGTGTTTTAGGGGCCAAAATTAAAAGTAACCATCAGAAATAGCTATTTCGATTATTACCCATGAAAGAAACAATAATAATGAACAGCCAAAATTTCTGTAGGTATGTCCAAAAGTCCAAAAGAATAATAAACCCATGTGTCAAGGACTTTGCAGCGTATTGGTTTATTATTCAGTGAATAATACACCTATGTATTCGCTCAGCAAAAAATTTTTATAACACCCCCTCAAAATTTCTTCTTTTCCGTTTCAAGGTGCGTAGATTCAAAAAATGCAATGTCCGTTCGCCGTACGCCGTATCACGTATACAGGCTTCATTGTCGGTCTATAAAAATCGTTCTTTCGCACACATGCTCCATTTGGGCCCTAGTTGTGTCCCGAAACTTTTCAGCCCGATCGGATTATATCCAGGGGTGTTATGAGTGAAAATGTGTATAAAAATAGGTACTTTTGGTTTATTATTTTCAATAATGAACCATTGGAATCGAGCATGAAAAAAAAAATGCTTACCCCCCCTCAAAATTTGATGGTTTACGTTTCAAGGTATGTAGAATCCAAAACTGCAATAAAAATATATCTGTCTGTCCGCCGTACGCCGTACGGGCCACTTTTCTTAGTTACCATGAAAGAAAATTGATGAAATTCGGGTTATAGGTTCCGTTCGCTGTCTAGTTGGTCCTCGAAGCTCGACGTTACTGTGAGTCATCTCTAAGGGGTTCAAAATAGGGGTTGAAATTTTCAAAACGCCTATACCATTTTTTTACGTGAATATTTTTACGGTTTTAAATAGTTCTTGAACTTGCGAGTTTTTTAAGACCATCCGGAGCGTCGTACGTCCAGCCTTTCGTTCACAGTAAGGCCCCGAAGTTTGCACCGACAGGCATTTTCGACTCCAGTGTGAATGAAATTGTATACAATTCAAACCAAATCTCGTAACCAGAGACGCGCCCACAATAGGAATTTGTGAATACGGCCAATCATTGGTAGGGATCACCTGATTATATTGGCGGAGTATGAAGTCGAGTTGGTTGTTCTGTGATATTATTTAATTTGAAAAATGATGGCTCTGTTGGAGTTTGTTGGTAGGTAGTGAAACTTGAACAAACGTTGAAGTATTATTGATGGGTAAATTATTACTACGGTAAATCATTACTCAACGGTAAATTATCACACAACGGTTCATTATACCATCTACGTAGAAGGGGCTGGAGTTTGTTGGTAGGTACTTTTGCAACTTTTTTCACTCCTCATCAACAATTTCTTTTCAGAACTTCATTGTGTGTGTTTCTTATTGTTAGGTACTGTTTGACATCGGCAGAATTATTTTAGCAACATTTAACTCGTGATTTAGGTAGGTACCTAGTAACGTGTACGGGGTTAGGTACTAACCTACGGAGGGTCTGCGATCTACATTATATGTATAGAGTAGTACATATCATAAATTATATAGACGGATTATCTATACATAGAGCTGTGATCTGTAACGGAAGGGTATTCTATACAAAATAATAAACCGTTGTGCAGGGATTTGCAGCGTTTTTGTGTTTTAGTAACATGTCAGTAAAATGAGCTTTTGAGGTATCGTTTTCCATGTTTTTGGGGACGAGAAGACCGAATATGAAGTCGATTTTGACCAAGGAGTGGAAAATTGAGGTTGTACCAGATGTTCAGCTCCCGAAATTGATTTTTTATGAGTCAAAAACCTGCAAAATCGTCTGAAACCACCATCAATTTGTATAATAACAATAGAAAAAGTGTCAGCACGTGGATCAAGACGATTAAATGGTACAATCAATGATCAAAGGTAATTTGAAAAAAAAGGAGCGTACCAAATTCAAGTTTTGGGGGCCAAAATCTGTAGAAACCACCAGAAATAGCTATTTCAATTATTTTACATAAAAGAAACAATAAATAAACAGCCAGCATTTCTGTAGACCAATAAAATAATAGAATAATAAACCCATTTGACAAGGAGTTTGCAGCGTTTTGGTTTATTATTCTGTGAATAATACACCTATGTATTCGCTCAGCAAAAAATTTTTATAACACCCCCTCAAAATTTTTTCTTTTCCGTTTCAAGGTGCGTAGATTCAAAAAATGCAATGTCCGTCCGCCGTACGCCGTCCGCCGTATCACGTGTACAGGCTTCATTTTTGGTCTAAAAAATTCGTTCTTTCGCTCACATGCTCCATTTGGGCCCTAGTTGTGTCCCGAAACTTTTCAGCCCGATCGGAATATACCCAGGGGTGTTATGAGTGAAAATGTGTGTAAAAATAGGTACATTTTGCGTTTTAGCAACATGTTAGTAACATTAGCTTTTGAGGTATCGTTTTTCATGTTTTTGGGGACGAGAAGACCGAATATGAAGTCGATTTTGACCAAAGACGCGGAAATTGAGGTTTTACCATTGGCTCAGCTCCCAAAATTGGTTTTTTTCAGTCAAAAACCTGGAAAACTGTCTGAAATCACCATCAATGTGTATACTAACATACGAAAAAGTGTAAACAGCTGAATCAAGACCATTAAATCGCACTACCAATGATCAAATATGATCTGGGGGGGAAAAAAAAGTGTAGGTACCTATTTCATGTTTTGGGGGCCAAAATTGGTGGAAATCATCAGGAATAGCTAATTCAATCATTCCACATGAAAGAAACAATAAATTTAACTGCCAACAAGAATCTCTAGAACTCCAATATAATAATAAACCCATGTGACAAGGACTTTGCAGCGTTTTTAATGTTGGGATGCTGGCAGTACTGAGAACCTTCACCTCCTTGGGGCCGGAAGCCAGTCAGATGTCAATGGACCTCATACTTCATTGCTTGCCGCATTTTGGTTTATTATTCTGCGAATAATACACCTATGCATTCGCTCAGCAAAAAATTTTTATAACACCCCCTCAAAACTTTTTTCTTTTCCGTTTCAAGTTGCGTAGATTCCAAAAATGCAATGTCCGTCCGCCGTACGCCGTATCACGTGTACAGGCTTCATTTTCGGTCTAAAAAATACGTTCTTTCGCACACATGCTCCATTTGGGCCCTAGTTGTGTCCCGAAACGTTTCAGCCCGATCAGAATATACCCAGGGGTGTCATGAGTGAAAATGTGTGTAAAAATAGGTACTTTTTGCGTTTTAGCAGCATGTTGGTAACATGAGCTCCTGAGATATCGTTCTCCATGTTTTTGGGGACGAGAAGACCGAATATGAAGTCGATTTTGACCAAAGAGTGGAAAATTGAGGTCTACCAAATGTTCAGCTCCCAAAATTGATTTTTTATGAGTGAAAAACCTGGGAAATCGTCTGAAATCACCATTACTTTGTATAATAACACTGGAAAAAGTGTCAACAAGTGGATCAAACGATTAAATGGCACTACCAATGATCAAAGATAGTTGGAAAAAAAAGAGCGTATCCACCAAATTTGTGTTTTAAGGGCCAAAATTAATGGAAACCATCAGAAATAGCTATTTCGATTATTACGCATGAAAGAAACAATAAATGAACAGCCAACATTTCTGTAGGTATGTCCAAAAGTCCAAAAGAATAATAAACCCATGTGACAAGGACTTTGCAGCGTTTTTACTTTCAAACACCCTCATTTAAAAAACTCTGCAAAGTCCTTGTCACATGGGTTTATTATTCTGTTGGACATACCTACAGAAATGCTGACTGTTCATTTATTGTCTCTTTCATGTGGAATAATTGAAATAGCTACTTCTGATGGTTTCCACCAATTATGGCACCCAAAACACGAACGCTGCTTATTTTCAAATTATCTTTGATCATTGGTAGTGCCAATTAATTGTCTTGATTCACCTGCCTAAACTTTTGGTTTATTATTCTGTGAATAATACACCTATGTATTCGCTCAGCAAAAAATTTTTATAACACCCCCTCAAACTTTTTTCTTTTCCGTTTCAAGGTGCGTAGATTCCAAAAATGCAATGTCCGTCCGCCGTACGCCGTACGCTGTACGCCGTCCGCCGTATCACGTGTACCGGCTTCATTTTCGATCTGAAAAATTCGTTCTTTCGCACACATGCTACATTTGGGCCCTAGTTGTGTCCCGAAACTTTTCAGCCAGATCGGAATATACCCAGGGGTGTTTTATTAGCCAAAATTTCTGTAGGTATGTCCAATAGAACAATATACCCATGTGACAAGGACTTTGCAGCGTTTTTTCTAGTGTTATTATAGAAATTGATGGTGATTTCAGGCAATTTCCCAGGTTTTTTACACATAAAAAATCAATTTTGGGAGCTGAACATTTGGTAGAACCTCAATTTTCCACTCTTTGGTCAAAATCGACTTCATATTCGGTCTTCTCGTCCACAAAAACATGGAAAACGATATCTCAGGAGCTCATGTTACTAACATGTTGCTAAAACGCAAAAAGTACCTATTTTTACACACATTTTCACTCATAACACCCCTAGGTATATTCCGATCGGGCTGCAAAGTTTCAGGACACAACTAGGGCCCAAATGGAGCATGTGTGCGAAAGAACGAATTTTTTTAGACAGAAAATTGAAGCCTGTATACCTGATACGGCGTACGGCGAACGGACATTTGCTGAATCTATGCACCTTGAAACGCAAAAGAATAAATTTTGAGGGGGTGTTATAAAATTTTTTGCTGGGCGAATACATAGGTGTATTATTCACAGAATAATAAACCAAAATATTGCTTCAAATGGGCTTCAAACTACCATTTTCCCAAGAGTTCTTAATAGTTTTCTCGCAGAAACATTTTTGACAAAAATTCCCCGCTGTCATTTTTGTTGACAATAAAATCGGACTTCGCCTTACAGTTACAGTAACGCTACAGTTAGTTCATTTTCCGGTTCCATTCTGAAATGGATGCACAATAATTAATGATTCAATTTGATCTGTTCCCCCAGAAGTGTCAGTACTCTAAAACGCTGCAAAGTCCTTGTCACATGGGTTTATTATTCTACTCGACATACTACAGAAATCTTGGCCGTTCATTTATTGTTTCTTTCATGTGCGATAATTGATATAGCTATTTCTGGTGGTTTCCACCAATTTTGGCCCCCAAAAACACGAATTAGGCTCGGCTTTTTAATAAACAGATTATTTTTGATCATTGATAGGTAGTACGATTTAATTGTCTTGATGTACCTGTTGATAATTATACTTCTAGTGTTATTATACAAATAATGTATGGTGATTTCAGACAATTTCCCATGTTTTTGACATTTTCATGTCTTTGCCCTGGCACATAGCACAAAAAACTGTCACGAAATTGCGTAACGAAATTGTGTTACAGTGCCTTTATAATGATTTCCGCTTACAACGACCCCGTTGTTAGGTTTGTTCATTTTCTACACTTTTTAACCCACAAAAATCGTTCACCACTCGTTGGAAAGCTCTCGATTTAACGAACATTTTCATGTTCTCCATAACATATTGACTATACGAATAGCGGAGCTATGGGCATAACTGTTCTCATATTTTGTTTACAAACTAATGATCGTGAGTGTAGAAGATAATTAATCCGGAATCGTCTATTTTATTGAAATTAGGTACCTACCTCTTAATATTAATAATGTCAAAAGCAATAGGTAAAGACATGAAAATGTCCCAATGCGTTGCAGACTCGTATGCAAGCGTTTTCACTCCACATCAACAATTTTCCTTCAGAACTTTAGTTACTGTTTGTCATCGACAGAATTATTATTTCAGCAACATTTAACTCGTGATTTAGGTTGGTACCTAGTAACGAGTACGAGGTTAGGTACTAACGTATGGAGGATCTGCGATGTTTTATTGCAGTTTTGGATTCTACATACCTTGAAACGTAAACCATCAAATTTTGAGGGGGGGTAAGTTGTTTACGATTTTGGTACTTGGAAACTTGATTCTATTTTATTTACATTCATAAACCTACTTGTTATGGTTATGACATCTCCAACCAGTAACTTGGGGAAACCAGCGAAATAAGCTCGTGTGATTATTGAAATTCGGTACCTACCTGCTGGTAGAGGTAGGCCACATTGTTTCTTTGAATGCGTTTTAATACAGCAGCGACAATAGCATCAAAATCTTCTCAGCAAAGTAAACACAGTCCTGAGGAACTCTGGCGTGTTGAGATAGGTTGAAAATCGGACATTTGTTTACAATTCTTGAGTACACATGCTGAAAATCGTGATAAAACGCTTATAAGGTGGCCCATACTACGTCAGTTTTTCTCTCAGTTCTGTGTTTTTTCGTGGTGATAACAGTGAGAGGGCATACGCTGGAGAACGGAGACGTGACAGCACTGCCTGAACTGTGTGATTGAGGTAACTGTGCAGTTTTCCGGTGCAAAAGTAGAAACATTCGCTCAGTCCAACGGCTTGCGTAAAAGCCTGTGGGAACTGCACAGTTTCTTCAGGTAATTGCTCAGACATGTCATGCTTGATAAACTGCGCAGTTAAACTGAGCGTGTGTGGGCACCTTAATGTGTCCAAGTTGCTTGTCGACTTCTCAACAGTTGCTGTACTTTACACGATCACACTTGTAGCTTTATCAAATGCTTGTGCTTACTCTTCTCCCATTTGTACAGTGTACAAAGTTCACCCCTAACTTGTGAGCATTCACTTGTAGGCATATCAATAAAAGTGTTTGCAGCCCACGGGCACTCTAAACCAGACGGGCCCCATGACGTTGAGCTAGAGAGCAACTCAGGATGCTGCTGTTTTTTCACTAATAAAAAATGAATCTCGGGAGCTTAACCTTCGTTACAACCTCAATTCTTCACTCTTCGGTCAAAATCAACCCAATATTCGGTCTTCTCGCCCTAAAAAACATGGAAAACGATACCTCACAAGCTCATGTTCACTAAAACCGCAAAAATCCCTCGAAAACCCCTTTTTTTACACCCATTTTTTCCCATAACACCCCTGGGTGCTGGGTGTTGCGGAGCACAACAAAGACCCAAATGGGGACCCAAACTGTGTGCGGAAGAACGACGATTTTAGACCAAAATTTAACGTAATCTTAAGGCTGAAACTTTGTTAGAACCTCAATTTTCCACTCGTTTGGTCAAAATCGGCTTCCTATTATTCGGTCTTCTCGTCCCAAAAACATGGAAAACGATACGTCAAAAGCTCATGTTACTAACATGTTACTAAAACAAAAAAGTACCTATTTTTATACAAATTTTCACTCATAGCACCCCTGGGTATATTCCAATCAGGCTGAAAAGTTTCGGGACACAACTAGGGCCCAAATGGAGCATGTGTGCGAAACAAATAATTTTTTAGACCGAAAATGAAGTCGGTACACGTGATACGGCGGGCGGTGGACGGACATTTCATTTTTGGAATCTACGCACCTTGAAACGGAAAAGAAAAAATTGTGAGGGGGTGTTATAAAAAGTTTTTGCTGAGCGATTGCATAGGTGTATTATTCACAGAATAATAAACCGAAAGTGGCGATGGAGGGGCGGATACCATCGCTGATGGTCGTCCATCCGTAGACGTTCCTTCAAAAATGACCTTCCTTGGCCGGCATTTTGACCATCTGTAGCGACCCGTGACCATCAGTTAAAGTCATGGTTTAACGGGACGTCGGCTTTCACGGAGGCGCCTGTGGTGTCCGTGAGGCAATGACGTTCCATCGCGTTCCGTGTGCGCTAGTGAACACGACGGATGACAAAGGACGGGTATGAGGGGCATCCGTTGTTTGTTCATCGTCCGTCGTGTGCCCGTAGATCTTGTTGTCATTACGGAGGGGTATAAAGGTGGCTTCCGTAGTTGGAACGTCGTCCGTAATCCATCCTTGGTGAATCGTTGTCATTGAGGAGGGGTGTAATTGTGATGTCCGTCCTGCAATGTCGTCCAGAGTGTGTCCGTGGTTGACAGTTGTTATTAAGGAGGGGTATAAAAATGTGGCTTCCGTTGTGGGAACACCGTCTATACATTTTCCGTAGAAGGCATATGGTCACGGACGGGCATGAAGGTGTCTCCCGTCAAAGGAACGCCGTCCATGGCACATCCGTGGTTGACAGTTGTTATATGGGAGGGGTATAAATGTGGCTCCCGTCGTAGGAACGCCGTCCGTAGTGTGCCCATAACAGCCACTTGTCGTCATGGACGGGCGTGAAGTTGTCTTCCGTCAAAGGCGGTGGTTGTCAAAAGCGAGAGGTGGTCCAAAAACATCTAAAATCTACTTCATCGAAGAGATCGAAGAGAAGAAAGATTAGGTTCATAAGCGTCACTGCTTCCTGTGTCAAAAGCGCGAGCTGGAGCCGTTACTTTTACTTACGTAGGTACTGTTACTGTTTCTTTTAACACATACCTACCTACTACCTTCTACTGTACCTACCTGAATCAAGGAAACAGGAATCGAAAAATCAGAAATGTGAAAAAAATTATGTATTAACAACTTTTTTGTCATGTTTTTACTCTATCAAATAATATAAAGTTGTTATATATGTTGAAAGAAATTTGAAATATCAAAAGTATCAGCGCAAACGCACTGAGCGGAGGATGAATACTAAACGATAAACCCCAGGAACAATGACAGTGTGAGTGTAAGTGGGAGTTATGTAAGTAAACTGAGTAGGTAAACATTTCAATGAACAGAGGCCTGGGTCTTGGTCAAAAGTCGCGACTCCTCAGTTCGGCGACGATCAGCGATAGGAGCCTAGGAAAGGCGTTATCTGCTTCAAGAACTGTTACTTTATTCTGTTATAGTGGCTCGCGCTTTTAAATCTAAATACTAGCAGGGAACCTCACGCTTTTAAAAATGAAAAAATTTGCGCTTTTCAAACGCATTCCAAGGGAATTAGCGCTTATGATACCCACCCGGCGGGCGAGCGCGCATTTCTGTTCTGTGAATAATACACCTATGTATTCGCTCAGCAAAAACTACAATAACACTCCCACAAATTTTTTCTTTTACGTTTCAAGGTACGTAGATTCCTAAAATGCAGTTTCCGTCCATCGTATCATCCATATATCTACTTCATTTTCTGTCTGCGAAAAATTCGTTCTTTCGCACACAGGCTCCATTTGGGCCCTAGTTGTGCTCCGAAGCTCGGCCGCCCGATCGGAATACACCCAGGGGTGTTACGAAGGGAAAATGTGTGTAAAAATAGTTATCGTTATACATGTTCTTTAGGGTGAGAAGACCGAATATGAAGTCGATTTTGACCAAAGAGTGAAGAATTGAGGTTGTAACGAAGGTTCAGCACCCAATGTAATTGCCTGAAATCACCATTTAAACTTGAATAATAATAGAACTAAAAGTCGTGGGTGAATCAACGCAATTAAATGGTACTGTCTATGATAAAAGATAATTTGTAAAAAAAAATAGCCGAATTTTGTTTTATTATTTTCAATAGGTAATGTACCATTGGAATCGAGCATGAAAAAAAAAATTCTTACCCCCCCTCAAAATTTGATGGTTTACGTTTCAAGGTACCTATGTAGAATCCAAAACTGCAATAAAAATATTTCTGTCTGTCCGCCGTACGCCGTACGCCGTACGGGCCACTTTTCTTAGTTACCATGAAAGAAAATTGATGAAATTCGGGTTTCGTTCGGGGTCTAGTTGGTCCTCGAAGCTCGACGTTACTGTGAGTCATCTGTAAGGGGTTCAAAATAGGAGTTGCAATTTTCAAAACGCCTATACCATTTTTTACGTGAATATTTTTACGGTTTTAAATAGTTCTTGAACTTGCGAGTTTTTTAAGACCATCCGGAGCGTCGCACGTCCAGCCGTTCGTTCACAGTAAGGCCCCGAAGTTTGCACCGACAGGCATTTTCGACTCCAGTGTGAATGAAATTGTATACAATTCAAACCAAATCTCGTAACCAGAGACGCGCCCACAATAGGAAATTTGGCGGAGATGAAATCATTGCTAGGGATCACCTGGTTGTATTGCCGGAGTATGAAGTCGAGTTGGTTGCTCTGTGATATTATTTCATTTGAAAAATGATGGCTCTTTTGGAGTTTGTTGGTAGGTAGTGAAACTTGAACAAACGTTGAAGTATTATTGATGGGTAAATTATTACTACGGTAAATCATTACTCAACGGTAAATTATTACACAACGGTTCATTATACCATCTACGTAGAAGGGGCTGGAGTTTGTTGGTAGGTACTTTCGCAACTTTTTTCAGTCCTCATCAACAATTTCTTTTCAGAACTTCATTATGTGTGTTTCTTTTTGTTAGGTACTGTTTGTCATCGGCAGAATTATTTTAGGAACATTTAACTCGTGATTTAGGTAGGTACCTAGTAACGTGTACGGGGTTAGGTACTAACCTACGGAGGGTCTGCGATCTACATTATATGTATAGAATAGTACATATCATAAATTATATAGACGGGTTATCTATACATAGAGCTGTGATCTGTAACGGAAGGGTATTCTATACAAAATAATAAACCGTTGTGCAGGGATTTGCAGCGTTTTGTTCTTGGGAAACAATATATGAACAGCCAACATTTCTGTAGGTATGTCCAATAGAATAATAAACCCATGTGACAAGGACTAGGCAGCGATTTTCTCTTTTTACATCGCTGTGCGCTGTTGACGCGGAACACTACACAACGCAACTGTCTCGTCTCTGCCCAGCTGAAATGTAATCACCCGCTCGCCCCATCGAAGTAGCTCGGCCGAGTACTCCACCGACTACTCGGTCGAGCTACTCGGTAGGCTAGGGATCCTCGGACGAGCGGCGGAGAGACGTGTACTTCCTTTACCGCTCCGACGATCGGTTAGAGGGAGCCACTGAGGCAGCGGACGTCTCTCAAGTCATCCTCAGTAGCTCGTCCGTAAAGGGTGCTCTGTAGATGGTTACTGCCAGAACATTGGTTTCAAAAGCGAGGTGAGCGAGGTTTTGTTCTATAGGTTTTATAACGAATATTACTGAATCAGATAGACTTACATATTAGGTGAAGTCAATAACAAACGAGTGTTCTTGATATACGGAATCCTTGTATTTCGGAGAGACAAAACGGAATATGAATTTGTATGATTGCACAGAAAACGTATTACGCTGAAAAGGCTGTGTAGCAGAAGGCGGAGCAGAACAGAGTGAGGCGACTGCCTTTCAAGAACAAAAGAATTGGACGATGTGCCAACTTGATCACATGCGGAACTACTTGTTTTCGAACATTCGGAATTATACATATTACATGAAGGAGTATAATTATACTGAGTAATTATATGATTATCTAGTTAGAATTATACATCGGATTATTTTGATTATAAATGTGTTGTTATTCAACAAAGAGTCTAGTTCATGGAGGATTGACCAAAGAGTCTATTTCATTAAGGAACAACACAATTAGTTGTATGTCGGGTATGCTATAGGAGCGCTACTGTACATTGGAGGTCTTGCCGAGAAGACTACTTTTTAATAGTTACGTACCCTTTACGGATGATGACGGAGAGACGTGCACTGCCTCGACGTCTCCGTTAACCGGTTGACGGAGAGGTGAATGTAGTACACGTCTCTCCGTTGCTCGTTCATAAAGGGCCCGTATGTTTCTACGGGGGCATCCTCAACGGAAAGGCAATGGAGGGTTGCGCTTCCTCAGCCTGTCCGTTAACCGTCCGCCGTGATTCCCTACAATCACGGATCATTGAAGGAAGGGCACGGAAGCATTAAGGACAGTGAAGGGTGGGCTAGAGAAAACCTAGGGAGAGTCCAGGGATATTCACGGGAAAATCATGGATGGGCTACGGGGAGGCGATCGAGTGTTACGGGTTAGTCAAGGGTGGGGCTATGAAGACCCGTACTAAGTCACGGTACAACCATGGGCGTGCGACGGAACGCTGAAGGATTAACAACGGAAATCACTACACTTATACGGGGATTTTCGGGGTACTCCCGTGAAAATGATCATCCGTTGATTTTGCCGAAATATTAAACCACGGAAACCACGGGTGTTTCCGTTGATGATCCTTCAACAAGATACTGGTTACGGATAAATTTATAGAGTGCATCCGTGACCGCATAATATTTACGGATGCACCACTTCTGAGGGTGATTCCGTGAACTATCATTTAGTGCCAATCTACGGGTGCGCTTCCGTTGTTTTTTACGGAAAACACCCCTTTCGGTTTATTATTCTGTGAATCGCTCAGCAAAAACTTTTTATAACACCCCCTCAAAATTTTTTCTCTTCCGTTTCAAGGTGCGTAGATTCCAAAAATGCAATGTCCGTCCGCCGTCCGCCGTATCACGTGTACAGGCTTCATTTTCGGTCTAAAAAATTCGTTCTTTCGCACACATGCTCCATTTGGGCCCTAGTTGTGTCCCGAAACTTTTCAGCCCAATCGGAATATACCCAGGGGTGTTATGAGTGAAAATGTGTATAAAAATAGGTACTTTTTGTGTTTTAGTAACATGTTAGTAAAATGAGCGTTTGAGGTATCGTTTTCCATGTTTTTGGGGACGAGAAGACCGAATATGAAGGAGATTTTGACCCAGGATTGGAAAACTGAGGTTGTACCAGATGTTCATCTCCCAAAATTGATTTGTTATGAGTCATAAACCTGGGAAATCGTCTGAAATCACCATCAATCTGTAGAATAACACTAGAAAAAGTGTCAACACGTGGATCAAGACGATTAAATGGTACTATCAATGATCAAAGATAATTTGAAAAAAAAGGAGCGTACCTAATTCAAGTTTTGGGAGCCAAAATTGGTGGAAACCACCAGAAATAGCTATTTAAATTATTTTAGATGAAAGATACAATAAATAAACGGCCAACATTTCTGTAGTATGTCCAATAGAATAACAAACCTATGTGACAAGGACTTTGCAGCGTTTTCTTTTTTTTCTCTCTCTCAGTGTAATCAGGATAGTATTCGTACTTCCATTATTCCAACCCCAAGACAAACTAAATCACTCGCGAAGCGTGGACACCCATTTCATAATAAAAAACGCTGCAAAGTCCTTGTCAGATGGGTTTATTATTCTGTTGGACATACCTACAGAAATGTTGGCTGTTCATTTATTGTTTCTTTCACGTGAAATAATTGATATTTCTGATGGTTTCCACCAATTTTGGCACCTATACACAAATTAGGTACCTACGCTCCTTTTGGTTTATTATTCTGTGAATAATACACCTATGTATTCGCTCAGCAAAAAATTTTTATAACACCCCCTCAAACTTTTTTCTTTTACGTTTCAAGGTGCATAGATTCCAAAAATGCAATGTCCGTCCGCCGTACGCCGTCCGCCGTCCGCCGTACGCCGTCCGCCGTCCGCCGTATCACGTGTACAGGCTTCATTTTCAGTCTAAAAAAATCGTTCTTTCGCACACATGCTCCATTTGGGCCCTAGTTGTGTCCCGAAACTTTTCAGCCCGATCGGAATATACCCAGGGGTGTTATGAGTGAAAATGTGTGTAAAAATAGGTACTTTTTACGTTTTAGCAACATATTGGTAGCATGAGCTTCTGAGATATCGTTTTCTATGTTTTTGGGGACGAGAAGACCGAATATGAAGTCGATTTTGACCAAAGAGTGGAAAATTGAGTTCTACCAAATGTTCAGCTCCAAGAATTGATTTTTTATGAGTGAAAAACCTGGGAAATCGTCTGAAATCACCATCAGTTTGTATAATAACACTGGAAAAAGTGTCAAGACGTGGTTCAGGACGATTAAATGGCACTACCAATGATCAAAGATAGTTAAAAAAAAAAGAAAAAAAAAGAGCGTACCTAATTTGTGTTTTGGGGGCCAAAATTAATGGAAACCATCAGAAGTAGCTATTTCGATTATTACGCATGAAAGAAACAATTAATGAACAGCCAACCTTTCTGTAGGTATGTCCAATAGAATAATAAACCCATGTGACAAGTACTTTGCAGCGTTTTTTTTTTTCAAGTTATCCTTGATCATTGGTAGTTCCATTTTTTGATCGTCTTGATCCACGTTCTGACACTTTTGGTTTATTATTCTGTGAATAATACACCTATGTATTCGCTCAGCAAAAACCTTTTATAACACCCCCTCAAAATTGTTCTTTTCCGTTTCAAGGTGCGTAGATTCCAAAACGCTGCAAAGTCCTTGTCACATGGGTTTATTATTCTACTGGACATACCTACAGAAATGCTGGCTGTTCATTTATTGTTGCTTTCATGTAAAATAATTGAAATAGCTATTTCTGGTGGTTTCCATCAATTTTGGCCCCCAAAACTTGAATTAGGTACGCTCCTTTTTTTTTCAAATTATCTTTGATCATAGATAGCGCCATTTAAACGTCTTGATCCACGTGTTGACACTTTTCCTAGTGTTATTATACAAACTGATGGTGATTTCATACGATTTCCCAGGTTTTTGACTCATTTTTAAAAAAATTTGGGAGCTGAACATCTGTTACAACCTCAATTTTCAACTCCTTGGTCAAAATCGACTTCATATTCGGTCTTCTCGTCCCCCCAAAACATGAAAAACGATACCTCAAAAGCTCATTTTACTAACATGTTACTAAAACACAAAAAGTACCCATTTTTATACACATTTTCACTCATAACACCCCTGGGTATATTCCGATCAGTTTCGGGACACAACAAGGCCCAAATGGAGCATGTGTGCGAATGAAAGATGTTTTTAGACCGAAAATGAGACCGGTACACGTGATACGGCGGACGGACATTGCATTTTTGGAATCTACTGACCTTGAAACGGAAAAGAAAAAATTTTGAGGGGGTGTTATAAAATTTTTTTGCTGAGCGAATGCACAGAATAATAAACCAAAAGCGAACATAAAATTGTGAACAACATTTTTCTTCCTCACTCCCTAGAACAAAAACTCACTCCCTAGGTTCACTGATTATGTCAGTGCAACTAGGGAGTGAGTGGCTAGGGAGTGAGACTTCAATCTTTAACCGCTTCCAGTATCTGTCAGATAATTATTTTGGTGATTTCAATTAGCCCCTACTGCCTATCCCCACAAACAACAAATGAAAATACAGTCAACTTTTGTTTAAAGCATACCTTCACTGACATATGTTGTGCTAGGGAGTGATAATCAATAAAAATACTCTCTAACAACTTGAGATTGGATGTTGAACTGATATAAGACAAATCACTATTAATCACTGCTGAAACGAGGTACTGGTAGCCATATTGCATCAGTGTTGCCACAGGCTTCAAACAGAAAATAATTCGCTTTTTCCAAGGGCTGGCAGAATTTTTCAAAAACTTCTGGGGAGTGAGGTGGAAACTGAGTGACAAGCATAAAAATGATGTAAACTCGAATGTGTCATCGTATTCCTTCTTTATGATCATATTCAAATTGAGTAACATATCCTCCAGTGGAAAAGACTTCTCTTTGGTTCAACAGGGTACAATAATTTGAGATAAAAATTACCCAAACCTGAGAAACTCTTGGTGGTGACAGCCTAGGGAGTGAGGAATTGTGTGTTTACATGCATACCATCCTGTAGATAATTAACATTTTTCATGTTGAATATTATGGGTACGAGTGCTGAAGGGTCTGCGAATATTTTTTTTTTTTTAAGTATGCTGAAAGATATGAATTTGTTGCCATCACAGCCTCGTGACACAAAATGCACCGAAATTTTGAAATGACCCGATTCCAAAGGTTCATTATTGAAAAAAAATAGACCAAAACTAGCTTCTGTCATCGGTTACTAAGGTTAATAACTGATGCACTGGCAAAACGGGAGAAACTGGGCGTTGAGTTCTGCTAAGAGGATGGTTGCAAAACCGGCAAGGTAGGTAGTTGGACATAAAGTCAGTGTGGAATGGCAGTTTACCTAAAGTACACTGTGGGAAGGGCTTCGTAGCACATCTCATCGCGCTCCATCTTTCGTATTATTATCTGTTTTGCTGAAGAAAATGTTCAAATCAAATACCAGTAGGTAGGTATATAACAATGTTTTTTTTTTTTCAAAGAAAAGCGGATCACACAAAATCCTTTGAAAGACCAGAGCTAACGTTCAAACATCGACGAGGGCCTTATTTTATCATCACAAGGTTCCGTGAAATTCTAAAGAGTAATATATTCTACAGGCTAGTAATCTGCTTTCTGGTTAATCCTATTTTCCGCTACCGTTCCGTCTCGAGCCTGGAGATTATTTTTTACGTGGATTATTCAACGATTTTTGAAATTTACATCGGATTTTCCATCAGAGTTTGATTCTTCATTTACTTTTTTTAATTTTCAGGTTTTGAAAACTACTTTCTCCTACTACCAGTTCTTGGATACTATGGACAAAGATAAGAAGATATTGGATTAGGTGATGATATCTATTGAGTCATATTAGAATCCTGCAGTTTGTGGAAGGGGATAAATAATAATGAAGATAAAGTAGGTAGCTAGCTAATAATACCGATGGGCCAAATATATGGCTGGATACATAGGTGACATGAGATACTTTCTAACTGGATAGATTTGTCGATTTAATGTATTGATCGTAAGCATGATATTAGAATCTTACAATATTAGTATATTACAACATTTTAGTACCACTGTACCTACTTAAATTTGCTGAGGAGTTCTAGAAGAAATATTGCTGAGCTCATGATTTATTAGATGAGTGTTTCAAAATGATAAAACGTTTGATTCTGAAATCCTCCATCTCACCCACAAAGAATGTGGATGTACGAACCTTATGAAGATTGAATAATGCTTGAACCAAACTGAATTTATATTATTGAATTGAACTGAACTTGATTCTGAAACAGCTTAAAGCATACAGTGCCGTCCGTCTCCCGTATTTCTGATTTTCCTATTAATTTACTGATAGGTATTCCAGCTTACTGAGAACATTCTTTCATTTTATAGATTAATTCGTTCGTTCGTTAAGGTCTCATTCCTCTCTTAACGATTCCTGCTTAACGGTATAACACTGGAACAATCGGGAAACAATGATGTTCAGTACTTTAATTTTTTTTTCCTGTAGGGATATTTAAAAAGAAAAAGAAATATTTGGAAGGAACATTGAGGAAAAAATGAGGAAATATCTGAATGATCCAACGGTATTTATACGTTTCACAGAAAAGTGGTCCCAAAAACGCATGTTTCATTTTGCATAAAGCTAAACGTATATTTTAGTTAGTTGCATATTCCAGTAGTACGCGCATAGAACAGCATTATTGCAGATTTTTGGCCAGCAATTTAAAATATAAAACTGTGCAAAAAGAAAATAGGGATAAGAAATATGTATTTTTAAAAATCAATAATAGCAAATAGTTATCTACTTCTCCCTTCCTCATGTTTATTTAAAATCCTCTAATCACACAAAGAACAAATATACCGATTAGGTAGGTATTATGAATAATAATATGACATTCAATTGTGGTATTTAGAAGGCGCCCTTGACTAAATTTGTCTTGTTATTTTAATGATTCGTGGACTCCAGATCCAGAACAGAAAACTCCGTCAAAGCCTAAGTAAAAACGCCTTATAAGCAGAATCGATTAGAAATATCGATTATTGCTATTTTTATCGATATAATCATTAAACATCAATTTATTGTGAGAAATTGGGATGAGAGTGACTGAACAAAACTTCGAAGTGCTCTCCTGAAAAATTTGATTTTAAAGAGATGCGGCGTCGTTCCTCTTTACTGCAGTATTATCAACACACGATTGGGCTACATCATGAGTGCACCAATCGGTGCAACATAAATTGAAAAGCAGGTAAGCAACCTATAAAAACATTCAAAACAATAGAATGTGACAATGAAATATAAGTCCACGTCGATCCATCTCCACCGACGTGTAGTTCCCCTGGCCAACCCTCAACAATTATATCGAAGAGTTCCAGTCACGTAGGTAACTTGAGTCTCTTGCGAAGAATTAGCAATTTTTCTCTTTTTTTACCCCCAAACATATTAAATATCCATCATCCGTTTAGAATATAAAGTCATGATGAAAAAGGTGTAACCCGACCTACTTGCTTGAAGATACTTGGAGGAAGAGGTTCTTTTACAGCCATACAAAACCCTTTCCAATGACAATCCATGCTCGGATGTTGTTTTCTTGCAGTTGTTGGGGAAGAGAAAAATATATAAGTGTTCAAGTTACTTTAATCGAATTAGTTTCGTTTGTGCAAAGAAAAAAGGACAAGAGCAGAAGTTTATTCCTCCTACTGCGCTGTTAACCGCCAAGTTATATTGCTAACAACTTCTGCACAGGGGCTTTTTTACCCCATTCTGGGTCGTCTATTCAAGAAGGCTTTTATTACGAAACCACGAACAAATTGCTATCGAATAGCAAGAGCTATAAATTGTATAAGTTGTCCCCTCAGCCGCTCCCTGTCTGACTCAAAAGTGGTGGGATTTTCTTTTTTTTTCCGCCCTCGATGATACTCTTCTGGCCAGGGGTGCCGCTCTGAGAGTTTTACAGTATTTCAACCGAGGGGTTCCACACCAAACTTTACGGCATCTTCGCCCCGGCGAAAGCTTTACGACACCTAGCCCGCTTTTGTCCTCGTGTTTTTCTCTTCTCGAGAAGGTTGGTTGGCTTCTCCTATTTCCTCGGACTTTCGAAACTTTGCAATATGGCAGTAAACAAGGGACGTAAAATCGGAAGTGGAGTCTTCGTGCCATCTTTTGACGGCGAAAGTCTCCGACAATGTGATAGTGGTTTAATAATAGGCCGACACTCCGGGAGAGGAGCCTAAAAGCACGGCGTACATAAACCAAGGAGCGCCCATACTCTAACCTGTTGGCACCACATCGTGAGGTTATGTATAAGTAATCTCTGTTAGAACATGAGTCTGCCTTGGAAATAAGGTCAAACACTAGTAAAACAAAATAAAATAAATATACTCTCCAGGCTGGAAAAAATTCCTTCCACGAGTCACCAACTTAAACATAAATCGACGGTTGAAATATGAGGAAAAATTAAGGAGGTATTAATAACGATTAAACATTTTTTGAATTTAAGGAGAGAGATTTCAAAATTTTGTTTAATTTCAGTTTATTCAACAAAATCTTTTTACAACATAGAGATCGTAGATCAGAGATATTATCTTGGTTTTCTAAGTTAACTACTCACAGCAAGTGATTTCAAGCTGTGAAGACTCCCACAGTTGGATGTTTACCAATACACGACTTTCAGCTGGTTCAGTGATCTCTTTTTCAACTCACGTCGCATTCAACTTTGGTGAGAACGCGTTTAACAAAGTGATACAATGCTCCAACAGAGCTTGTCAAGAAGAAACTCGAACCAAATAACACGCAAGCAGAGTGAACGTGGGTACTCCCATCAACCGACACATATTGCTTAATGGGCTATTTGCTTGATTTATTTCATTTTTGAAAATGAAAGTAGATTTCATCCTGAGAATTTTGATACCAACTGCACGCTCCTACGATAAGTAGTTATTTTTCTATGATTTTGAGAATTTTCAAGAGGTTCATACGCCAGAGTTGTCGGGTGGGGGGGGGGGGGGTCCCGCCCAGGCGAGAGGAGTGCAATAACGTAGGAACTTATGGAAACTTTGAAAAATAATAGAAAAAGAGCTACTAATCGTAGGAGCGTGCTATTGGTCTCAAAATTATCAGGATGTAATCTACTTTCATTTGAAAAATAATATAAACCGCTTTTGCGACCCATGCAAAAAGCCCATCGTGCCAAGAAATACCCAATGGTGACAAAAAGTAACGTCATACAATTTTTATGTAGGTACCTGTGTTGTCTTTATTATGTGTGCACATCAAATATACGATATTAGTGCACTTATTTACAGTTAACTACTCATAATATCGACTCTCCAGAGCACACAACAAAATTTTCGGCAATTTCGGATTTAAGGGAAAGTGGAGAGGGAAATGGATTTTAAGGTGCTTAACTTACTGAGACCAGGCTGAAATTCAAAGGATGTAGCAAAAATTTTTAGTACGTACACAATATTATAGCAAAAAAGTCAGCCCCACCTTTTTTGGTTTATTATTTTCAATAATGAACCATTGGAATCGAGCAAGAAAAAAAAAATTCTTACCCCCCTTCAAAATTTGATGGTTTACGTTTCAAGGTATGTAGAATCCAAAACTGCAATAAAAATATTTCTGTCTGTCCGCCGTACGCCGTACGGGCCACTTTTCTTAGTTACCATGAAAGAAAATTGATGAAATTCGGGTTATAGGTTCCGTTCGGCGTCTAGTTGGTCCTCGAAGCTCGACGTTACTGTGAGTTATCTCTAAGGGGTTCAAAATAGGGGTTGAAATTTTCAGAACGCCGTATCTCGAAAACTTTCGATTGAAGGGTATTGTTTTTTTTACGTTATTAAATTTGTCTTGAGCTAAACTATTTTTTGAGGCCACCCGGAGCATCGTACGTCCAGCCGGTCGTGAGCACCAAAAAGCTTCGTCAACACGATCGTGAATCAAACAGTATAAATCCGGCCGAGATAACATATCATAACTACGGAGCATCTGATAATAATCAAGGATGGCTTTATGAAGTCGAGTTGGTTGTTCTGCGATATTATTTCATTTGACAAGTGAAGGACTATTGGATTTTGTTGGTAGGTAGGTACTTCTGAATCTTGAACAAACGTTGAATTATTATTGATGGGTAAATTATGACACCACGGTAAATTATTACACAACGGTAAATTATTACACAACGGCTCATCTACCCAGAAGGGGCTGGATTTTGTTGATAGGTACTTTTCCAACTTGAACAACCGTTGAAGTATTACTGTTGGGTAAATTATTACACAATGGCAAATTATTTCACAACGGCAAATTATTACACAACGGTAAATCATTACACAACGGTAAATTATTACACCACGGTAAATTATTACACAACGGTAAATTATTACACAACGGCTCATCCACCAAGAAGGGGCTGGATTTTGTTGGTAGGTACTTTTGCAACTTGAACAACCGTTGAAGTATTATTGATGGGCAAATTATTACACAACGGTTCATTATTCTATCTCCGTAGAATGGGAACCTATACAGGTAAATTATTACACAACGGTTTAGGTAGGTACCTAGTAACGAGTACGGGGTTAGGTACTAACCTACGGAGGGTGTAGAATAGTACATATTATGTTATATAGAAGGGTTATCTATACAGAGACCTGTGATCTGTAACAGAAGGGTATTCTATATAAAATAATAAACCGTTGTGCAGGGATTTGCAGCGTTTTGAGTTACAAGGTGAGCTTGGGAGATTTGATAAACATCGGTAATTCATCCATTTTACAACTAATGTAACTTGAGAGGAAAAGTTGGTTATCACGATGAGGTTGAATGCTCCATGATACACTTTTTTGTTTGAAGTTATTTATTCCAAATCTTCAGCGCGCAGTGGTAATTCAGCTAATGCGCTGGGTAGGTCGTTCACTTTATGATAACCTCCGGGCAGCCATAAAATGAATCCCATCAGGCTTTCAACTAGACCTCCATGCAATGCAGGACACCCGAGGTCCCCGCCACCATTTAATTTGTCAGAATCGAGGTCATTCTCGTATAAACGGCAGGTACTTGAGATTAAGCGGCAGATATGAATATAATATAGTTACTGCTGCCCCAAATTATATTTCTCCCTTATCTCTACTGTTGGGTATCAATCCCGTTATCGAGGTAACTGACGCCAACGATCTCCGGCGGCGGAGGACAAGCGAATGCTTCAATACCCGTAACTTCCCCGACCCGGCAGTAAACCCCAGCAGTTTCCAGTCGAACCCTCATAACTTAGGAAGATATCTGTTTAATTAATCTCGATGGCTATACATGTACCTATTGAAGATAAGGGTAAGTTTCCCAAAGCCTTCCGCTTCTGCAGCGGAACAATTGGAAGGGCAAAAGTTATTGTTCGATATGGTTTATATACTTCCATATTGAGATTTCCTGTTTATTCACTCTGTTTCTCGAATGGAATTGAGTTTTTCGATTAGTACAAAGATTTATAGTTTATTTCGTATTAAATCACAGGTAACGTAATCAAGGGTTGTGACACTGAGATTAATACAGGATTTATCTTCTTGCACTAAAAAGAGTAATGAGAAGAAATACGCTGGATTGCAACAGTATGGTTTATTTATCTTTTCATAACTGTCTAGTCGTTAAGAATTATGATAGTTGGTAATACATTGAGTCAGTATTAGACCGATGATCGTTACCTATAATATCCTTCAGGATGGAAATGAGGGAGGATAATCGGATGTCAGTGCAATAAAGAGCGAGGATATTACTATACTATATGCTAATTATAAATGACTCACCGATTAGACCAGTGGTTTTCAACCTTTTTTAAAGCTGCCACTCCCTTTAGGAGCTGAACATTTTTTTCAACGCCCACCCAATGTGAAATTCCTTAATTTAGGGTATGGGAAAGAGGAGGAGGGGGTCGAATAGAAATATTCGAATTAAAGGGATGATAATATAATTGAAAAGACGACGAAAACAGAAATCAATTGTACACTGGTATTTATGGTTATGAATGAAATACAGTCAGTGGGATTGTTGTGCTAGGTGGTTCAGAGCCACTTTCTTGAAATCGGGTTTAACGTTAGCGAGATAACGGCGCAAGTATAATATTTTCTAGATGTTGAATCGATTTCTTCCAGCATAGTGATCTACCTGCCGAAAAACGTGACGGCGTGAAAAAGCGACACAATGCCCCTTCTGCGTAGATAGTATAATAAACCGTTGTGTAATAATTTACCTTGTGTAATAGTTTACCGTTGTGTAATAATTTACCTTGTGTAATAGTTTACCGTTGTGTAATAATTTACCCAAAATTACCCAGAAATGCAATCAAGAATGGAAACGCTTGCATACGAGTCTGCAACACATTGGGACATTATTTGATGTCCCAATGGGAATTTAGGGATAATTGACGGTATCATTTACGGGTTGCAAGATAACCACGATCCGGGTTACATGGTTACCACATTCGATTCTAGTAAACAATGACTTTCTTCACTACCTGTTGCTGACTACCTTGTTTACCCGCCTTTTTTTCACCATGCTCAGCTCAGCTACCGCGCCAGGTACAGGGGTACGGTTAACAAGAAAATTTTCAATAAAATCACACGATTCCAACGAGTGGTGAACGATTTTTGTACGATGAAAAATGGCAAATATGAAGTTCCGTAGAAACGAATCGGTTGTAAGCGAAAATCATCAGAATATCAACTGTAACGCTTTTTTATAAAGGAACGCTTTTCGAGTCCATGTGCCAATGTAAAGACATAAAATTTCAAAAACCGTTACGGAAGTGGCTCATCACAACTGTTTTGTTTCGAATTTCCCTCGCAACGTTTTTCCTTTTCACCGTAGTAGCTCCGTTGGTACCAGACCAACAGTGGCAATTTCGAAGAGATATTAAAATGGGTGCTGGAAGACCGACACAACTTTCAACCAGTTCGGTTCAGCCGTTCAGGCTGTGAATTTTTCTGTCATTTCCCAGGAAACGCACAGGTAAAACTGGATTTAGACCCCCCTAGAGCACGATGCGAAAATGTCCATCAAAATCGGCCCCAGCCGTTTAGAAGTTGCGCACAACTGACCGTTTACCTTTGCTCAGCTTCGTTGCTTTATCGGCATTTTGAGCAAGAGTATGTACACACCATGTTACACAGTTTCATTCGAAGTAAGTATATAGGGATAGCGGTCAAGGGCGTGCAGTGTATTTTGTAATATTAGATGAGTCACAGTACTGAAGCCTCGATCGATGAAGTAGGAGAAGGGGAAGGCAATTAAAAATGTTTTGACGACAGTCCTTCGTAGAGGTGACTGATATTAGCTTGAAGCCATAATTCTGTGAGCCCATCACCATCATCGAAGTTGGCTTTCAACGTTAGCATAAAGTTCACTCAATGTTAGTGGTATAACGGCGCAAGTATCATCTTTTCTAGATGTTGAGTCGATTTCTTCTAGCATAGTACATGCTCTTCGACATCTACCTGACGAAAAAACGTGACGACCTCTCTGTTCTCTCAGTATGCACAAAGGATTCATTACCCACTGAGGAACTTCCAGGGACAAATAATATCCTCAAAACGTTCGGAGAACGTCTTATGCAAAGACTTCAGGCGATCAAAGTAAACCTGTGTGTCATCAAAGGTATTTCACTATTCCTATGCAGATCCAACAGGATTGAAAACCGTCAAACCACATACTTCGTTGCGGCCAAAATTCTGCTTGTGCAAAGTGGGCCTTTTTTGGAAGGCAGAAATAACAGATTTGGTTTGTATTAAATTGAGTTCATCACCTTGAAATTTATCGGTCAAGCAACATCGATTCTAAATTGTAACTACATATTTCTCTTCATGCACAGAATCGATAAGATTCCAGAACCTGTTGGGGCTGACGCCTTTGGAGAGCCAGTACAAAAACATGCTCACCGCCCCCTACCGACCAAAACATACTTCCCCATCACCAAAAACAAGTTCGCTGCCCCTCAGCACAACTCCACCGACCCCAAGGGGGCGTTGTCGACCCCGTTGAGAAGCACTGGATTAGATTAATGCTGGGAAGCGACTCATTAGGGGAAACCAGCCCCGTATAGAAATATAGATAGGCATCTTTCGTCTCAGAGAGGAACCGCCGTATACAGAACAAATCTATAAAGTCACTTACCGCGACGTAATGCTTTTCATGACGTCGTATTGCGGTCTTCACCACCATTTTATGCTTTCTCCTATTTGCGTTGCTGTAAAGTGGTTTTAAGGTCGATTAAAAAGGGTCGTCGTTGACAATATTAAACCAAGATTGGTACCGCTCAATCACATCAGTTAATTTATGTAAACTTTATCAATCTATCAACCACTTCATTCACTTAAGGAAACATTTCGACAGTGTAACATTCGGCCTGAGCGAAAAACTGGACACACCAACGTGATGTCATCTGATTAATACGTTGACCTCCTACAACAGATTGCGGTCTAGGAAGGCCATAGTTGTAGTTGGTGAACCATAATAATAGAAACAGTACGTACTATTTATACAATATACAAATGTTCGAGAATGCTTCAGAACGGACAATAATATTTTGTCTATTATGTTTTAGATTTCTATGGGGATACGTACAACACTGTTATTAGGAATAGTTACAATACTTACAAATGAAAGGCCTTGTACGTACCGGAAGCCTGCGCGTTCCGAAAGCGAGTTCCAATTAATAGCTCCCCACCTCCACCACCGCCACACCATCAGCCGAAGCTGTCTCCCGCAATGTCCAAGCCAAAGCAACGACCCCGTTGGCTGTACAAGGGTCAGCCCAAGCAATTAATGGAGTTGGAGAGGGAGAAAACAATACTGCTTGCTCCGTTTGGCCCAGGACTCGCGGGATATCAAATCCCGAAGGTAGACGGACCTTGCACGGGTTTCAAAAGCACCTCTGGAGCCCGGGGTTGGAGTTTCCGATATTAATCCCGGCTCCATCTCAGGGTCTTCCCTTTCTGCTTTCGTACGCTTCTATTTACCTTCCGATGCCTATTGACTGTCGTCCACGTATTATGAGGTCGTTGCTGGGAGGGGGGGGGGGGGGGGACCTCTCACCACACCACTGTTTTCGGATCGGAGATGCTGGAACCCAATATCACTCGCAGCTCCTGTATGCTTTACTATCCTCGAACTCGACTATATTGAATATCGATGTGTACCGCGGAAAGCAATCTGGATCGGTAGTTAGTAGACCTGACCCAAAACCAGCAATATGCACGAATGCTAGTGAATCGCCATAAAATAAGTTTTCAATCGAACAGAACTTTTTCTGAACGAATAAACTATTTTCTGCAACAAATGAAACTTTCGCGAAAGTTCCACAGGTATGCTTGAAAATGCTTGCTAAAGTTTACTCGGAAATCCTGTCATAGATATGCCACGTCGGCCACTTGGTGACAGAGATAAGGATACGACTGAGGGCAAAGGGTAAGTTCAAAACTCAATGTCGGTACGCCGTACTGACCACTTTTCTTAGTTACCATGAAAAAAAAATTGATGAAATTCGGGTTATAGGTTCCGTTCGGGGTCTAGTTGGTCCTTGAAGCTCGGCGTTACTGTCAGTCATCTCTAAGGGGTTCAAAATAGGGGTTGCAATTTTCAGAACGCCGTAGCTCGAAAACTTTCAATAGAAGGGTATGGTTTTTTTACGTTATTAAATTTGTCTTGAGCTAAACAATTTTTTGAGACCACCCGGAGCATTGTACGTCCAGCCGTTCGTGTGCACCAAAAAGCTTCGAGAACACGATCGTGATTCAAACGGTATAAATCCGGCCCGGATATCATCACTAGGGAGAACCTGATTATAATCAAGGATGGCTGTATGAAGTCGAGTTTGTTGCTCTGCGATATTATTTCATTTGATAAGTGATGGACTATTGGATTTTGTTGGTAGGTACTTCTGAAACTTGAACAAACGTTGAAGTATTATTGATGGTAAATTATTACACAGTGGTAAATTATAACAGAACGATAAATTATTGCACAACGGTAAATTATTACACAACGGTAAATTATTACACAATGATTCATTTACCAAGAAGGGGCTGGATAATGTTGATCGGTACTTTTGCAACTTGAACAACCGTTGAAGTATTGTTGATGGGCGAATTATTACACAGCGGTTCGTTATAATTGACCACGAGGGTAGGTATTGACCTCAGAAGACAGTGAGCTACGCAGAAGGGGCATCTGATTTCCCTTCAGAATTTCATTATTTGCGTTACTTTTTGCCGTCTTAGTTACAGTTTGTTATCGACAGAATTATTTTAGCAACATTTAACTCGGGATTTAGGTAGGTACCTAGTGACGAGTACGGGGTTAGGTACTAACCTACGGAGGGTCTGCGATCTACATAATATGTATAGAATGGTACATATATTATATAAACGGGTTATCTATACAGAGAGCTGTGATCTGTAACAGAAGGGTATTCTGTGCAAAATAATTAACCGTTGTGCAGGGATTTCCAGCGTTTTTGCAACTAGAATGTAGCATGTGAAAAAAAAGGAAGCCATGTACTTACTAACACTTATTTGAAAAAATTGTGATTATACACAGTGTTTTCTCGACAATTTCGTTCCTCCATAGTTTCTCGACACGACTATGTTATAACGATAGTGGAAAATGTGAAGCATGAAGTCCACAAACATATTACTTATCATCCAATATAACAGTAGATAAACACTCTATGTGGTTCATTCCTCCACGTTCTTTCCAGCAGGCCTCACATAACAATCATTTCTCGACAACCTGTTTCTAGAGCTTTACCCGCATTTTGATTTCTTCACCCACTACCATCTCTAAAGACATTAATTTCTTCTTCGTCCATCACATCCTTATAATTATTTTCACTCTAATCTTTCATTTTTGCCATCTGCTCTCTTCATTGCCGAGATTTAGAAGTGTATTAATATACCGTTATTATAATTTTTTTTGTATTTTTGCGTCATATTCCAAATTTTTTGTGTATTATGTCCCTCTAAAGATCAATCATTTTTTTGTTTAATGGGCTTCTCCGTATGAGACTGAAATAAAACAATAAAACAAAACAATTTCTTTTGTACGAGGTTGGCGATTTTCTTAGTTACTTGTAGTACCTATTTGTCCAAATTTCGTCGCGACGGAATGACAGTTTATGAATGAATGAGGAGACGGGAAATACACTGAGCCAAAGGCAACTAGGTACGATGCAGAAGGAAATTAGCGCTTTTGGGACACAGCTCGACCCCAACAACAAAGACAAAGTACAAAATCGAAAATGGGGGCGAAACACATTTTTTCGATTTCGGGAATAACCGAAGTTATTACCAAGTGTGTCAAAACGTAAAAATTTTATGAAAAAACTCTCACTATAGGTATTCGGAAGTCAATTTGAACTCACTAGAATATTTGGAGGTTATTTGCTGAAGGTGGAATTTTCATTCTCGATATAAAATTTAGGATTACTACCTAATTTAGATGAATCGCTCAAAACCGTCCAGAAAAGGGAGGCTGGGAAATCATTATAGAATGTCTAAATATTTGAAAAATCGGTGAGAGCAGATTCGCAAACGATCGGAACATGAGATATTTACATTTTCGTTGCGCGAACCTTGAATCTTGTTCTGTTTGTTCATGTACGCTTCTGAAACAGCTCACAACAATAAAATGATTTTCCCCGCGAGATGTTCAGACTGGGTATTACAGATGTTTACATTATTGCTGTAAACATGTACCTGACCAATCGTCGTTTTTTATTTTATTTTATTTTCACAATTTTTTCTTCTTCTAAAATTGACTTTAAACCTTCAAAAACAGAAATTGATGCACGTGAAGCCGTCTAATGAACTTTCTGAATGAGTTAAAAGTCGATGTCCGCGGGACCCGTACACTCTTCCCATTGTGCGACGTGACGGACAGAGCTAGGATCGTGATTTTATCAAACGTAACCGGGATTTAAGAGTTCATAAAGACGGCGGTAGAAGTTATCCGAGTTTCCCTCCGGAGTGTAGTCATTAAAGGTCTACGTGGTCCTGCATCCGGGATCTGCCATTGAGCTCAAAAACCCGACAACATGTAGGAATCAGGAATACGGTGGTGCGTGGTGTGCGGTGCGCCTCACTTTCCCGTTCCCGCTCATACGTGACGAGCCTTCGAAATCGAGTTCCGCCTCCCTCTCCCCGCAGCATACGTTACTTTTTGATGAAAGTCGTGTGCCCTGATTCCTTTTTAATAATTCAAGATTTGAAAGAGGAGGAGGCGAATGGTATAGGATTCGTGAGACGTACCTATATATATATATATATATATATATATATACCAACCACATGCCTATTGTGTGAGGAGAGAAGATGTAGCCAAGGACTGTGGAATAATAAGTTGGGGTACTTTTAGGGAGCTTCTGGAGTTTTATCATAACCTTACTTAAATAGTACCTACTGTAATTTATGGGTTCATATCAAATTGCGTGAATCCAACAGTGGCACCAGGCCTTTTCAAAGACCAATTTTCATTGTTGAATTCAAATCACGCATTCTTTTGTGTAACTGAATAATCAACAAATTTTCATACAACATACATAACTTATCCTAACATTGGGTCCAAACTGTAGGTACTAGTTTTGGTTTATTATTTTCACTAATAAATCTCTGGAATTGAATAAGGATGGAACCCCCCCCCCCCCCCCCCTCCATCAAACTTGATGGTTGTGACGGTATATGGGAATCCCGTCCATCTTGGATGCTGGCTCTTCCCGATCTTTTTGGCACGCGGCTGAAGGGGCGGTTGATTCGCGGAAACGAATCGTCAACTCTCGGAGGCAACGCGTTATAATCTAACCATTTGTCTCCGGGGGCAGCTGTCACACTGCCTCCCTACCCGCTGCGTTTCCGTCGCTCACGTTAGTGAGCCTTTTGCTCGCCATCGGAGGATTCGGCAAACGGTCACCCGCCTGACACGAACGCATGAGACCTCCTTCCTTCCCCCCTTTATTTCACTTTTGTAGGGTCTTAGTTATAGAGTTTCTTTGGCAGGTTTACTTAAATTTTGAAAGGTAGGCAGGGTCCCCCATCGGAGGATTCCTGCAAACGGTCACTTGCCTGACACGACCGCAGGAAGCCTCCTCTCCCCCGTTTTATCATTTGTAGGTCTTTCGGTAGGTTTTAATAAGTTTAATAGGTAGGTAGGGGTTTTCGACGTCTAGGTAGGGTTTCATTCTCATTTTTATAGGGGTAGGTGTTAGGTCTTTGGCTGGGGTTTAGTGGGTTTAAGATGTAGTTGATTTAGGATTTTTTTTTTTTTTTTTTTCCCTCCCCCCCTCCCTCCCACCATTTTTCGTTTCTTTCCCGGGGGAAGGTAGTCGAGCATCCCCCCCTGACGGATAGGGGCTTGTTGCATGGCGTGCTCTCCAGGCAGTGCCAGACTGTGGAAACCCTTAAGGGGTCCATAGCGCCAAAAGCAGCAAGGCGGCACTGATACGCGCAGTGCAAGGGATTGATGCCCCTTCTGTAGCCTAAGTCCAGTACACCGCGTACAACTTTACCACACATGCAACACTAGACACGCTCTGCCTGCCTCGGGGGCCTCTGCGGATGGGGAAGCCGTTCTGGTCTCCCTCAATGGGGCCTCCGGAACGCGGAGGGATGGAAAGCAGGTTGACACGCCTGTGGCGCCAGATAGTACAGGGGCCTGTCGGGCCTAGCCAGCATCCGGGAGCTGCCCTATCAGCTGGTGTATAATCTCGCCCTGCCTAGTAGTGCCGGTTGGCGACCGGACGTGGCCCTGCTAGAGCAAAACGTGCAGGGCGGGAGCCCCTCCTTGACCCGCGACGGTTGGAAGCTCCACTAGGGCCACCTTCCCTAGGGGAGTGGACATGGCGAATGGCCATAATCAATAGCCGGCGAGGTTGACTGGCGCGGGGGACGCGTCCGCGGGGTCTCCCATGAGGGGTAGGTAGACACTCACACATAGCAATATACACTCCACAATACACTAGAGAGAGGAGGAGAGGAAGGGAGTACAATTAAACAATGAGCAACACAAAAAAAGAAAATGAGTCCAAGGTGTCTGTTGCGACCGGGGTGACCCACGCCCCATCCCCACCAACTGTAGGTGGAAAAGGTGTAGAGAGAGGAGCGGTGAAGGCTGGGGGAGAGGTTCTCTGTGGAGAAGGAGGTTCTGCTGTCGTTACCCCGTCAGGGCGCGGCACCAGGCCTCGGGTGGGCTCCGTGGGGTCTGGCGACCTTCGCGTTGCCAATATGGACCTCTGGGGTAGGGAGGAGGCGGCCGTGAAGAAGGCGTTGGCGGAATTGAATAGTTATGTGGCCAGTAACTTCTCGGAGGCCAAGCATGGGCCTTACTTTGAGAAGAGACTGGCCAGGGTTAAGGATAGTATGGAGAGGGTGAAGGAGGAATACAACCGGACCGCCAGGCTTGCTGGAAGAGTGGCAAGTCTGGAGGAAAGGTTGTCCCTAGCGACCAGGGGAATGGAGGAAATAAGCGAGTCCATTTTGGATAAGCTTGAGGAGAAGATAGGTCAGGGAATTGTGGATGAGGTGGAGAAGGCAGTAGGTAGGGCGGTGGAGAGGATAGTTAAGAAGGGGAGAGAGAATGTAGAGATGGTCATGGGTGCAATAGAGGAAGAGAAGAAGGAGATAGGTAGGTTAGAGGATAGTCTTAAGGCTAAGGTAGAAGTTATGATAGAGAAGGCTATTAAGAGGACGGGGGCTGTAGAGAAGGGGATAGCAGAGAATGGAGGAAATAAGCGAGTCCATTTTGGATAAGCTTGAGGAGAAGATAGGTCAGGGAATTGTGGATGAGGTGGAGAAGGCAGTAGGTAGGGCGGTGGAGAGGATAGTTAAGAAGGGGAGAGAGAATGTAGAGATGGTCATGGGTGCAATAGAGGAAGAGAAGAAGGAGATAGGTAGGTTAGAGGATAGTCTTAAGGCTAAGGTAGAAGTTATGATAGAGAAGGCTATTAAGAGGACGGGGGCTGTAGAGAAGGGGATAGCAGAGGCAGTTAGTCAGGGTTCAGATAAGGCGGTAAGTAGGATAGAAGGTATGGGAAGGGAAATAGGCAAGAAGGTGGAGGAAGTAGGTCGTATAGGTAGGGAACTGGGAGATAGAGTAGATAGAGTGGCTGTTCAGGGGGCAGAGGTAGGAGATAAGGTCCTGAAGGCGAGTTTAGAGCTAGGGGCGAAAGTCGATGTAATAGGGCAGGGGATAGATAGTGGGCAGGGGTTGACTTCAGAGGCAGTAGAATCCGCGGTTAACCAGGTTCTTAGGGAACGTAGGGAGGAGCAGGTGCCTGGGACATCAGCGTCCTCGGGGGGTCCCTGGGCTGAGGTTGTTAAGAAGGGGAGAAGTAGGGGCCCTAGGGTAGCGCTAGCGCCGGGGGAGGGAGTAGACGGTGGTAGGAGGGCTTTAAGGGAGAAGCTAGCATCAGTGGCTGGTGGTAGGGAGGCGGACATGAGAGTTCGGGGTGTGTGGAGTGAGGGGAGAGGCCTGGTCGTGGAACTCCATGATCAGGAGGAGTTGGAGAAGCTAAAGTGCAAGGCTAGGGAGGTAGGTATCGTGGTTAGGAATTCGGGGGGTCTACAACCATGTGTAAGGTTAGATGGGGTAGAGGTAGGATTTAAGAAGGAGGACCTCGCGGATGCCATTTGGGCGAAGAACGCGAGGGATTTAGGAGGGAATAAGGAAGGTTTTATTAGAGGGTTTAAGCCAGTTAGAGTGCTAGGAGGTGTTAGGACGGGGAGGGTTGCATGGGTGGTTAGGGTGAGCCCGACGGTCTTCAGGACCCTTGAGGGGCTCGAGAGGCTGTATTTGGGGTTAGGGACAGTTAGGATTCAGGAATTTATAGAGGTAGTCCGTTGTTGGAGGTGCAATAAGTACGGGCATATAGGGAGTAGGTGTCGGGATAGGCCAGTGTGTGGAAGGTGCGGGAGTGAGAGACATGTGACAGGGCAGTGTGATGCGCGGGAGATTAGGTGTTCCAACTGTTATAGGGAAAATAGGAAAGCCGACCACGTGGTGTTTAGCACCACCTGTCCGCTATATCAGGCGGAGGTCAGGAGGGTGAGGAACCGAACTGATTATGGTTAGGTTCCTCCAGCTCAATGTGGATAGGAGGTCCAAGGCAGCGACGGAGGCTAGGACGGTGGCCGTGAAAGAGGGCATTGGGGTTTTGATCCTCCAAGAGCCCTACACGGTCGAGGGGAAGCTGGTTGGGATGGGTGTAGGCAGTAGGGTGGCGGTCTCCCATGGGGATAAGCCCTGGGCGGCCGTCGTTGTCTTGGACCCGACCCTTGCGGTCATGGAGGTTGGTCTTTTGAAAGATGAGTATTGTGTGTGCGTGGAAGTTAGTGCGAAGGGAGAAGAGAGTGTGTACGTGGTTAGTATGTACTGTAAGGCTGGGGTGGCGTATGATAGGTTTTTGGAAAAGCTTAGGCAGGTTAGGAGGGTTCTGAATGGGAAGCGAGTGATTGTGGGCATGGATGCGAATGCGAAGAGTGAGAGATGGGGTGCTGATAGAACAGATGAGGATGGGGAAAGGTTAGGTATGGTGGTGGATGAGATGAGCTATCTACTGATGAATGATTGTGAGCAGGGGCCCACCTTCGAGTCTCCGCGGGGTCGGTCATTTATTGACGTAACCTTAACCGCGGGGGGCCGCAAGGGGGGTCACCACTGAGTGGAAGATCAATAGGGATTGGACAACTAGTTGGCATATGGCCATCACCTTTCAGGTAGGGCAGGGAGTAGATAGGGATAGTGGGTCAGATAGGAGGGGCGATAACAGGTTCAATATAGGTAAGGCTGATTGGGATAGGTATAGGGAAGTGCTAGGAGAAAATGTAGAGAGCTTGGGAGAGGTTAGGGTTAGGACTAGGGAAGGGGCCATCCTTAGAGTAGAGAAGGTGGAAAATCTTATTATTTCTTCAGCTCGGGCGGCTATTCCTGTGGTGAGACCTCACCCCAGGAATGTGCCTTGGTGGTGCCCGGAGCTGGAGGCCAAGAAAAGGGAGGTGATAGGGCTTAGAAGGGAGTTTCAGAGGGAGAGGGATCCAGAGGTTAGGATTAGGAAGAAGGAGGTTCACAGAGTAGCTAGGCTGGGTTATAATAAGATGGTTAAGGAAAAAAAGAAAAGTAGCTGGGAAGAGTTCGTTACTAGGGAAACAGAGGGGAATGCTTGGGGTCTAGTTTATAAACTTAGTAGGAAAAAAGTTAAGCCTAAGGAGGTCTTAGGGTGTATAGGTCAGGGGTCTGTTAGCATGGAAGAGTCGGCTAGGGTTTTGTTGGGGGAGTTGTTGCTGGATGATGAGGTAGGTAATGAAGGGGACTGGCATAGGGATGTTAGGAATAGGAACGCGAACTATAGGAATAACAGTAGGACTTATATATCAGAGGAGCATGTGAAGGAAGCGGTGTGGGCCGTCAGGCTGTCGAAGGCGCCGGGGTATGACAGGATAGTTGGGGAATTTATTAGGGGAGGGTGGGCTATATTGAAAGCCTACCTAGTGGAGATGTTTAGGGCCCTCCTCAAGTATGGAATTTTTCCAAGGAGGTGGCGGAGAGGGGTAGTGGTGGCCTTGCTCAAGGGAGAGGATAAGGATCCCTCCCTGAGCAGATCGTATAGGCCTATCACTCTCCTCCCCGTGCTGGGTAAGATTTTTGAAAAGATAATGGTAGCTAGGCTAGAGGGTATATTCTATAGGGAGATGAGTGATAGGCAGTATGGGTTTATGAAGGGTAGAAATACAGAGGATGCAATGAATAGAGTTAGGGAAATTGTGGAGAGAGCGGAGACGAAGTATGTAATGGGGATCTTCTTAGATATGGAGGGCGCCTTCGACAGGGCCTGGTGGCCTCATGTCCTGGGCTGCCTTAGGGAGCGAGGAGTGAATGGAGATGTGTGGAGAGTAATGTGCGACTATTTGAGGAGTAGGACTGCAGAGATGGATGTAGGTGGTAGGAGAGTTTGGAAAATGTGTGATAGAGGGTGTCCCCAGGGCTCTGTCATGGGGCCCCAGTTGTGGAAGTTGATAATGGAAGGTTTGATTGAGTGTGTGACTGGTATGAATGTGGGTGAGGATGAGTGGGTAGACATAGTGGCGTTCGCAGATGATGGGGTTATTTTGGTTAAGGGTAGGTCTAGGGCACAGTTAGAGGAGAGGGGTATGAATGTGATGAGAGTGGTGAGTGAATGGTGTGTGAAGAGTAAAATGAAGCTTTCAGCAACAAAAACGTTAGGTATGATGCTTAAGGGCAAATTTGATAGGGAACGGCGGCCCAGGGTTCTCCATGGCGGCCTGACCCTCAAATTTGTAGATAGCTTGCGTTACTTAGGAATAATATGGGAAGAAGGTTGGAGGATTAATAGGCATGTAGATAGTGTAGTAGAAAAAGGTAGGAAAGCGATGGAGGGGTTAGTCAGAATGGCAGCTAGGGATTGGGGAATTAAAAGGAGAGAAATCATGAAAGTTTACCACGGAATGTATGTCCCAATAGTAGTTTACGGTGCTGGTGCATGGGGGGACCTGCTGACGGCCCATACACGTAGAAGGCTGATCAGCGGTCAAAGAAGGGTGCTGGTGTCAATGGTTAGGGCCTATAGGACCATCTCAACGGATGCGGTATGCGTGATAGCCGGGGCCTGCCCGATTGATATCGAGTTGGGTAGACGTTGGGCAGGTTACTGGCTGAGAGTGAATGGGAGAGTAGAGTGGCTGGGTAGGATAATTGTAGGGGTTAAAAGGAAACGTATGCTTGAGAAGGTGTTGATGCATGAATGGCAGGATAGATGGGATGTGAGTATGAAGGGTAGGTGGACGTATGAGTGGTTACCAAGTGTGTTTGAGAGGGTGAATGCTGAGTGGATGGTCTTCGACTTCCACACGACTCAGTTGATTTCTGGTCATGGGGATTTCGAGGACAGGTTGCATGGGTTTAATTTAAGGGAGAATGGGTTGTGTGAGTGTGGAGAGGCGGGCACCGTCCATCATGTTGTCTTTGACTGTGCTCTATTTGCACAGGAGCGCATGAGGGCGGTGTCCAGAGTGGGAGAGCTGGGGTTGCAATGGGATAAGAGTGTGGTGAGAGTGGAGGAAGGGTATGAAGTGTGGAAGGGGTATGCTTGGGAGGTCTTGGAGAAGAAGGAGGGGTGGTCCGTGGGCCCTGCCATTGGGGCCAGCTAGGTAGGTAGGTAGATCTTCATTGTCTGTGATATTAGGTGATAGGTTTGTGATATTAGTATGTAAGTTAGGTGAGGTCCAGCTAGGTAGGTAGGTGAGTAGGAGTAAGTAGGGCATTATTGTCTGTGATATTAGGTGGTAGGCTAGGTAGGTAAGTAGGTCTTCACTGTCTGTGATATTAGGTGATAGGCTTGTGATATTAGGAGGTAAGTTAGGAATGTGTAGCTAGGGTATAGATAGGTAGGTTAGTCTAGCACAGGGGGCGGCCGAATAATGAGTAGCCCGCCCCTTAGGGTTAGGTGAGGTGCCCTGGGGTTTGGACCTCTGAGCCTCAGGGCGTTTAGGTGTTGGGGACCGTATCCCGTATGGCTTGGTGTTAGAGGGGCAAGTCCAACCCCTCAAAGCACAGAGCCATGCAAAGCGGTAGGTCCTCCTGAGGGTATCCGATGGAGGGCTGGGCCTGCGACCATTCTAGGCCTGAGGACTCGAGACGGGGGGGGGACTGGGTTTGAGATTGCCTGGTCCCCTGCAGGCTCGGGTTCCTCAAAATGGTACCACGGGGCGGAGGGAGCCCCAGGCCACAGGAGCAGCGCCCTCGGGCAAAGCTCCACCGGCCTGCCCTCCAACAGAGGTTGGATTCGTGGTGGTCGTGAACTTTGCTAGAAGGTAGGTGGCCCATCCCCTTTCTCCTCTCTCCGATGTTGGGTGGGATCCTCCGGCAGAAGACGAAAGTCAGTTAACC